>ML682024.1:6610942-6678638 GCA_007922195.1 Podocnemis expansa | reverse complement strand
CCCCCCCCCCCCCCCGCCAAGGCTGAAATTGACACCCTGCCAGAATCTCTCCTGGCTGGACAGGGAAGGGGGCAGTGCTGGGGGGGGGAATCATATTTATTTTTGTGAATGGCCCCATCCCCATAGCCACGGGGGGGTGAGGGCCGGGGGCTGGCTGGCCGGGCTCTGATTGGCAGGTAAGGTTGGGTAAACCCTCTTCCCCCCCCCCCCCCCCCCCCCCCCCACCCCCGGGCTCAGGGCGATTCCTGGAAGTGTGTGGAGGGGGATTGTTGGTAAAAGGGAGGGGATTTTATTATTTGTCCCTCCCCCTCGTTCCCTAGTCCCTGCGGGGGGTTAGGGACACCCGGAGGGGGGGGAGGTACCCAGGAGATCGAGGGTGCGAAGCCCCCGTTGGTTTTCCATCGCTTCCCCTCCTTGAGGGGGAAAGTCCATAAAATCCCCCCCCCCCCCCGAAACCCCAATGTTAACCCTTCCCACAGCACAGATGGGGCAGAGATCTTCCCCACGGACTGTGAAAGGCTTCTTCCTCCTCCTTCGTTTGCACCTTCCTTCCTTCTACCCCCTCCCTCCTTTCCTCTTTCTCCCCTCTCCCTGCTTTCCTTCTCTTCCCCAGCCCCGTTTCTTTCTTTCTTTGTGTCACTCTCCCTCTCTTAGAGCGCCCCTCAAATTGGGGGAGAGAGGAAAGGAAGGAGCCAACCTCCCTGACTCATCCAACCCTTCACTCCTTGACTGGGGCTCTGGAGGATCCAGTGGGCAATCGGGGGGGGGGGGCGAGAGGGTTATGCAAGGGGGTGCATGAGGCTGACACCCAGCAAAGTCATTACAGGCATGAGCCACAACAGAGGAAGAACTTTTGGGTATCTGTGGCTCTAGAGCTGGCTGAAAAGTGGAGCCCCCTAAAGGTGAATTGGCCCAGGCCCCATTCCCTGCCCGCCCCCCCCCCAGCCAGTCCTCACTGGGCTGAATGGAAACTGGAGATAATAAAACCACCAAAACCCCATTGAAATCTAGGTGCCTCTGAGTGTCCATGTCCTGCTGCCCTCTTCTGGGGAAGGGCTGGCATCACAGTGCCCACTTCCCCCAGTGCAAGTGCATCTGGGGCAGTCTCTGTTGAACCCAGGAGCCCAGGGAAGGCAGAATCCTGTGGTGACCCCACTCAAGTTTCTGTGGATGGGCCTAAGGGCTTGGGGAAGGGCCATGGGGGTTGCAGGACCCTGGGCTGGGGGGAAGGCATTGTTGAAGCCTGGTTGACAGGTGTCAGTAGCGCCTGGCTGGGCACTGTCAAATGTTACCTTCTCTCCTCCTCACTGGGTGGCCCCTCTCTGCAGGCTGGAGCCCTGTTCCGGAAATTCACCAGCCCTGGAGCCAGGAAGGGAACCCAGGACTCCTGGCTCCCAGCTTTACCCCCGCCCCCATGCTCTAACTGCTAGACTCCACTCCCTTTCCAGAACTACAGAGAAAACCCAGGAGTCTGGCTCCCAGCCCCCCTGCTCACTCCTTGTCCTCTTTTTCTCCCTTTCTCTCCTGGTCCCTGTCCCCTCCTTACACTATGTACACTACAGAAATCTGTCCCCCTTCTCTCCTCGCCCAGCAGCAGGTTCCCCCTGGCTGCAGCTGTGTGGCTATGAGATCATTTCCCAGCCTCAGTCACTGCTGAGGTCCCTGAGGACAGCCTGAGACGGAGGGCTCCCATTCAACCCGGGTGGGGGTTGGGTGGCTTGGGAGCAGTGGGGGCAGGGAATGGGGCTTGGAGTCTTTCCCCTCTAGGGGGCGATGGGTCCCATCCATCCCAGAGTGAGGGAATGGTCAGCTTTGGGAGGCAATGTGTTGGGTGTGGGGCCTTTCCCCTATTTGGGGTACCAGATTCTCAGCCTTCACATGCATCGAGTTTGCTGTGTCTCAGCTTTGCTCCCAGCTTCTGCCTGCCCTGGGCATGAGCCCCCCCCCCCCCCCCATGCCTCCTCTACAACAGCAGAGATGCCCAGAGGCTTCTTTTGCCCCCTTCCATGGGCTGCAGGGGCACATTGTGGGAGGACGAACTGTGTGTATAAGGAGGGGCCTCTCCTGGCCTACCTGTCCCCTGGCACACACAGAGCTGTGGGGCGGGAGGCCCCCCCGGGGTTTCTGGCTGGGACCGGTGTTTACGAACGGCTGGTTCCTGGCAGGGCCGAGTTGCCGGTAAGGCCATCAGCTTCCTAGCAGCCATTAGTGGAGGAGCACGGCAGAATGCTAAACAGCAATCACAACAAAGGGTGGGGGGGCTGCTGGTCAGTCCCCAGAACCCCCACACACTTCCAGTGCCCTGCCTGCCTATGAGGGTCCCCCCCATTCAGCCCTCGGCATTGATGCCCCCTGGCAACTCCTGACCACTCACTGCATGAGTGGGAATAGGAAAAAGTTGCTACAGCAGACCTCCCCCCACTGCAAGGGCTAAAGTGGAGTGTCTTCTGGGGTGGGGTGTGACGTTAGAGCAGGGCGTGTGTTCTGGCCACCCCCTGATGGAGGGAAACAGGACTGCCCTGCTCTGTGTCTCACATTTCTCCCAACTTACAGGTACTCCCCATTTGGCCCTGTAGCAGGGCAGAGGAGCTTGTGGAGGAAGTTGGAGCGCAGGGCTGGGGGCTCTATTGTCTCCTGCTCTCTGACCTTGTTGCAGGAGCCTGTCTGCCATGCTAACCCCTCCTCGCCCAACCACCCTCTCAACACTACAACCTACTTACCTCAGATGGCCAGCTCCTCTCATCTAACTCCCCCTGAACGCCTGCCATGGGGTTTGAAATCCAGAGCCTGCAGCCTGCTCAGCCCCATGGCAACCCCTCATTGAGCCCCCTGGAACTGCCAATGACAGACACCAGAGAACGGACAACCAAGGAAGCCTGGGCTGGCACCCTGTGAACGAAGAGGTTTATTCCAGCCACGCCCCGGCCTTGGTCAATGGAGTGACTCACAGAAGATTAGGGTTGGAAGGACCTATTGAAGTACCTAGTTCAACCCCCTGCTCAAAGGAGGACCAGTCCCAACTAAACCACTGCAGCCAGGGTTTTGTCCAGCTGGGCCTTAAAGACCTCTAAGGATGGAGGTTCCACCATTTCCACTCTTTTCTATTTGCCCACATCCTTCCTGGAGTGGGACCCAAAACTGGACTCAGGACTTCAAATGTGGCCTCCCTCGTGCCAAACAGAGGGGGACAATCATGTTCCTCCATCTACTGGCACTGCTTTTACTAACGCAGCCAAATGTGCCATTGGCCATCTTCACCACAAGGAAGGACACACTGCTGACTCATGTCCAGCGTCTTGTCTACTGTAAGCCCTAGGTCTTTTTCTGCAGAACTGCTGCCCAGCCAGTTGGTCCCCAGTCTGTAGCCACGCCTGGAATTCTTCTGGCCTAAATGCTGGACTCAGCCCATGTCCTTGTTGAACCTCATCAGATTTTGGGGGGCCTGATCCTGCAATGTGTCTAGGTCACTCTGTATCCTGCCCATGTCCCCCAGCATATCTACTGCTTCTCCCTGCTTAGTGTCATCTGCAAACTTATTGAGGGTGCCATTCATCCCATTCTTTAGATCATCAATGAGTCTGTAGCAGGAAAATCCTCTGAGTTTGGGAATCTCTCCAAGAACATTGGAGAGACGAACAACAGCTCATGGGGGGGGGGGTCAGAGGTGTCACTGTGGCTGTTGAAGTTCAACCCCATTTTCTCCCAGGCTAGAGGTGCAGCCTGTGGGTGAGATGGCAATGATGACAGGTCCCTCTCTCTGACCCTCACTGCTCCAGCCACCTCTGTAGATCCAGGTCCAGCCAGCCTGGGGCTCCCAGCAGATGGAGGATGTAGGAATGGCATCCACAACAATGAAGCCAGTTTCACTCCCCAAATCTCTTTAAGGACTCAAGTGGAGAAAAAAGTGCAAGGACCATGGGAGAGGCAGCAGCTGGGGAAAGTTTGGGCTGATAATCTCTTAATTGCTGACTGGACTGGACTGGACTGGGCTGGGGGGGGTGTCATCTGAGCTGCTAGAAAAGCTAGAACTAGATCTCTAGTTGCTCTCTGAGCTAAAAGGGAGTAGAAGAAAACTGGGGGAGAAGACAAACAGGTGCTGGCCTGGAGGATATGGGTCCCCCAGGAAGGGTACGGAAGGAGCCTGATGAAAAGAAGCAGCCTAGGTTTGGGGCAGGATATAGGTTGGCTGCTGGTTGTAGGTTCCTGGGATGAAGGGGGGGGGGTTTCCCTACCAGCCAGGTGGGCAGTGGCCCAAAGTGGGTAGAGGAGTAGAAAGTTTCCTCTGGGGGAGCTGCCCACTGCAACACTGATACCCTGAATGTAGAGACCCAAAATGACCACCAGACCAAAGAGGAGGCCCCTCCAAACAATGGAACAAGAGCAGCCAGGCTCCAGAGAGCCAGCGCATGACTATGGTGTGAGAGATCACAGAAGGGAACATGGAGGGGGGTGTTTAATCCCCTGATACAGCTGCAAGGAGATGCTCTGGCAGTGAGTGGAGCACCTCAAAAGGATTGGTGGGAGGGACAGCCCCTCTCCTCAATGTTTTGTCCACCCATGAGGTCTTACTTCTGACATCATAATTATGGATCATGGTGTAGCAGAAAGCTGTTTCCCTGGCATGCTCCTAGCCTGACTCTTGAGTTATAACTGGCAGCTGGTTGGGTTGGACTAAGACTAATCCCATCTTTTTGTTCTGGCAACAGTCCATCTCCTCCCTCCCCAATGCTGTGGTTCTGACCACAGTGGGAACTTGGAGGCTCTGTTTTCATCACCTCTACCATGTGGGGAAGGGGGAGATGGGGGTGGGGGTAGGGACAGGGGAGAAGAATCCTCTGTGGGCTTGTGCAGTAGCAATATGGGGCCTGGCAAAGTCTAGGGCAAAAGGAGGGAGAGAAAAGGTGGAGAGCTAGGTGCTGCAGAGAGAGGAGGGGAACAGACACCTGACCTGAGGCGCAATAAGGGCTGCTATTCCAGTGTCTGGAGCCAGATGCAGCATCCTCCACACACATGGAGCTGGAAGTTCTGTCTCGGGACCCTGGGGGAGTTGGGATTCTGCAAGATGGGGAGGTGGTTTTGGGGCAGGAAGATGAGCCCTGGTGGATTTAATTAGCCAGCTGGGCAAAATCTTGCAAGGGAAGCCCTGTATGAATGGGGGACAAGAGTGGGTCTCCACGGGTGAGGCCATGGCAGGGGTGAGTGGCTGATTTAGACTCAGTCGGACTCCCCAGACAATATCTGGCTGTGAAATGGGGGAGAGCAGGGATTGGATCATGACCGTGAAATGCTAGGTGCCTGGCCCTAAGCAAAGGGAGTCGCCAGGGTGGGCAGTGCTGGAAATCCAGCCTGGAATGGGTTACTTTTCAAGTGCCTCCCACACACAGGCCATGCCTTCCTTAGCCAAGCCCTGCTATGGCCCCACACCCAACCCACATCCCAGAGCAGAGACCTCCTAGCTGGGCCAGTGAGTAGGATCCTGGTGCCCTCTAGGGGCTGTATGACAAAGTGGAGATACTCTTGGGGTTTTCTCAGTGCTGCATGTATCTCAGTTACCCCATACACGACATGTATTTCAGTAATGGGACCCATGTGTGATGATTGCAGAGGCCACTGATAGATGGGTGGGCCTTCCCCAGCTATGTGTTGGGAGACCAGACCTCTTTGCCATTCTGGGTAAGCCAGCAACAGCAGGGCTTGGCTGGTGGAGATGAGGTGGAATGGCCCCTTGCCTGAAGGAGACAAAGTAGTGGGGCGGGACAAAAAGATGACTCTGAGGGGTGGCTGACTGGAAGAGCCACATCCCCCGTGAGTGTTTGGACTGTAGGCCCCGAGAGTGGGGCTGTGAAATTGTCCAGGTGATTGCTGGTGTAACTTCTAATTAAGCTAACAAAGTGTGTCTGTGCTGTGAGACTGAAAACTAATTAACCCCCCTGACTCCCATACTGGCTGGGAATTGGTTGGGTTCTGACAGCAAGGTAGGGGCACCGCCCCTTTGGGGGTGTGGAAAATCACCCCAGAGTCCTATCCAGGGGGAACTCAGGCAGAGCAGGGGTGCTAGACCCTCTGAGGACAGAGGTGGCTGCACTAGCATCCTGAGACCCAAGGGGCAGACTCCAAAGCACTAACGTCCTAACTGGTGATGTCCTCAGTGGTTCCTGTGCCCAGTTCCTGGGAGGCTCTGGCATGGGCTGTTCCATGGGAACCCCACTGTTTCCAATGCAGGGGCAGCTCCTCTAGCTGGCACAGCAGGATCTGGTGCCCATGGGGACAGGAGTCGGGAGTTCAATCCAAGTGTGGTGGGAGCAGTCTGGGGTGGGGGGGTTCTCTGAGGCAGGTGTTTGGGATCAGGGGACTTTTGTGCTGGTGTCTCAGCCCCTCCGAGGGCAGCAGCTCATCCTGTGGAGAGAACCTCATCTCTGTATGGCTTGGTCTGGGTTCCTGGGGGCACAGAGAAATGGTGGGTTAGAGGGATCTGTGTCACCCAGAGCCCAGCCCCTGAGGGGAGCAAAGGAGCTGGGGGGGACACCTCACCTAGGATGCCCTTCTGGGGTGGCTGTAACAGGCCTCAGCCAGGATCAGGGCCAGGACCAGCAGGACCACGGCGCCAAGCTCCAGGCGGGTGATGTTTCCGTAGGTGAAATCTGGGCACCGCAAGGTGGCTGCTGCTGGGGAAGGGAAGTATCATTCGGTGGCTCAGATGGGGAGATCAGCAGCTGGCACTGCCTCGGAAGCGGAGCCACCAACCCACCCTGTCTGGCAGGCCTAGCCTCCTCTGGTGGGTCTCCCAACCACAGAACCCTCCCATAGGGCAGGAGGCATCAGGAGGCAGGTGCTGGGGGAGTGGCAGGGGCCTGTCTCACCATCCTTCCCTCCACCACCCCTCCAAATGCATTCGCTGCCCCCATGCCACCCACACAGCCCCAGCTCCTGGGCATCCATGCTCTGTTTCCAGGACTGGTTCAATGGTGATTTCCCCCACTCCCACTGCCTGGCCTTGTGCTGCCTGGGTGGGTGGGATCTGGTGCTGCTGCAGGCTGGGTTTGCTTGGTTCCCATTCCCCCTGCAGGAATAAAACCTGTGTTTGCTGCGGGGACAGAAAAGTGACTCAGTGATCACCCCCCCATGACTCAGTGCTGGCCCCCAATGTTATTTCCGGGGTTGGGGTGCGATGGATTTTAGTGGCAGGAGGGAATGCTCCCTCCTTCCCATTTTCTGTAGCAGAGGAGGGCCTGGCGATACCATTCACACTTGGAGTTACTTCGGAGGAGGTCTGTGTGTGGCTGCTCATAGCTCAGTATAAGAGTGACCCTGTTTCTACAGGACTAAAGGACAGCATGTCTACCCAACATGGACAAATCACAAGAGTAGGCACCAATTACAACAGACCAAACTGGCTTTGAAGTCACCAGTGGGTGCTGTGAATCACAAGGGGTTTCTAACTTTGCTTCCTGTTTCTATAGAGACAAGGTCTTAGTCCAGCTTTCCCTCCATCGCCATCAGTGCTCCCATCTTCCATTGCCCTGTGGGCCCCCAGTCCTATGCCTTTACATTCCATGGCTGTACCCACCATTTTCCATTGTCCTACAGCTGGCTGGTCCCTTGTTCCTCTCCGTTACCCTTTACAGAGAAGAATTAAACCCATCGCTTCTGTCTGAAGGGCTTGAATAGCCTGGTAGGCACCTGAATGAGGAGCCCTGATCACTGCAGGGGGCAGATTGCTCCATTTCTCTCTCTAACCTTCTCTCTCCATCTCCATTGTGGGGGCAACCCGCTGCTGCGGCACAGCTGGGTCAGTTCCCTCTGTGAGATTAAAAATGAGCATCTGCTGGGATGGGACAGGAATGGAGCTGAGCACCCAGGCCCGGAGGTGAAGGGGATGAAAGAGTTACTCCATGTTTGGGCTGCTCTCACCCTCACAATCTACATTTTGTTACAGCCTCAATTGTCTGGGCTGGTGCTGAGTGAATTCAGTTCTAAAGGTAGTATTGGCCCTGCAGCCCGTGTGCATCCCCATGGGAAATGTTCCCTGCTCTGCAGTTCCCTTGGGAATAGGGATCCTCCCCCCAAATCTCCAGGAGCTGCTGCTCACTTCCAGCTGGGACCCTCCAGTGACTCCATCCCTGGTCCCCAGCTAGGTTCCTTTCTACTGGAACCTGAATTCAGGGCAGAGCTTGACCCTGAGCATCCTATTGCCCCACTGCAGGTCTGGCTGGGAGTGGAGACGCTGACCCAGGCTCCTCACCTGCTACCACCAGCTCCACAGGGTCGCTGGGCTCCGACCACAAGAGCCGATTGGATTTGGTGCTGTATCGGCAGCGGTAGCTCCCTGCATCTCTCCGACTCACGTTATGGATTGGAAACTCAGCCAGGTCCCCAGCAGGCTCTGCCCACTGCCGTGCATCTGGGTCTCCAGGTTTATACAGGAGGATTCTCATTCCCTGATGCCAGCACTGACACCTGATGGTCACAGTTCCCCCTGGGGCGATCTTCCTGCTGGGCCACAGGGAGATGTTGGGTTTGGGGTAGCCATGATCTGCAACCAATGGAAGACAATTTGTGAGATGCTGTGTGGAGTATTCCAGGCTAAGGTTGATCAAGGGGTAGAAATTGTTGAAATCTATGTGGAAATCTTCAAGGGCATCCTTACCATGGGCCCAGGTGATAAAGATATCATCAGTGTAGCATAAGTAAAGGAGTGGTGCTTTGGGATGAAACTTGAGGAAGGGTTCTTCTGAGTCGGCCATAAAAATGTTGGCATGTTGTTGGGGCCATGCAAGTACCCATTTCAGCAATTTCCACTCTACAGACTTACTCTGGAACACTCCATGTAGGAGATCGACTTTCTGGATGCTATAGTGCAAATTAGCAAAGGACTCATAAACAACACCCTATACCGTAGACCTATTGATTGCGGGAGTTACCCACATCCCTTGAGTTTTCATCCAAGACACACCACGCAATCCATTGTCTACAACCAAGCCCTAAAATATAACTGAATTTGCTCCGATCCCTCAGACAGAGACAGACCCTTTCAGATCTCTGTCAAGCATTCTTAAAACTACAGTACCCATCTGCGAAAGTGAAGAGAGAGAATGACACAGCCAGACTGGTACCCCAAAGTCAACTACTACAGGAGAAACCCAAGACAGAAGACAAGAGAACACCACTGGTCATCACCTACAGCCCCCAAGGCAGACTTCTATAGCACATCATCAAGGACCTATGGCCTATTCTACAAGATGATCCCTCACTGTCTCAAGCCTTAGGAGACAGACCTCTCCTCCAATGTTCCCTCTGGCTGTGTTCACACACAGGGGGTTATTTCAATACGGTTGTTCCGAAACAACTTGTATCAAAATAACGCCTTATTTCGAAGTGACTTATTTCGAATTAGCAAAAAAGTCACTTCGAAATAAGGAGAAAAGCCAGAATCGAAATAACAATTCCGGACAACAGCTATCTCGAAACAACTCACCATCGTTTTGAAACAACATGTTCAGACGACGGTTGTTTCGAAACAAGTCGTTTCAAAACCACCGTTGTTTCGAAACAACACGTTCGCACGGTGTTGTTTCAAAACAACTGTTGCGAAACAACGTTGTTTCGCCCACAGACTAGGTTTAACTTGTTTCGAAACAACATGGTTGTTTCGGAACAACGGTTCCCGTTGTTCCAAAACAACTGTGCATCGTGTGAACAGCCGAAACCTGATTTTGAAACAACCTCCATTGTTTTGGAATAAGGAGGCTGTGTGAACACAGCCTCTAAGGCCTGAAGGTAGCTGAGCAAAATAGGTTGGTCCCTGCACAGCCCCTGCCAGCCTGGGCCCGATCCTGTACCTGGCAGTCGGATCCTGCCCTCCCCCACTCTCCCAATCACCCCCTTGTCGGCCCGATCCTACCCTGCCATTCTCCCCCCCCAGTCAGCCTGACCCTGTTTTCCCTCCAACCCTCCTCCCCCTTGCACAGCAAGCTGCCCCTGCCCTGTTCCCAATCGCCCCTGCCATATGCCCCCTACTTAGCTGCCAAAGCAGGACAGCCTGGCCCCCAGCTGCTCCTCTGGCTGGAGGAGCTCTCATTGAGCATGCACAGAGACTCTGTGCATGCTCAGTGAGCGCTTACTCCAAGCAGGATTTTTAAAAACTCCCAGCTTGAAGCAGCTCTCAGCTGGCCGGAAGATTTTGTCTTCCATCTGGGCAGGGACTGCAGCTGCCGGCATGTGTGGCCAGCAGTGTTCCCTGTGCCAGGCAGCTGCGGGGGCTGCACGGCTGCACAGCTTAGAGGGAACATTGCTCTCCTCGCTTACAGACAGCCCACCAACCTTAAGCAGATAATCACCAGCAACTACAAACCAAACTACAGAAACATTAAAGCAGGCACATACCCCTGCAACAAACCACTTTGCCCACATATCTGCACAAAAGACACCATCACAGGACCTAATCAAGCCAGCTACTCCATCAAAGACTCATTTATCTGCTCATCCAACATGATTTATGACATCATATGCCAGAAATGCCCCACCCCCCAATACATTGGACAAATAGACAGCCTCTGCATAAAAGAATAAATGGACACAAGTTTGACATCAGAAATAACAATGTTCAAAAAACAGTAAAGGAACACTTCAGTCTCCCTGCTCACTCCATTGATGATTTGTTAATAGCTGTGCTTAAACAAATGGATAACAAATCAAAGCTTCAAAGAGAAACTACAGAACTGGAGAACTGGAATTCATATGCAGATTTGACACTGTTGCCTCAGGGTTAAATAGGAACTGGGGATTTTTTTTCTCCTCATTACAAAAGGTGATTTGACCTCACTTTCCTCTATATCAGGGGTCTCAAACACATGGCCCATGGGCCGCATGTGGCCCCTAAAGCTATTTCCTGTTTCCCGCAATAACACTATCATTACTGACATTTGCAACATCATTGCATGGAAAGGTTTCAGTGGTGCAGGCCTCAAACTACTGTACTAGTCCTCATGCGGCCCTTGTGGTGATTTGAGTTTGAGACCCCTGCTCTATATGCTGATCCCCTGTGTTTTGGATATAAACAACTGCTTTGATTTGCTGTAACAGTCTGACCTGATCCTAAGAGTTACACTCCCCTGCATTTATTTTCTTCCCATTCTGTAAATTCCCCCATTTTCAAAGCATCTGACGATGTGGGATTTTCTCCATGAAAGCTCATGTGATAAATACATTTGTTAGTCTTCAAAAGTGCCACAGGATTCCTTGCTTGTTTTGCTGAACAAGAATAACATGGCTACCCCTTTGAAACCAGCCTATACAGCAGTGGTCTCAAACTCAAATCACCACAAGGGCCACATGAGGACTAGTACATTAGCCTGAGGGCTGCACCACTGAAACCTTTTCATACAACACTATTGCAAATATCAGTAACAATAGTGTTGTTGCAGTCTCCAGGAAACCGCTTTACAGGCCACATATGGCCCATGGGCTGTGTGTTTGAGACCCCTGCTATATAGTAAGTTGACCCTGATAATTTTGTGAGTGAAGAAGCCAAGTTTGGACTTAGGAGGACCCATGTTGCTTAGGGCATAAAAGGGGAAAACTGTTAAGTGAAGCTTGACTTGGCACTTGTGTTGGTACTTAATATTATTCGCTGTATTTATCTTAGATTTACAGCTCCTAGCTCTCTAGTACTGCTCAGCTCTCCATCTCTCACTTGAGAACTGAGGAGCCTGGACATCTGTCTCCCAGGTAATCAAGGATAGGTGGGAGTATATTAAGAGTACATAATTAATCCAAAATGAACAGTGTATGTATGTATAGATGGATAGCACAAGTGTCTTTAGAACAAGACTAACACTAATCATTATCCATGTAATTATTCATTTCTCTACCATTCTATGCTATCTCAATAAAAGTCAGTAAACCATAGATGTTGGGTGATCGGTGTGAGCATTCCCTCCATGCCCCGTGGGGGTTCATGTAGAACTCCATGTAGCCTAGTTCTGGGACTGGAACCTCATGATCTTCTGATCAGATCCACTGGTGAACCATAGCCCCCCTCAAATTAATAAACACCCCAAATCAGATAACAACACAGACTCTGGCCCAGGCTCTGTGCCTGTCCCCACAGTGCAGCCCCAGTGATGAGGAAGACACAGGAGCCTCCTGGGGAAGGTGCCCCTGGATGCTTTTCCCCCAAGCCAGGACCAAAAAAGCTGGACTAACAACCCTTGCTACCCCTCCACAGGGCAACAGCACTGATAGGTCTGCAAGCAGCTCATGAAGTGCTGGGCTGGGGCCAGAGGCCATGGCAATGTAGAGGCCAAGTGCATTTTAACTTCCTCAGCTGGGGAAAGCAGAAATCAGGGAAGTGGGGAAGAAGCATATGTAAATAAGATGGCTTGTTTATCAGGAACTGCTATTTAGGGTCATCCACTGAACTATTGCTGAGCCTGGCTGAACAGTTAGAATTCAAATGCTACTTTTAACAATCTTAATTTAAATGAGATGAGCAGAGAAGCAGTTTCTGTGCCTTGTCAAATTTCTCCCTCTTTTTTCTTAAACTTTCCCTTTTGTTTTTGTTAGTAATTTGGTTAACACCATAATGTGCTACATATGCGTTTTCTCCCTCTCTCTGTCTGCTGCTGACTGATGGGCAGCTTCTGGTTCCAAATGAGGTGAGTGGTTGACCAGTCAGATCATAAACTCTGGTGTTCATATCTCTAAGGTTTCGCTGTGTCATTGTCTGAATTCACTGTTGCCTATAAAGGCCATTTTTCATTCATGAAATTCCAGTGCCTGGAACTGGAACATACAAGGCACCAGGCCAGGCATGGCCAAACTGCGGCTCAGGAGCCACATGTGGATCTTGAATGAAAAAGTGTGGCTAAAGTCAGCAAATAAGTTTAGTAGGTAAAAGTATACAGCTATATGCCTCAGTGCAGCTCTTGAAGGTTTAATAATCAACTTGTGTGGCTCATAAGTTTGGCCGCACCTGCGCTAGGCCATAAACCTGCCATTCAGTATTCCCCTTTGGGTTGCTCCATTTTCAGCCTCCAGGGCATTGTCTCTTGAGCAATCCTCTTGTTCCTTCTTGTGATTTATTTGATGTTGGCTCTGCTTTGAGTAAAGGGTTGGACTAGATACCTCCTGAGGTTCCCTCAGATCCTCATATTCTATAATCTGAGTTTGTTGTTCAGAGTGGGGTGACAAGATGTCCTGATTTTACAGAGACAGACCCCATATTTCTTTCACTGCACCTGAAGGCGCTGGGTAGACGTTTTATCCTTACTATGAAATCTACCTATCCTCTGTGAATGTGTCATGGAAAGTGGGTCCATTGATGTCTATTAGCCAAGATAGGCAGGGATGGCTGTTAGGCAGACACTGAGAATGAGCGAGGGGATGGATCACTTGATCACATGGGTTCTTTTTTGTTCATTTCCTCTGAAGCACCCGGCACTGCCTGCTGTTGGAAGACAGGACACTGGACTAGATGGGACATTGGACAGATCCAGTACATCCATTCTTATGTTATACTTTTTGCTCATTTCCACCTTAGTTACTAACTCTATTTTTCTGTCATCACAGCTGAGTTCTGTCACATTTCATCCTTGCCTTACTTCTCTCACACATTTCTAACCATTTCTTAGGTTACTTAGAGACTCTTTGGCTGTGTTCACACAGCACTCTTATTTTGAAACAACAGAGGTTGTTTCGAAATAAGAAATACCCTGTTCACACAACGCACGGTTGTTTCGAAACAACGGCACCCGTTGTTTCGAAACAATGGCGTTGTTTTGAAACAACTTAAACCCCATGTGGGGACGAAACAATGTTGTTTCAAAACGATTGTTTCGAAACAATGCCATCCGAACATGTTGTTTTGAAACAACAGTGACTTGTTTTGAAATAAGTGTTGCCTGAAACTGCTATTTCACTTTGAGCTTTTTTCCTTAATTCGAATTAACAAACTGTTAATTCGAATTAAGTTATTTTGAAATAAGGCATTATTTCAATACAAGTTGTTTCGACACAACTTGTATCGAAATAATGCCTGTGTGTGAACACAGCCTTTGGTTCTTTTTCACTCATGGCTCTTCCTGTATGTCTCTGTCTTTTCTCTTGACAGCTACTCCTGTTTTTGGTGTTTCTGTCCCTTCTCAACAGGCCTTTCTCCCTGTCACCTCTGTGCCTGGCACCCTTCAATGATGCAACTCACCCACAGGTGTCCCTGCTCATTGGTTCCCCACTCGCTGCTTCCCTTCATTTCTGGTGCCAGTTGCAACCTCTCTGGCTGTGGGTGTGTCTCTCCCAGCACTGGGCAGCCTCCCTCCAAATTATACCAGCTGTTTCCACTCAGGGTATGTGTGGGGAGAGGAGCATGCTGCTGACTACTCTCCCCGCTGTTTCATCTCTCTTGCCCCACAAATAAAAGTCCATTATCTGGAGCTCTTCAGCCTCTCAGGAATCCTTTGGGTTTGCCCTATGGCAGCTGTTTGGAGACTGCTCCTGAATAATCACCTAGCACAGGGGTCTGCAACCTGGAGCTGCAGGTGGCTCTTTGGCTGCCCTCTTGAGGATCTGGGTTCTGGACCCTCTGCCACCATCAGGGGCTCCTGTATGTGTCCTGCTCCCTGTTCCACACTCCTCTCCACCCAGAGACCTTGAGGTAAGTATGCTGGCCAAGCTTCCTCCATCCCTGCTAGGAGGCCACACCCACTGTGGCTCTCAAAACACTTGGTTTTTCAAGGAATTTTTAAAAATGGCTCTTCTTATTTTTCGGTTTGCTGACCCTTGACCTAGCACATCTCCCACTGCTCTTTGCACCCACCAGCTTCCAGCCCAGGTGGGGCCTTACACAGCCTGCCAGGGGATGCATTCATGGCCTAGGGTCAGTGCTGGCATGACAGCCCCTAGACCCTGACTCCTGTGTGCATCCACAGAGCTGGGGCAGTAGCCCTTGGGGAAAGTCCCCCTGCTCTGTAGCTCTCCCTGGAGGAAGGAATCACACACAACCCAAACTCTCCCACCTGCCAGGCATCCCCTCTGTAGCCTGGCTCCAAGTATCCCCTGAAGGTAAGGTTGGATGTGTGGCTGGGAGTAAGGCCACCACTCACCTGCTACCACTAGCTCCACAGGGTCACTGGGCTCCGACCAGATGGGTGGGTTTGCTATGGTACTGTACCGGCAGCTGTAGTTGCCTGCATCTTGCTGGCTCACGTTGCGGAGAGGAAACTCAGCCAGGTCCCCAGCTGGCTTTATGGCCTGCAGCATATTGGGGTTTCCAACTTTGTACAGAAGGAAGCTCACATTGTGATGTGCAGCCCGACAGTGGATGATCACGGCTCCCCCCATGCTGACCCCCCTGCTGGGGCTCAGCCAGATGGAGGGTTTCGGGTAGTAGATCTCTGCAGTGAGGAGACAGGCCATGAGACAGATCCCAGCATGGTCACCGTGACCTGTCCTCACCGTACAACCTAGCCAGAGGGCTCTCTCTGAGATTCCTGGGATCTACACCCAAACCTGCCTCTGGGCCTAAAATCCACAGCACCCCTCAATGCTCAGATATGGGCCCCACCAACCTCATGTCCTCCCTCCCTACCCCTTCCCCACAGGAGCAGAGCAGGGCCCATCTAGCCAGTATTTCCCCTGCCCTGCATCACACCCATGTGTCTCACAGCACTATCTCCTACATAGGAGCTACCAGCAGCTGCTAGGTCTGTGGCAGGAGGCAGACCCCTGCCACTCTCAGGCTGGCACAGTGACACATTGCTCCTACCCAACAGTTTTCACACACAGAGCTCAAAATGCTTCACAGTGATGGGCAGGGGCACCACCAGCCCCATTTTACAGATGGGAAAACTGAGGCAAGGAGGGGCCCAGGCACGAACTCGCAACAATACCAGGAAGGGCAGCTAGCTCTACCCACTGGGCCTCACAGCATTCCAGGACATGTCAGCCTGGCTCAGGGCCTTAGAGGAATGTTGGGCAAGTGGGTACAGCAGAGGACTGAGATCTAGGGCAATATCCCCAGCTCTGGGCAGGGAGTAAGGTCTAGAGCAGCAGGGCTGGGATTCAGGCGTCTTGGGTTCTATCCCTTGCTGCAGGAGAGGAGGGGGAATCTAGTGGTGTTGGGGGGCCTGGGAATTAGAGGGGCTGGGGGCTACGCAGACACAGTGAGAAAAAGTCTCTGCCCTAAAGCCAAAGCCCTGACTGTCTTAACAGATGAAAGGGTCAGGAAGGAGGTTACCCTGGTTTGTACAAGGGGAAATGGAGACATGGGCAGGTAAAGTGACTCCCCAGGGTGATCTGGGGTCAGGAATCCTCTCTCTTGTCCCCATATCTCAGCAGCTGGGAAACTCCACAGGGACTCCATTCATAATCCCCATCCAGGTGCCCCTCTGTTGGGCTCAGGGCAGAGCCTGGCTCTGCATGTCCCACTGGCCCAGAGACCCCCGTGGAGCTAGCTGGCTGGGAGAGGGGACACTGAGTTGACCTCTCACCCGCTACAATGATCCATATGCTGTCACTGGGATCTGACCAGTGGGGCAGCTCTGATCTGGAGCGAGATCGACACATGTAGACACCTCCGTCTTCCCAGCGGGCACTGGTGATGGGGAATTCACCTCCTTCCTCATCAGCATCTGCTACCTGGATTCGGATTCCATCTTTATACAGAACTAACCTTCTGCCCCAGCAGCGACACTGACAGCGAATCGTGATGGCTTGCCCCAGAGCAATCACCCCACTGGGGCTAATGGAGATGGAGGGTCTGGGTGCAGGGAGCCCTATGTTTAGACACAAGCAGGAGTGAGATAGGGCAATGCAAACAACCCCTCCCTGTAGGTCTGGGACCTCACCTTAGCTCAGAGATTCAGGGGCTTCCCACCCTGACCAAGGTCAGCTGTGAGTAGGATGCAGTGGAGCGAGGGGCATGTTAAAGGAACTTGTAAAGAATGAACTCAAGAACTGGAGGCAAAAGACACAACCCAATGCCTGGGGGGTGGATGCTGCACTCGTTGTTCTGTGCTGCCTTTCCCCCTTTTTCTTACAAGTTTCTTTTCAACACTCTGCCTCAGTGCTTGTGAGAGGAGACGTGTTGCTTCTCACAGATAACCCAGGCATGGTGTGTGATGGTCCCAGGTTACTGGCTGGGGCTCGCGTCAGTTCTGTGTTGCTTTGGTTAAAAGAAATCCCTAGATGTTGCACCTAGCCCACCACCCAACTCCATCTTGGAGAAGAGGTGCATTCCTTAGCCTGTTTCTCTCTGATCACAGCCAAGTTCTGCGACATTTCATTCTTGATTGACTTTTCTAATGATTTTCTAACCATTTCTTAGAGACTCTTCAGTTCTTTCCCCATGGATAGGACAGTTCTTCCTTTAAATTTCCCCTTATGTCTCTGCTTTTCCTCTTGCTAGCTACTCCTCCTCCTGCCATCTCTCCCCCTTCTGAATGGGCCTTTCTCCCTGTTGGCTCTGCTTGGCACCCTTCAACAACACAACTCATGCTGGGGGGCTCCCTATCCATCAGCTTGCTGCCTCCCTTCATTTCTGATGCCAGCTGCTACCTCTCTGGCTGCAGGTGTCTCTCTTCTGGTGGTGGCCTGCCTCCCTCCAAACTCTGTGCAGAAGCACTCTGGGGTGTCTGTGTATTTCACCCCCCTACCCCCTCCAAAAAAATTACTGTCCCAGGCTCAAGCTCACCCCACTTCAACCAGCACCTGGGGATCCATAGTGTTCTCACCATGGCAGCTGTGTGAGCCTAGTGCAGGTCCCACTGCTCTTTGGCCCCACCAGGGGATGCATGCACAGGCTAGGGCATGATGCCAGCTTGGCAGCTGCTGTGCCCTGATTCCTCTGTGCAGCCACAGAGCAGGATCAGCACGGTGGAATAGCCCCTGGGGTAGGCTCCCGCCTGCCCCCCCCCCAGCTTTGTAGCTCGCTTGTTTCTCAGTCTGTGAATTTTCAGCACTGTTCCTCCTGGCTGGGAACCCCCAGTGACTCCGTTCCTGCTTCCCAGCCAGTCATCCCCTTTGCAGGGCTCAGGGTGAGACTAGCTCTGACCGTCCCATCAGGGTCAGGACCCACAGAGGAGCTGACTGTGAGTGGGACTGGGAATAGGAACATCCCTCACCTGCTACCACCAGTTCCACAGAGTCACTTGGCTCCGACCAGACAGGCGGGTCCAATTTGGTGCGATAACGGCAGCTGTAGCTCCCTGCATCTTCTTGCCCTGCGCTGCGGATGGCAAACTTGGCTGTGTTCCCAGCTGGCTCCACATCCTGCAGCACGGCTGGGTTTCCAGTTTTGTACAGCAGGAACCTCATGTTCTGGTGCCGGCCCCGGCACTGGATGGTCACAGCTACGCCCAGGCCGACCCTGCCACTGGGGCTTAGCCAGATGGAGGGTTTGGGGTAGTGGGTCACTGGAGTAAGAAGGAGATGGGCTGTGAGACAGACCCTGGAATGGGCACGGCACCCTGTCCTTGCTGTACAGAGATGGGGCCCATGGGAGAAAACCCAGTCGGGAATATCTCTGAGATCCCTATTCTTGGGAGCTCCTTTGAAAACAAACCCAGGGCCTAAAATCCACAGCTCCTCTCTGTATCTGTCTACCTCGTGTCCCCTTTCCCTGTCCGAAAGGATTAGACCCATGGGTCCATCCAGCCAGTGTCTTTCCCCCTTCTCTTCCCTTCCCAGGTGAGGTACACAGTAGCCAAGTAGTTGTGGCATCTCAGGTGGGTGCCCTTGCCAGGACTGGGCCTGGAACTCCAAGCAGAGCCTGGCTCTGGGCATCCCACCAATGGATGCCAACCAACAGTCTGGTTGGGCTGGGGCTGGAGATGGTGAGCCAGGCCCCCCACCTGCAACAATAACTTGCACTGAATCGCTGGCATCCAGCCAGTTGGGCGGCAGCCATATGGAATGAGACCGGCAGCTGTAGACCCCTTCGTCTTCCTGGCGGGCCCTGGGGATGGTGAATTTGCCCCCACCCCCATCAACAGTCAGCTCCTGGACTTGGCTCCCGTCTTTATAGAGAAATAGTCTCCTGCTCCAGCACCAGCACTGACAGCTGATGGTGACGGCTTCTCCTGGGGCGATCACGCTGCTGGGGCTGACGAAGATGGCAGGGCTGGGCCAAATGATCTCTGCATTCACACAGAAACAGGAGTGAGATGGGCCGGTACAAATTCATAGAACCATAGGGTTGGAAGGGACCTCGTAGTCATCTAGTCCAACCCCCTCCCAAAAAAAGCAGGACCACTCCCACATATTCCTTCATCCCTGCGTGTTTGTAACCAACACTGAACACACACTCCCCAGGGCTGACAGACAGCTCAGTGCATCAACAGGAAACCTGGGGACTGGCTTCTGTGATCAGCCCCTTGGAGACAATCCAGAATCACCCCAGTTGCAATGTGAACAGGACAGGCTTCTGATTTCAGCTCCCCAGGATCAATCTGCTGTCACATGTGACTGCAGGGCCAGGGCCAGGGCCAGGGCCAGGGCCAGGCTCTGATCTCAACCCCACCAGGGTCACTGCGAGGAGGCTGAAGTAAGTTTTGGGGTGAAGGTACATGAGTCAGCTCCTCTTTTCCCCCTCCTCCTCCCCACCCCCACCCTCAACACTAAACTTTCCCAAGCCCCACATACTCACGACCTGATACCCTGCTCCGCCCAGCCATCCAGCAGCCTAGAAAGGAGAGGCTCATTAAAATCTAAATCCCAGAGTAACTGGATCCTACACCCTGGTCTCTGATCCCCCCACAGACACACATCCAGGTTTCAGGTCCCCCACATGCCCCGGCTGTGTCATATACTCACTGAGGAAAAGGATGGTGAGAGCAGGTGTCATAATGGGATAGTGAGGGGTCCCTCTGCGTGGCTGTCACCAAGACCCCAATGCCCAGCTCCACCGAGCCCCAAATGAGGAACTTCAACTGTTGGCTGCACCTACAGGAAGCTGGCGATGTCTCATCTCTTCCTGCATCCCTCGCGTGTTGTCCCTAATCTGCCAGCCAAAACTGTGGGAGTTAAAATAAGCAGACATCCCTGCACCGCCCAGGAAACCATGGGACCATCAGTCTGGACAAGTGTCATGTAGCTCACACCCTGTCCTTCTCTCTGTGGAAAGCAGGTCCCTAAATGTACCCAGCATCCTCAGTGAAGGTGCACCACGCTGGGAGCTAGGAGACTACAGGGTTTGGTCTTCTATCTTCAACTGACCACTGTTTCCATGCAGATCCCCCCTCCTCCTTATTCCATTCTGGGTTGAAAACTGGCTAATGACTTATGTAGGTAAAATTAGTACATGATTACAGGATGGTATCCTAATCACTGTGTAGAAGGGGGCAGAGTCAAGGGTGTTTGAGAAAACTTAGCTGTAGGATTTTCTGGTTCTGGAGGGGTTGCTAGTGTAGCAGTCCCTCTCAGCCTGTAAACCCACCCATGTGCAACATGACCCATGGCACCACATGAGGAGAAGGCACAATGGGAAATGCCTGGGTTTGCTGTGCCCTGCACCATTGCTGAGCGGTGAGGAGTGTTCCCTCTAATTTTTCATAGGCTGTGTGCACAAAAAATTTCTTATGTACAAATTTTTGGAAGGAGTTGTGTGGCACTTTAAGACTAACAGATTTATTTTTTGCATGAGCTTTCGTGGGAGAAGATCCCACTTCCTCAGATGCTTCAAAGATGGGTGAACTTACAGAAAGGAATGAAACTAAATGCAACGGGGTGTAAAACATAGGATCAGGTCATAAAGTAACAGCAAATCCGAGCAGTTTACAGGCTCAAACTATGGGAAGCCTGAAGTCAAATTACCCTTTGTAATGGGGAAAGAACCCATAGTCTCAATTAAGTCCTGCTTTCACAGAATTTAGCTTGCATATTAATTCGAGTTCAGCTGTTTCTCAAATTAATATGCAAGCTAAATTCTGTGAAAGCAGGACTTAATCGAGACTGGATTCTTTTCCCATTACAAAGGGTAATTTGACTTCAGGCTTCCCATGGTTTGAGCCTGTAAACTGCTCTGATTTGCTGTTACTTTATGACCTGATCCTATGTTTTACACCCCCTTGCATTTAGTTTCATTCCTTTCTGTAAGTTCACCCATCTTTGAAGCATCTGAGGAAGTGGGATCTTCTCCCACGAAAGCTCATGCAAAAAATAAATCTGTTAATCTTAAAGTGCCACACAACTCCTTGTTGGTTTTTTTTACTGGACTAGACTAACATGGCTATCCCTTTTGAAATTAACAAGCCCCAATCTACACTGCCCCCTGGATCCTCCAGCAGCCTGGAAAGGACAGCTCCATAGGGACCTAATCACAGAGCAAATTAGTCAGTTTTCCCCTGAAAGTCCAGGGTTCCACCCTAGTCTCAGATCCTCTTTGGGCACATGCCTGGGCTGTCTCCAACACTCGCTGAGTAAGAGGATGCTGAGAGCAGCCACTACTGCCACCACTGCCCCGATGCCCAGCTCTACACAACCTCAAATGAGGAACTGTGCCAAGGATTCCACAGCTAGCCCTGCCTCATCCCCCCCCCCCACACACCTAATCTCCAGGCCAGATCTACCCTGTAACACACACAAAACCACATCCGCTCTTGAGGCTGCTCATGGCCTCTGTGGGTGGCACCCAGGGCTAGTGGGGTTCCCCTTTTAGTCTGCCTATTGCATGTCGGTCTATGCTATGAACCCCTCCCCTGGGGTCAGAATGCTATGGGGGACAGTGGACCCTAGCCATTAAAGTGGACTGGCTGGGGAACTAGGACTCCTGGGTTCTATACCCTGCTCTGCAAGGAGAATAGGGTCTAGTGGACTGGGGTGGGACAAAGGCTGGGATTCAGGGGAGCAAATTAAAAACTGATTCAAGGAAGTACTTTTTCCTATTATGTGATTGGCCTGTGGAACTCATTGCTACAGGATGTTGCATAAGGCCAAGGATTTAGCAAATCCCACACCAGTCTGCCAAAATGCCCCTCTGCCATGATGAATACAGGAATGCTGACAATTATGAGGGGAGCTGATTTGCTGGGATTGCTGCTACTTAAGCCCGTTTCTTTGTGCTTCTCCTGTCCCATGTCTCCATCAGCGATCTCTTCTCTTGTACACAGATTGCAAGTGCCTCAGGGCAGGGATAGTCTTTTCATTTTCTGCCAGTACAGTGCCTAGAGCAGCCCTGCCTGTCTAGCAGCTGATGCCAGGCTTATCAGTAACAAATGGTGCTAAGGAGAGCCGGGAGATCAGGACTAGGGGAATGGGCTGCTCCTCTCTCTGGTAAGCCCGTGAAGGGTTAATTTAAAGGAACAACAAGCAGTTGTGTGGCACTTTAAGACTAACAGATTTATTTTTTGCATGAGCTTTCGTGGGAGAAGATCCCAAAGGGTCCTTGAGTAGGGCTGGAGACCAAACGCCTGAAAAACTGCTCTGATTTGCTGTTACTTTATGACCTGATCCTATGTTTTACACCCCCTTGCATTTAGTTTCATTCCTTTCTGTAAGTTCACCCATCTTCGAAGCATCTGAGGAAGTGGGATCTTCTCCCATGAAAGCTCATGCAAAAAATAAATCTGTTAGTCTTAAAGTGCCACACAACTCCTTGTTGTTTTTTTACTGGAAAATTATATCAGGCTACCACTAGGCGGTGCTGTCTGGTTCCCATACCTTGCCTCCAAGGGGCTGCGGCGTAAAGTGTTAATTTAAGCCAGCGACTCCCACCATTCTTCTATGCCGTGGCACACCTTGCTACCTTTAACTAACCTGAGGCGCATCACAATATAGTTGCCAAATGAATGTATGAACATCATGAGCTCCTGAGCCAATCCAGAGCTCTTCGAGTAGTTTTCCAAAAAATTGTGTGGCACACCTGCTCAGACCTGATGGCACACCTGTGTGCTGTGGCACAGCGGTTGGGAAAGCATTTCCCCCACGGACTGAGTGAATTAATAGCTGAGAATCTCCCGCATGCCACCAGCAAGTGGCGCGCTATCCCCTAGAGACTGGGGAGCGAAGGGTTAATTTAAAGGGGGTGCCTAAGAATGGGGGGGATGCATAGCAGGGAGGTTCCCCGATGTCACCACGAGGTGGCGCTGCCCCTCCCTAAAGCCCCCCCCCCCGGGGGGGGGGCCCCCCCACCCCAACCTCTGCTCGCTCACTCGTCCTCCATCTCTCGGCCCACCAGGAGCCCCTGCACCTACCCGGACCCCCAGCACCATGGGCGGCCCGAGGTGGTGAGCCAGGGGACCCAGGCGTCCAGGGAGAGTGCCCCCCTCCCCACCGTGTGAATCAACCCCCCAGGGCAGGCGGGGACGGTGCCATGGGGACCCTCCAGGGCTACCGGGCATCGTGGTGGGTCTACTTGCTGCATCAGGTGCCGCGCACCAATTTCCAGTTCGAGGTGGTGGAGAGCAACTTTGCACCCCAAGACAGGGAGTACCAGCAGGTGAGGGGGCGCGAGGGGTCAGGAGGGGAAGAGAGAGAGGTGGACATTGGAGGAGAGTGTGTGTTGGAGGGCAGGGGATGGAGAAAAAGTCAGCAGGGAGTGGAGAGGAAAGGGAGAAAGGAAAAAAAGGGGGGGGGACAAATAAACTGGAGCAGTGGGGGCAGCTGGAAAGGAGGGATGAAGGAGACAGACTGCCTGATGGAGGGAGGAAAGAAAAGTGATAGTGTATGAGTGACCCACGGAGGGATGGACAGGCAGGAGGGAAAAGGGAGTGAGAGTGTGGAGAAGGTGGCAGAGAGCAGGCAGGTGGGGGGACATCTCTGTATCCTGGCATTTGGTGGGGCAGAGGGCCAGTGGTGTGTGTTGGGGGGGGTGAATCTCTCATTATCCTGGCCTGGGATGGGAGCCACCTGTTACCTGTGCTATGGGGAGACTGGTGCAGCTGTAACCTTCTTCAAATGTGACCCTTTCCGAAATCCTCAGACAGAGCAGCTTCACCCCCTACAGTGAAGCGTGTGGGATGTCTCTGTCCATTTAATCCCAGAGCTGTCTGTTCTTGTGTATTCATTTCTATCCAACCCCTCTACAGCTATTGCCCTTCCCTCTCCCCATTCTCATCTATCTATCAATTGATCTTCATTCACACCCCATCCACCCCTTATCCCTCTGTCCATCTTTCCCCCATCCTCTTCTGTCTCCATCCTCACCCCTCCCTCCACCCATCCTTTCATCCTTGTTCCAAATACCACCTCCACTTAGATGTTGACTTTTGTGAGATATATAATTACATTAACATGTTGTCCCATCTCATCAAAAATCCCTGCCTGAGTATTCCTAAGTCACCCCCTCATTGTCACATCCTCTCAGTGGGATTTGCAGGGAGGCTGAGGTGCTCTCTCCAACTGAGTGCAGGTTTCTTTGGTCCCAGGGGGAGAATTTGACCCACATGCTGAATGGTGCATTGTTTTGGCTTTACCCATTAAAATCAGCTCCCATCTGGAATGATTTAGACACAGAGATATACAGGGAACATGGGGATCATCTGTCTCCAAGCTCCTGCATGTCCCAGGCCTGAGAGATTCCTGGATGGAGCCCCCAAAGGAAGAAAGATCTCACGAAGGAAGAACCATGACAATGATCCACAATCAGAAGAACACGAGCATGTGACATCCCATGCAATTAAACAATGGCAGTTTCAAAAGTGATCCAAGGCAAGGCATCGTTCACTTGCGGAACTCATTGCCACAGGGTAGCATATGGGCCAGGAATGTAGCCAGTTACGAAGGTTAGATGGGCACCAAAAATATCCGGAGTTCCCTTTAATGAGGATCGAGCAGGGCAATTAAGCCTCACGTTTCAGGCAAACTCATAGCTACAAGATGAGGATGCAAACTGCGTGGATGCCAGTTCTCTCACCTCTTCAGCTGCAGTGTCCTTTGACCTTCCTCTAAATTATCTGGGCCAAATGCATGTCCCCCACATGGTGGGCATATCATGTGAACATGCCAAAGCAATTCAACCACTGCAAGGGCTGTGCATTGACACAACTTAGCTCTCAACCCTGTCATGTGGACTTGCCCTTGTTCCTGAAACAGCCATGAGGAGGTGCCTTAGGAATGAACAAATGATTCCTGATGATGGTAGGGAATTAAGGAAGTGAGGTGAGCCCAGACAACCCCCGAAGGTTGCGGAGGAATCTGGAGGGATGACACCTTCCAGCCCCAAATCTGGTTATCAATTAGACACACTTACTCTGAGTGTGGGAACAAGATGCCACCAGGTGGGCATCTGATCAAGCTGAAGCAGTATACAGGCTCTTCAGATTGTAATAGGAATGTGTCCCCACATCTGGTGCTGGAAGAGTGACAGCACATTTGACCTTCTTCCAGAATAGTATCTTCATGTACACAAGCAAAGAGACTTGAGGTACTCACTTGATTTGGCCCAGAAGAGGGGAGTGACCTTGTTCTCAGCCAGAAATCTAAAAAGATGAAAGATTGGATGGTCACAGGTGCAGTCCCCTGCCATCCTCAGCAAATGTGTCAAGCTCTGTCTTCAAACCACTGAGGCTGTTCCAGAACCTCCCTTCTCCCAGGGTTAGAAACATTTTTCCTATCTCAGATTAGCCAGTCTCATTTTCACTTGAGCCAACATTGTCCTCCAGTTTCAAGTCTTCATTTCCCTGTTCTTTGCCCCATGAAAGCAACCTGATCCCCTCCCCTCCTCCACTTGAAGCTAAAGACACCAAAATCTATGACTCTCTTCTTGTAAAATGGATCATCTGTTCAGTGGATCATCCAAGCAAGTGGTCCAGTTTGGACTCTTTGTTCATGCCCATGGGTGGCAAGAACTGGAGATGAGGTCTCAGAAAAGCTAAAGCTAAATCAGCCTGAACTAGAAATATCTATGAACAGTGCAAACTGTTCCAATGAAGATAATTAGCCATTACAACAACTCACTAAGGGATGAGGTGGGCTCTTCATCCCTTAGCGTCTGATCTGTAGGTTTTCTTCTGTTTCTTAAGTACGATCAGATTAACTCAACTGAGTTGAAATGTCTTCTCATCTTGGGTCATCAAGACCCATCTTCAAAGACTTGTCTGCATACCCTCATTGTTCCACTTTGATTCTCCCCATCTAGTTAAGGCAGTGGCACCCCTTGGGTGAATACAGAAGTACTGTTTGCTTATACTGCTCTAGCTTTTCCTGTCTGCGAAAGGGAATAAACTACACTGGCATCAAGCAGCATAGCCTAATGGGGAGAGCCCTGGACTGGGATTAAGAAGTCCTTGCTCTGCTGGAGAACTGTGTTCAGATTACAGTCTCAGTTAGAGAGATAATGACCCTGAATTCATAGTATCAAAGAAACTGGAACGGACCATTAGAAGTCATCGAGTCCAGCCCCCTGCAGTCATGGCAGGACCAAATACCACCTTAAACCATCCCCAACAGGTGATTGTCTAAACTACTCATAAATATTTCCAATGATGGAGATTCCACAACCTGCCTAGGCAATGTATTCCAATGGTTAATCACCCTGACAGTTATGAATTTTTTCCTAATGTCCAACCTAAACCTCCCTTGCCGTAATTTAAGCCCACTGCTTCTTGTCGTATCATCGACAGTTAAGGGGAACAATTTTTCTCCCTCCTCCTCATGACAACCTCTGAGGTACTTGAAAACTGTTATCATGTCCCCTCTCAGTCTCCTCTTTTCCAGACTAAACAAAGCCAGCTCTTTCAATCTTCCCTCATAAATCAAGTGTTCCAGACCTCTAATCATTCACACTGTTCTTCCCTGGACTTCCTCCAATTTGTCCACATCTTTCCTGAAATGAGGTGCCCAGAACTGGACACAATACTCCAGCTGAGGCCTAATCAGGACAGAGTAGAGTGGAAGAATTAGCTCTTGGTTATGTCTACACTAGGAAAAGTTAGTTCGAATTTGTTAATTCAGACTAATAGTGGACTAATTTGACTTAATGTCAAGTAGAATTAGTCCACTTTGTTAATTCAAACTAACTGTCTTTAATTCAAATTTATTAAATTCGAACAGAGAGTTAATCCTAGTCTACACCGTCCTTAGTTTGAACTAAGGATTTAGTTCAAACTAACCGGCAGGTCTTACTAATTCAAACTAAACTTTCATTAGTTCGAATTAAGGACTTCCTTAATTCGAACTAATGAAAGCCTAGTGTAGACAGGTAATAAGTTAGTTTGAATTTAGCCTCCTTAATTCGAACTAACTTGCAAGTGTAGACATACCCCTTGTGTCTTACTTAAATACTCCTGTTAATATATTCCAGAATGGTGTTTGTTTGGTTTTTTTGGGCACCAGTTTTACACTGTTGACTCATATTTAGCTTGTGATCCTCTATGACCCCCATATCCCTGTCCCCAGTGTTCCTTCCTAGGCAGTCATTGTGCATTTTGTGCATTGTGCAATGGATTGTTTTTTCCTAAATGGAGAGCTTTGCACTTGTCTTTACTGAATTTCATTCTAAGACAAATAGCTTCCCTAGAAGGAAAGATCAACTGCCAAAGGTTCTATGACCTAGCAGCAGAAGGCAGAACCACCACCAATGGCTAGAAATTAAAGGCTGACATCTTCAAGATGGAAATAAGGCTCCAGTTTTGACCAGAGCAGGAACCAGCCATGGGAACAAGCTACCAAAGGAGTGGTGGACTCCATCTTAATTGCCCCTATTGGTGAGAATGCTACCCTGGCTCAACATAACAAACAAAGAGGACTCTGCCCGACCGACCCCCAACATTTCTGTTGGTGTTGTGTATGTGGCAGCATTTGCAAATTAACATGTTCCTTCCAGCCCAGGAGGATGGTGATTCCTAAGGGCTGGTTGGGTCAGTTTGCCCAGGCCTAGATCATCACCTCTTGACTTGATTGACTTTTCTCCCCCCACACTACCACAGATGGGCATCTGGCTCTGATGACTCTGACAGCTGATTGACACACACTGTACACCCCTGCTGGAGATCTGGCCCCATTGCTTTTCAGGGAGTGGTGACTGCCAAATCATGCCAGGCACAGAGCTATCCCTGGGCAGATTAAGGCCAAATCCCGCCTGCCGCCCCCAATCCTGTGTGGGGGATTATGAGATGCAAATGTTAGAAGTGCTGCATTTTAAAAGGAAAAAACAAAATGCAAATTAGCTGGAGATTAAAGTGCATGAGGAGTTGAGTATATAATGGGATGGGTGGCCACTTGTTTTTGATCTTAAATCCTCTCTGTCCATCCATCCACCCACACTTGTGTGTCTGTCCATCCCTCCTCCGCACACTCTTCCTTTGGCCCCATCCATACCCCTTTGTCCGTCCATCCATCCACTCATACCCATGCATCCCTCTGTCTGTTCACCCATCCATCCATCCATGCATCCATCTATCCATACCCCTGTGTCTATCCCTCCCTCCCTCACATCCTCCTTCCTCTACTCCTGTCCACACCCCTCCATCCATCCACATCCAGCCAGGCAGTGGTGCAGACAGTGCCCTTCCTTTTCATTAATACTTCTTCCCCTCTACTGCTGGGCCATTAGCTGTGAGGAGGAATCCATTCACTGCCCTTCTCCTCCCCAGGGATTGGCAGGAGGCTGGGCCTGATCTCAGAATTGGGGCCTTTAATAATGGGGGCACAGTCTGTAGCTCCCAGAAACATCTAATCAGTAGTTGCGTGGGGGGCATTCAGTGTTCCCTGCTGGGCGTGTCAGGTGTGGAGGGAGGATCCCAGACTCAGCTGTAGCCAGTATGTGATGGTGTCCATGCTGCTAGGAACTGGACTGAGCTCTGGTAAACTCACTGCCTAGAGAGAGGCCACCGAATGGACCAGACAAGTGCTGTACATGACCAGAGAGAAGGGGTGGCAGGGTAAGCTTTGAGCCAGCGGCTGCTGCCAGGGCCAGCTGCTGGTGGGATGTACTGCAAGGGGTTGCCTTGCCCAGAGATATGCCAGAAATCAAAGCCCATTGCACTAGCCGATGGCTGAGCAGGTCCCCATAACCATGGCTTCAATTCCAGATAGATCCTGGAACTGATTCTCACCAGAGGCCAATTCACTTTGGATGAATTACATGTGGGGGAAGAGACTGGAGGTCACCTGAGGACCCTAGAGCAGCCAGGCTCCCTGCAGGGAGTGGGCTGGACTGGGGGGCGGGAGCCAGATTTCCTAGTGATTCCCTTGGCAGCAAGAATAATGAGCCAAGCTCTGGATTCGCTGTTATCTAGGTCACCAGGGGCCCCCCAGCGAGGCCGAGGCAATGCTTCTGCCTCCAGAGATACACGGTATAGCTGCCTGTCCGCCCTCCCGTCCTCCCCTTGTATTTCTCCATCCCCTCCCTGTAGCCATCCAGCCCCACTGGCCCAGCTGCCTCTGCCCCCTTTCATGCACCTCTCCCTGTGCACTAGGGATGTCCCCATTGTGTAGAGACAGTCACAGTGGGTCATTTTGGACTTGAACTCAGGCTTGGCTTACCCCGTGGGTCTGATGGGGGCAGGGGGATCCCAGGCCGGCCGGGGTCTGATGGCTCCCAGCAGCGGGGTGTGAAGGGATCCCAGGCTGGGTTCTGTTCTTATCATCCTGGGGAGATTTAATGGCAGGGGCAGATCACCGGCTCTAAGTCCCAGCTGGTCTCCCAAATTCCCCACCACCGGCTGGGAGCAGGTCATAGTGCCACAGCATTCCTGTCTGCCCTCTCCCTGTCCCCTGCTACCAATCTCTGCCATGGGGCCCCCTATCTGCCTCCCAGTGGCTGCTAGGCTGAAGCTAAAGACCCTGGATTGCCTCTGCATCCGCATACCCTCTCCTCTGTCTGTCTGTCCACCATCCCACTCCTACTCCTCTGTCCATCCATACATCCACTCCCATGCACCCTTGGATAGGCAGATAGGCACAGAGGATGGATGGACAGACAGATGGATATAGGGTGTGGCGAGGAGAGGGATGGACAGAGAGACAGGCACATTATGAGTTGCCTTTCTCTGACTAGCAAATCTTTCTGACAGAGGCAGGCTAGGAAACGTCTGTCAGCACCCTATCCGCCCCCGCCTGCCCTGCCCCCCCGCCCCCGCACTCTGCCAGCTGCTGTGGGGGGAGCGCGGCCCACATGGATTCAGAGGGGGAGGTTTCACTGTCTAAGCCCAGAGCAAACTGAGCTGCTGTAATCTGCTAGGCCTTGAATGTGCTTGCTGAGGGGGAGGGGCTGGGCTGAGCAGTCCGGCCAAACCTGCATTCACCCCTATGGGTTGGGGGGGGATGCATGAATAGCCACAGCACAGGGTTCCCCAGCCATGCCTCTGATCCAGGAATACAGAATAGAACCCAGGAGTCCTGGTTTCCAGCCTGGCACCCAGCCCTATTCTAACCACTAGTCCATACTCCTTTCCCAGAGCTGGGGAGAGAACCCAGGAGTCCCTGCTCTAATCACTAGACCCCACTCCCCTTTCAGGTTGGGGAAACCTGTTTATAGGCTGATCTGTCCATCTGTCCCCCAGGCCCTTCTGCTCCTGGCCAGTGCCGCCGGGCTCTGCCTGGCCATCAGCCTGGTTCTGATCTGTGTCTACCTGATCCGGTTCTGCTGCTGCAGCCTGGAAGACGAGGAAGAGTCCAAGACACAGAGGTTTTGCTGCATCACCTGGAGCTGTGTGGCCGCTGTCATCATTTGCTGGTAGGGACTTGGGGGTGGTGAGGTGGGGTGACAGATGGGACTGGAGGTCAGAGCCCCACTCCCGCATGTGTCCCTGGGAGCTGAGGGGATCATGGTAGGAGAGCTGGGGAATGTAGGCTGAGACTCCACACAAACTTGATTCATGGGTGGTTCCAGTCTGAGGCTGAATCAGCACCAGCAGCTCCTAGAGGGGAAAGGCCCCTTGTCTCATTCCTTGCCCTCTAAACAAAAACTGGAAATGAGGAGCTGTCAGGGTTAGTATCTGTCCTCCCCACACTCTGCCCCATCCTCCTCCACCCTGCTTCTCATTATCTGTCTCCACCCCCCAGCAGCCGCCTCTCTGGGCCCGCCAGGCTCCCCATTGTCCCAGCTTTACTGGCAGTGGCTGTCCATGCCCTCCCCCCCCATCCCCACCAGTCCCCACAAAGAACGCCTTGTTCCCCTGGCACAGTGAGAAGCCATGTCCCTTTTCTCTCTGGTCCCAGCCCCCGCCTGAGTCCCCAGGCGCCTTTGTCTCTTTTGTCTGCCCACCCCCCCCTTCGTAATCTGCCCCCCCATCCTCATCAAACCCCTCTCCCCTCCCCCAACTTTGCTGCCACACAGGGGGAAAAGGAAAACTTCAAAACAACCCTGCCCACCCCAGCCCCCAGCATTGAGCAGAAGGCCAAGTTCATGGGTTAAAAACTGCAGTTCCCCTTTCCCTGCACCAGAGTTGTGGAGAGAACCCAAGAGTTCAGGCTCCCACTCCCCTTTCTGGGGTTAATTTCATTGCACTCTCCATTCACCAAGCCGGGATTGATGGGTCCTTCTCCCACATCCACATCCCAGCAGGGGGTGACCTCCCATGTCGTCCTGCTCCCCTTGCCTACCCCCTCCCCTTGCTGGGGTCTCTTGGGGTCACTCACAGCCCCGCTGAGAACCAGGCGGGCTGGGGGAGCAGGGCATCATTGAAAGCCTAGCCTGGGGCCATTCAGAGAACTGACAGTGGGGCCCTCTGTGTGCCAAGGACTGGCTAGGGAGAGGGTGGGAAGGGTGGCAGGGGCTCCCCAACCCCCCTGGGCACATCCACAGCCAGGGCTGGCCCAAAGGCTTTGGTGCCCTAGGTGAACTATGACTTTGGCACCTCTCCACATGTTATAAGAGATAACATATTAATATAGTTTTTTTAAACAGAGAAAAAAATTCACTTTTTTTTAATCTGGAGCCTGGTTCACCTATATGGTTGGGCCAGTCCTGTCCACAGCAGCCAGAGAGGAGCCAAACCACAGAGTTCCTGGCCAGGTTGTTATGCCAGGGTCCTTGGCCCAGCCAGCTCGGGGAAGGGAGTGGGATCTAGTGGTTAGAGACGTGGGGGGCGGGGAGCCAGGACTCCTGGGTTCTCTCCTAGGAACAAGGACTCCCTGCTCCCATCCCAGCTAGCCAGCCTGGCTCAGTGATGGGGAAAGAAACTGGCAGACAGCTCCCCTCAATTGCCCTCTCATTGCTCCTGTTCTTCGAAGAAGGGGCCTCATTAGCGTGACAATGGGATTGCCTCCTTCAGAGGAGAGGACGGTTGCCATGGCAGTGGGATTTGGGGAGTGAGCTGGCCTCAGTTGTAGAGGACTGGAATGGGGGAGAGCAGTAGAGAGGGACGAATGGTTGAGGGAGTGGGCAGGTGGAAGAAGAAGTTGAAGGGGGAGCTGGGAGGGTATAAGATGGGGACCTGGGAGCACAAGGGCAGACAGGGATGTGGGGCATGGGGAGGGATGGAAAGGAACAAAGGGATGGGAGAACAGAGGGGTTTGAGGTGGATTGGGCACTGAGGGGTACAGGGGGTGGGGGCTAGGGCTACAAGGGGAGAGGGTTATGGGTGGTATGAGGGGGGGTCTCAGCAGCTGCTTCCCGAGAGACTCGGGTTTCCACTGGTCTGTAATTAACCCGTCAGCATCTTGCCTGGGCGGACAGTGGGAGGGTCTGGCTATCAGGAGCCAGCTGTTTCTGGGCGGTTGGGGGCACAGAGACAGCTGGATACTCTGTGGGCATAGGTACGTGGGGCTGGCAGGTTGGATGAGCCCAGCTCCCCACTCCATTGCCCCCCACACCTCACCATGGTGCTAAGAACCTTATGGCCTTTATCCATCAGTCTCCCTCATCCATCTCCCTCACCCCCAGTCTCTGGCCCCTTCCCCCCATCCCACATTCCTTGCACCAGTAGCAACCCTGTCTCTCTGGGGATCATGTGACCCAGGGGGCCGATAGGGACCCCCCCATTTCCCCACTTGTATCCCCTGGGAGCTGGAGTGGGACCCGCTGGGGGGGCTGGAGCTCTGGTGGGATGGGGCAGAGGTTGTGGGGGGCATTCAGGACTCTCCCCCAGATGCTGACGTCCCCCCTTGGTACCTCCCAGTGCAGGGATTGGTGTTGGCTTCTATGGGAACAGCGAGACCAACGATGGGGTCGGGCAGGCCACGGCCGCGCTGCTCAACGCTAACCTCACACTACAGGCCACTGACATACTGGTGAGACCCGCCCCCCCCCCCACTACGCCACTGCTGATCCCCAACACCAGTCACATATTGCATGGCACGGTTGCCCACAGCCTTGGAACCTCCCAGAGAGTCCTCACCCTGTGCCACATTGGTGGAGAGCCCCACTGTGTTCCCCAACCTGTGCAGGGACAGAGCGCTGATGGGCAGGGGAGGCGAGTTAGTGAGTGCATGGCAACATGCAGCCATGTGGGAGGGATTACCATGGCATGCATGCATGCGATGCATGAGCAGGGGACGTACTGTCCCACATTTCAGGGGCATGGCCCAACAAGTCCTGCTTGAAGGGGGTATTGGCATAGTCTGGCAGCCATGTGTGGGGAAGAATGGTGGTAAGTGTTGACTGGTGCACATGTGTGCAGGAGAGCTGGCGTGAACCCAGCCTGGTGCACATACACATGGGGATAGCGTGACCAGTGGAACCCACATGAGGAGACATAGTAGTGGTATGATGATGACCCACATAGGTGAGCAGAGACTTGTCAGTAGAACACACGGGGGGAGGCCTGAGTATGGCCATGCCTGTTTGTGGGGCATGATGGTGCACCCAGCTCAGCACACATGGGTGGGGGGCATTACAGCTGCACACACACGGGAGGTGCATGTCGGGCACAAGTGTGATGGTGACTCGGGCCCAGTGACCAGCCGTGTGACCCATGCTTCTCCCCACAGGTGTGGCAGACTCTGGGACTGCTGTCAGGAGCTGTAGCTGGGGACCTGACACGGCTGGAGGAGGCGCTGGCCCCCCGCACCGAACTGGTGGCCATTGTGCGCAACACACGCCGCCAGGCTGAGGCCGTGGCCCAGACCCTGGGGGGCCTTCCTGTCTGGGGGGGTCTGGGGGGCAGCCCCAGTCAGCTAGCCCACAGCCTGGCCTTCCTGGAGGACTACAGGTGAGACCAAGCTAGCAGGGAGAGATGGGGGGAGGAATCATGGGAGTGCTAGAATCCTGAGAGCTGGGCTCAGCCTTTCCTGCCCCATGTGGCTGGTGTGGGGTGGGAGTTCAGGTGGTTGGGCTCACACATCTCTCCCCACATGCCAGGTGGCTGGCCTATATCCTACTGCTGCTGCTGGACTTGGTCATTTGTCTCTTCACCTTGCTGGGGCTGGCGAAGCAGATGAAGTGGCTGGTGGTTGTGTGAGTCAGGGGAACCCTGGGGAGTGGCAGGGAGCACCTTTGTTCACTGGGACCCTGATCCCCCCCCCCCCCAATCTTCTCTTCACCATACCGCAGCTCCTCATGGTCCCACCTTCCCACCCCATCCTTCATCACAGCCTCTATCCTGGGGGTGGAGCTGGGTGGCTGGGATAAAAGGCCAATGTAGTGTAGTAGTTAGGGGGAGGGCTGGGAGCTAGGACTCCTGGGTTCTCTCCCAAGCTCTGGAAGGAGAGGGAGGTTGAAAGGCCGGCTCTCTCTGCCCCATAGATTGAGGGGCTGATGGGGGCCTCTCTCAGGTGCTGATTCTGGTGTCTTCCCCTCCCCCCAGAATGACGGTGATGAGTTTCCTTGTTCTCATCCTGAGCTGGGGCTCCATGGGGCTGGAGACGGCAGCAGCTGTGGTGAGTGCAGGGCAGTGGGCCTCAACCCCCTCCTTTCTGGGAGATGGCTGCCACCTGGGGTTGCAGGTTGGGAGTGAAGGGCACTGGCAGAGCTTGCCCAGCCATGTCTCTTAGCTCCACCCCTGGCAGTGGAGCAATAACAATAAGGCATTCCCCCCTCCCCATCTACCAGGGACTCAGCGATTTCTGCTCTGATCCAGATGGCTACGTCCTGAACATGACCCAGTCCAAGACCGAGCTCAGCCCAGGTAGGAACTGGAAGCAGGACACAAGGCTAGGTAGGCCTGTGGGTCTGGTCTGGGTGGGACGGCAGGCAAGAGGGGTACGTTATTAACCTCTTCCTTCCCACCCCCGGCAGAAATCCTCCAGTACTATCTCACCTGCAGTCAAGACGTCCCAAACCCCTTCCAACAGGTGAGACCCCAATCACTCACCCATGAATCAAGTTGGCTGGGGCTCAGCCCTGTCCATGGTGGGGAGGGGGCTTGCCAGTACCACTAGCAGAAGGACTGGGCTGTGATTCTGAGCTCCTGAATTAACGCATGCAACCTGGGGCTGAGCGTGGAGAGGGAGGGGCAGGGTTAGGCTAGCAGAGGGCTGTGGATTGGGAGCAAGGGGCACTGGGGGAGGGAGCTAAAGAGGAATTCTTACTCTGATACCCAAACCCACCACTAAGGGGCAACAGAGGCTGCCCTGCAGCTAGTTTGTTCCTGATTAGCAGCTCCCAGGGCCCTGGGGATCCTCCACTCCAATGCCAACTGCACCTCCCAATCCCACTCTTGCCCCCCCTGCAGAGGCTGACTACGTCGCAACGAGCGCTCTCCAGCATCCACTCCCAGCTGTACGGCCTGGAGAGAGAAGCGATCCCACAGTTCCCTGCAGCAGAGGTCGGTGAAGGCTAGTGGTTAGAGCTGAGGGGGGTGGCAGCTGGGAGCCAGGACTCCTGGGTTCTTTCCTGAGTTCTCTCCCCAGCTCTTGGAGGGCAGGGGGTCTGGTGGTTAGAGTAGGGGCTGGGCTGGGAGTCAGGATGCATTCCTCTCTTTCTCTCCCAGAGGAACCTGGTCTCTATGCAGGGCATCCTGAACACCACGGAGAGCAATTTTCATCAGCTGGTCGCACTGCTCAACTGCAGGGGACTTCACAAGGTACCAGATCCTCCCCGCTCCAGGGGGTGGCCCTCTGCTGGGCCCGCTTCTGGGAGGGATCCCCCCAGGCTCCACACCCCCTGGCGGCCTGATGATGCCGTCTCTCCCCCAGGACTACGTGGATGCCCTGAAGGGGCTCTGCTATGATGGCATGGAAGGGCTGCTCTTCCTGGAGCTTTTCTCCCTCCTCTCAGCCCTTGCCTTCACCACGGCAGTCTGCAGCCTGCCCCGCGCATGGGAGAGGTTCCGCAGCAGGTGAATGGAGCCAGGAATGGGAGGGGATTTGGGGCAATGGAGTAGGGGCAGCAGATGGTGGGGAGGAGCTGGGGATGGGGGTGGGTGGAGCATTTTACAGTGTGGGTGCGTGGGGTTGGATGTGGTAAGGGTGCAGTGCCTGGGTGAGTGGGGTCAGACGTGGTGGGGGGCAGGGCATATTGGTGGGGGGTGCAGTGGGATGGGTGTCACGTGTGGGGGCACAGGACCAATGGCATCAGGGGTGGGGCATCCAGGGGTGGTGAGGGGCAGTCATCGCAGAGCATCTGGTGGGGGCAGGGTTGGTTGTGTCTGGGTGGGGCAGCAGGCAGTGTGTCTGGGAGGCAAGGGTGGGACATCTGGGCTGGGGGTGGAGCTATTTATGGCTGTGGAAGGAGCTTCTGGGGCAAGGACAAGTTGTGGGGGGGACATCATCAACCAGTCCCACCTCCATCAACCCCTCTCCGGCCGGCAGGGACGCAGCATACGAGGATGCGGAGGATGACGACCCCTTCACACCCCAGGCACGTAGCCCCCTGTCCCGCTCCAGCCTGCGCCTCTCGGCCCCGCCCATTTCCAACGCCCCCGTCTCACAGTACATGTGAGTAGCCCCCCTCTCCCCTGCTGGCACCAGCCACCCCCCCCCATGGGCCGGGGTCACGGCCAGGGGCTGAGCTGGGGACCAGCTGGGACTGGGCATCCATTCCACACTCCTCCTTTTGTTTGTCCTGCCCCACCAGCCACCCTGGCCCATTGTGCTTCTCTGTCTCCATTGCACCTGTCTTTCCGTCTGTCCACCCACTCACTTGTCTATCCATCTCCATTGCATCCCTCCACCTGTACCTCTCTCCTTCCATCCATCCATCCACCCCCATATCCCCTCCCTCCATTCCATACATCCCTTATTCTCTCTATTTTCCTTCTTATCCATCCATCTGTCCCCACTGCACTCTTCCTTATGTCCTTCCCCTGCCCCTGGAAAAGCCCCACCTCAGCCACTGTGGCACTCACCCCTTATTGGAACTTGACGCCAGCCTTCCTGGGACTTGGGGGTCAGGTGCTTTGGTGCAGAGCTGTGCCTGGTGCTGATGTGTGCTCCTCCATATTGCTTCCTGTCCTACTTTGCTGGATAAGGGGGACAGTCCAGGGGACTCCCCCTCCATCAGTGGACTCGGCCATGCCATAAACTGCTCTCCAACCAACCTCTGTCCCTATCCGCTGTTAAAGCTGTCCCCAGAGCCAGCACTAGAGGGTACAGATCAACACCCCGTCCCATTGTCCTATTGTTTCAGGGTGCACTCTGCTCAGATCCCTGAATGGGAGCTTGAAGGGTTAATTCTATCAAAACCAGCTAGCAGGGGATAGGTCTCTAGGACCATTCAGGCCAAGTCAGACCCATGGGCCCATCTAGCCCAATATCCCAGCTGACATCTCTTAAACTGATTCCTGCCCCTTCATTAAACCAAGACATCCAGCCTGACATAGACCCCGCCCTCAGCTGTTTCTCTCTGTCTGCCCACATTGGTCATCACCAGTGCGCAGTCCTGGGTTTGCTGTCAAAACCTTTGGCACAGCTCTGGAGAGATCCTGGGGGGTATCAAAGTGATGTCGCACACCCCTCAATGAGGGGCCTGGCTCTTGGGCTCGGGGGACAGAATTCACACATCTCCAGCTAGTGCCCGTCTTGCTCTCCTCGGCAGGAATCAAAGCGGTTTGTTCAGTGGCAATCGTCTATATGAGAATGTGCCCCTCCTTGACCGGCACTCCCCACCCCCCTCGGTAAGTTACTACTCTCCCAAGTGTGTGCCCCTCCCAGGGGACTGGGCGGTATCATCCATGTTACAACCAGGAACCACATGACCAACATACTCCCTTAATTCTCCAGCCTGGCTTGTGTCTCGCAACGCGCCACCTCTTTACTGACCCCCTGAGACACTCAGGAGTCCTAAGTGAGGGGTGCCAGCCCTGCACCCTGATGTACACCCTCCTGCATTGCTCCAGGCTCCCTTGGACAGGGCAAGTTCATTAATTACTTCTCTGCTCTGACAAAAGGCGAGGGGCCATGCACCTACCATTGTCAACCCAAGCTGAGATTACCCAAGCCCTTCAACCAGAAACACTCTGTTTTAGAGGAAATATCAAACGGGTTTAGTGACTGCTGAAAGGACCATTCTAAGGATGTGTCTACCATGGTGCTCATGCCAGCAAACCTTTTCTTGCATGGGGGGTGTGGAAAAAACCAACCCCACTGAGTGGTGTAAGTTCTGCCAGCATGCACACCCGTGTAGCCACGTTATGTCAGCGGGGAAGGTGTTTATGTTGCCAAAACTTCTGTCACTCAGCGGTGTGTTCTTTTTGCACACATTTGGGGGACAAAAGTATTGCCAGGTACAAGCCCTGGTGTAAACAGAGCCTAGGCCCTAAGTGGCTCTAAAGAGTGGGCAGAGAGATCAGAAAAAAACAACAAGGAGTTGTGTGGCACTTTAAGACTAACAGATTTATTTTTTGGATGAGCTTTCGTGGGAGAAGATGCTTCGAAGATGGGTGAACTGACAGAAAGGAATCCTGTTAGTCTTAAAGTGCCACACAACTCCTTGTTGTTTTTTTACTGGACTAGACTAACACGGCTATCCCTTTTAAAATTGAGAGAGATCAGAGTCTGTAACCTTAGAAATGAAAACAGAAACTCTGTCTAAATTCTAACTTTAACAGCCTAGGCAAGATTTGAATCAAGCATCTCTGCCTCAGCCAACACACCAGTTCCCCAGTACTCAGACTGGGATCCCCTCCAGCCTGGGACCAGTCTCCTGAGTTCAGAGTCTTTGTCTTCCAGATGATCTGCCAGGTGCTGAGGCTGGGGGGAGGCCAAATGATGACATCCCAGCTCCTCTTAGCTACTTTCTTGCAGCTGCTAGCAAGAGTTTTGCTGTAATGTGGGGGTCAGCTCCCCTCCAACCCACCAGTGGCCAGGCTCCCCATTGCTGTTCTCCCTCATGAGGTGTCAGTGCCCCTCTGGCCCGTTGTTGTTGCAGCTGCAAGGCTGGCCAGGGACATCTCCCAACCTATTTCAATTCACACAGGGCTAGGTGACACTTCATAAGTGCAAAGCAAGGGTAGTAGGCTAGTGCAGTGCTTGTCAAACTTAGGGTCGGGACCTAGTACTGCGTTGCAGACCTTCAGGCACTGGGTCGCGGCACCCTGTGCTGCCACTACCCAAAGATTAGAGTGCATTGCTCAAAGATGTAATTGCCGAGTTGTGGGCTTAAATGATTTTTTTCCAACTGGGTCCCAAAGAAAAAAGTTTGAAAACCACTGGACTTGTGCACACAAGCCAACAGGCTGTTCACTTTCAGCCAGTTCAGACGTTTTCAGTGATGCATCACTTGGCGTCCGGTGCACCCAACATACCAGTCCTATCCCAGTGGGGAATGTGGGGGCTCCAAGGTCTACTTTGAGGTACAGAGTGTCACATTGTCCCGTCTAGTCTATCTCCCCCCCCCCCCCGCATGCAAGAGCAGCTCTAACCCCCATCTCTTTCTCCCCGCCACCCTCAGTATTCCCCCAGCATGCAGGTATCTTACGTCGGCGGCTGTCAAGAGGACCCAGGCCCCCAATACCGAACGGACTTCCTGACCTAGAACTTGACCCATGGCCCTCACCCTGACTAACATATGGACCGGCTGCCCTGCTTCCCGCCCCAAGCACCCCAACAGAATCGACCAGAGGGGGGGAAGAGAGAAACCAGGGCTGCCTCCTGCTGACCCGTCCCTCTATCTGTCTGGGTTTGATACCAGGGGACCATGCCCTCAAGAAGGGTGGAGTTGGAGGCTGGGTTTCCCCACAAGAATCCTGAGGAGAGAAACAAGGGGAGGGCAAAGGAGTGAATGGAGGAGTGAAAGAATGAGTGTGAGGGCTGAAAGGATGAATGGAGCAGTGGAATAATGAGTGTGGGCGGGTTGAAAGAAGGAATGGAGGAAGGAGGGAGAATGAGGAAAAGGGGAGGAAAACAAGGGAAAGTAAAGGGAATGAATGAGGGGGGTAAAGAATGAAGAGAAAAGAGAAAGAATGGAGAAATTAAAGAAGGAATGAATGGGAATGAAGAATAAAGACAGGATTGACTGAATGAATGAATGAAGTTGAAAGAATGAGTGGCTAAAAAAGAATGAAAGGAAAAAAGTGAAGAATGTGAAAAAATACAAAGAAAGAAAGAAAACCCTAACTGAACTGAAAGAGTAAATGAATGGGGGGGGGGAGGAATGAAGTGTGGGGGGAAAAAAATAAGGAAAGAAGGAATGAAAGACTAGAAATGGAGCCAAAGGAGGAGTGAACAAGCAAAAATGGCATAGGAAAAGAAACAGTGAAAGAACAAATGAGTGAAAAAGAACAAATGTAAAGATTTCTACTGAAAAACATGAAAGAGAGAGAGAGAATGGATGGATGAACAAGCAAAGAAATGAGAGAGCCAGGGGGCAAGAGAGAGAATGGTGGATGGACAGACAGATGAACGAGTGATCCCAGCAACAGTGGGGCCTAACCAGCCCTGGGGATCCACCCCCAATTAATGTTTAATCCCCCTGCTGTTAGGGGGCCAGCCTTCAACCCCCAGGCTGTAGAGCAACCTGTAGGCAGAGGAAAGAGGTGACGGATGTGAGCTGGGGCGGTGACACCTCCTGCCATCCCAATTAGCGCCTCCGTCACTAACGAGCCTTCAGTCCAGCAGAATGAAAAATAAAAGGGAAACTTTATTTTAAAGGGAACCATGTACATATTGTGATTTGCTTCTCCTTTAAGGGGTGCTGGCAGGGGCCTGACTGACTGGTTGGGGGAGCAGGGAATGGGCCATAGGACCTTCCCTTTCTTGGCAGCTTTGGCTCCCATCCAGCCTCAGGTGAAATGAGCTCAGCCAGTCTCAGCTCCGTCCCTCATCAGGCCAACCTGCTTCCTGCATGACTCAAATGGGGTCCCAAAACCGAGGCTGAAGGGGCCATGGAGCCCAAACTCCCCTCTACCCCTAGTATGGGGCAACCCATGGATTGGGAAGATGGGGGGCTGGTCTCTGCTTTAACGGATGCTCTGTAGCTGATGGGAGGGATTTGCCAGGAGCTAGTGTGGTGGTATGTATGTCTCAGAGGAGAATCTGCAATAACAAACCAGAATTCACAGCATCTGGAGGCCAGGGCAGGGCAGCTATTGCTAGCATGGATGAGGGGTCCCTATATAACTAGCCCCTACACCCTACCCCAGGGGGGCTGTATCCCAACACTGGGCAAGGGATCCCCATAAAACCAGCATCCATGATCCACCCCCGAGGAGCTGCATTTCCGTATCAGGCAAGGGGTCCCTCTGTAACCTTTCTCCCCCATTCTGCCCAGGCTTACTATTTCTCAGGCGTGAGTCCCCTCAGCCCCTTGCATGGCCCCTGGTTCCTGAGCCTCTGCAATCCAGTGAAAAGCTTCTGGCAGTCAGGATTTGGACCACAGGCCTCCTACTAATTACTCCTAGTGTAGTTTCCACCCATCTCTACAGGGGCAGTAGCAACATCGACAGGACAGGGTTGCCAACCATCCATAAATTTATGGATAATCTTTAAAAAAATGTACAATTTTGACACTGAGTAAATCCAGAAATAAATGAAAATGTCATAAAATTGGGTAGAAATAAAACACATTGTATTTTGACATTGACTGTTGTTATTCAGAATCACTTTTTGCATCATAAAACTACACTGGCCATGACTTTAGTATTTCTATTGCCCGTGCCCAAAGAACACAATGGATCAATTAACAGCAGCTAAAACAATTTCCAAATTACTGTATACAGAACAGCACAAGTGAGTGCACACTTTTGTAGCATTATTGTATTGTTTATGGTATTTTTTTAATGTCAGTAAAAATTTACCATTTCAGTTAAAAAAAAATAAAGTCAGATCTTCATGTCAGTAAAAACTAAAATGTAAGATTGGCAACCCTGTGACAGAACCACTTCATTAGGGTGCAGTGAATTGTTCATGCCCCTAAACGAGGTAGTTGCACTGCTACCAGGCTGTAGGTAGGCCTAGCCAGTGAAAAATTGTCTTGTTGACAGCCTATTTTATTTCCATCCAGGAATGCTGATGAGGACAAGCCTGTTGACACCTAACCTCTTTATGGGTGTGCCAGGACAATTAGCAACCACTTTGTATCTTTGTATTGTGGAAGCTCAGTGTCCCAGTCTTGGTGTTGTGGGACAGGGGACAAGGGTCACAGCCAGTTTCAGAGCAAACGTTTTTACAGGCCTAAAGCAAACTCGGGGGAGGAAGATATTTGAAGTGGGAGAAACAGGCACCAAGTTGGTTATAGGTCATAACCAGGGCTGTCGCTGCCCCGGGGAAGCACTCAGGGCACCAGCCCATGCCATGTCCCCTGCCAGGAAGCCACAAGCCCGGCTGGGGATGGGGCTAGGAGCTGCCGCCAGGTGCTGAGACCCAGATCCTCAGCAGGGGACGCAGCCACTGTGGCAGTGGGCAGCTAAGCCCTGCATCCCCCAGTGGGACAGGGCTACTGCCACTGTGGGCGGCTGGGCCCCAGATCCCTGGCTGGGGACGGGGCCAGGAGTGGCCTTGTGGCCGTGGGCAGCTGAGCCCTGGATCCCCAGCCAGGACGGGGCCACCGCGACGGACAGCTGAGCCCCGAATCCCCCGCCGGGGACGGGGCTGCTGCCGCTGCAGATGGCTGGGCCCCAGATCTCCGGCCCGATTGGACTGGAGACCAGGAAAGGCGGGGCCCCACCAGCTCTGGGGCACTGGTGCCTGGATTCGGGGCATGTGTCCCGTGTGCTGGTGCCAGCGACGCCTGTGGTCATAACATCTAAACACATCATAAGCCTTCCACCCAGCTGAGCCACCCCAACCCCCTGGGCAGTTAGATGGGTCGCCACCAATGAACTGGTTAGTGCTCAGCTGAGGCCAAAAGTTTTGGCACCTCGCTGGCCACCATCATACACAGCAGTCCCAACTCCCCTGCTTTAACCACTAGACCTCACTCCCCTCCCAGAGCTAGGGAGAGAACCCAGGAGTCCTGGTTCCCAGGACCCGATCCCCAGTCACGAGCCCCATCCTCCTTAGACTTGGAAAGAGAAACCTGACGCCTTAACTCTCACGCCCCCCCCCATTGCTTTCGCCTTTTAAAGGTTATTTTCCCCCTTAGGCCACCATCCCTCCCCCGTAACGCTCTCCTTCGCTTCTGTTGGCTGCTCCCGGAAGGCCCCGCCTCCCCATTCCTTTCTCCAATCAAATCGCAGCTCCTCCGCTTTTTGCCTTCCGGTTGGTTGGGACGTGACGCGAGCCTAATGACGTCACGCGCACTGCTTCCTTTAGCCAGCGTGTCATAATCACGCTACGTGCTGCGCGAGACGCCCCGGAAGGAAGACGCCGGCGCGAGTGAAGGGGAGGGGGGGGCGGAAAAAAGGGGAGGTGGTGGCCGCCATCTTGAGCGCGGAGGGAGCGGAGAGAGTGGGGCCGCCTCGCGAGACGCTGTCTCTTCCCTACGGCGCAGCGCGAGCCTCGCAGGGCCTGAGAGGGGCCGGGGATCCGGGGGCGGGTGGGGCCTGAGCTCTAGGGCAGGTGGGGCCCTTAGGGGCAGCTGTGACGTGCCAGGGGGGCTGAGGTGGGGGAGGGGCCGTTGTGAGGGGGGGCTGAGGTGAGGGCCTGAGCCTGGGGGTGGTCCTGGGAGTTAGAAGGGCGCTGTAGGAGCAGGGCTGGGCGGGCCGTCACCTCTGAGGGACTGGAGGCCTAGTCGGGCCCCACGCCTAAGGGTTGAGGCAGGCGAGGGTGTAGGCCTGGGGTCTGGAGCTCCCAAGGAGACTGACTAAGGAGGGGGCCCCTGCACTCGCCATCCCGTTTTCCTGACCTCAAAGGCCTGGATTTTCTGCCCTGGAGAGTGGGGGGGGTGGGCACCCCAAGTTCCTGCCCTGCTGCACTAGCAGAGCACCCAAGAAAGAAGGGGAGCGCCCCTGGATTCCCGCCCAGCCAGGCAGGCGCAGACTTTGAGGGTGCTGTGACATTCTGCTCCGCACCAGAAGGGTGCCCAGGGACTGCGAGAGAGGAAGGTTCAGTCCACCGAGCCAGGAACGAGTGGGTGATGATGGCTGCTAACATAGGCGACCAGCGATCTTCTGAATGGTGATCATTGTGTTTGGGGTGCTTGGGGTTGGGGAGGGCTTGGAGAGACTTTTGCTGTGCATGTGTGGTATTGATCCTTTTTGGGATGGGGGTGGGAGAAAGAGCAGTGAAATGTCTTTTTAGTAATAGTCTGACTTTATTTGACAGAAGCTCAGATTTAGGGGCAAATCTGTGCCAAAGGAAACTGAACTTCCCTTATTCTCCCAAGCTGCCACATGCCCGTGTCTTTTATTGGGGCTGTATCAGCTTGTCACCAAATAATGACAAAGGAGTCTTCTCTTTTGACAGCATAAGCTAGTGACTGAGAAGGTTCAGAAATGGATCATTGTTCTTTGTGCAGGGTAGCGAGCCAGGCACAGCAGCTGGCTGTCTGCACCTTCCTCTGAAGCAAGAGCCAGGAACCACATAGAGTATCATCCTCTTCTGTCGTTGTAATTTTAAAATGACGTGGAAAGGACTGTTGATGCCTTGAAGGCAGGGATGACCACCTGTTAAATGGAACCCTGACCTTGTGGAGGCTTATTTTCAGCTGCGTCATCGAAAGGCTCATCTTTTTGTAGAGCACTTGAAAATGGGGTGAAGGAATGTTGTGGGGAGGACTGGTGGTGTGGTAAGCCATGTAGATTTTGTACTGGTATAACTTATAGTTGGGATGTGATTGGTATTGCTGAAAGAGTTGCTTTAGTACAACCCATAGAGTGGATGCAAGTACTCTAGTATAAAGTTACAGAAGTGTAGTATGTTCCCCCTGTGGGAGGAAGCTGTGCCAGTATAAGCACCTTGATAACTGCATCCAGCTGGAAAGGATTAATGCACCAGCTTTAATATACCAGTGTCAAAGGGGTGCAGCTTTTGTGTGCAAATGAGCTTGTAAACAGCTGCACTTGAGCTGCATCTTGGTTATATCAAGTATGACTAGAGCAGGTAAATGAGTGCCCTTTGAAAGCTTCCGGAAACTGAGACCTTTTATTAGCACTGAGAGTGGGGATAAAAATTCTGAGCATGCCTCTGAAATAGCCAAGCAGACTGATCAGAGAAGCCAGAAGCAAATAAGAGGGCTCACCCTAAAGCAGGCGGGGGCAAAGTTTTTGGCCTGAGGGCCACATCCAAGGTATGGCCACTCATGGCGAGCCATGGGGGGGGGGCAAGGTTTGGAGGAAGGAGTGGCTGCTGCACCACCACATCCCACCTGGTGGTGGGGGTCCAAGCTAGGAAGGAGTTGTGAGGGAAAAGGATGCAGTGGGGAGGCAGTTTGTTGTTCACTCTTTTCTCCTGCTTTTTTGCACTGTTGTACTTTTTTTTTTCCAGTAGCATGGTGAAAGGGTTGGAACCTGGAGGGAAGGAGCAGGGAGGGGTGGGTTGCACTGTTTTTGTTTTTTCTTGGTAGCATGGGGGGAGCAATGGGAGCCATTTTTGCATGTGCCCTTCCCCCCCCCTTTTTTTAAAACTTGCTAGTGCTAGAGAAGGATGGGAGCCAGATGTCAGTGAGGCTGTGGCCCTGGGATAAGTGTCTGCCATGCTATGGCCGGGATCCCAGCGGGTCCTGGGGGAAAGTGGCTGCCATGCTCCAGCAGGGCACCCCTGAGTTAGCCAGGCTTGGTCAGCCCAGCCAGCTGTGTGTCCTCAGCTGTCCTATGTGCACAGCCCCTGCTACAAAGGAAGGGAGAACATGGGCCGAGTAGGCAGAGCTAGGGCTGGGCTCATCAGCTGGGGAGGGGAGGAGAGACAGAAATGGGGGTCTCCTCAGCAGCACCCCCTGCTGGAAGAGGGGACTGTGCCTTGTCCTCCTTACCAGCCCCTGATCTGCACCACTCGGCCATCTGCTCTGGCAGGTAGGAGATTCTATGGAAACTGGGGCTCTGCAGTCTCAGACATGATGTGAAGGGGCTTCTCTTAAAAGGGCAACATCATCTAGCTCTCTGCTGCTCTCCAAGGGAGGAGAGATTGCCAAGGGTGTCCCTATCTCTGGGGCCAGGTGGCTGTGCCAGGAACAGGAGCTGTGAGTTATCAGGGGGTCAGGGTACCCTGCACACTAATCTGGTCTAAGTGACAGCATCGCCAGCTCACCCCGGCCAGTTGGGACTAGCCACCATGTGAGGACCCAGGGTACTGCTAGCCCAGAACCTGGGGATGTAAGATCCAAAGGGGCAGCCGTGTTAGTTTAGTTTATTTACAGGATGGAAGGAGGGAGCAGGTGTGCTGCTCTGGCCTGTCACTGTGGTCCATGTGGTGGGAGGCAGGAGGCAGTGGTGGGGTTGCCTGCCCAGCTGGAAGGGAAGGGCCCCAAGCAAATGCTCTCCCAGCTGCTGGGCTTGTGCAGCAGGAGGCTGGAGGAGTCTGGCCTATAGTTTGCCCACATGTGCCCTAAAGAGTGGCAGTAAAACCTTTTAAGTGATCTGTGGATTTCATGTTGTTTTAGGAGGAGGTTTCTCTCTCATAAACTTTAAGTGAAGGGCTTAGAAATACAGCACAAAATAGACTGCTTTTATGTGAGACCCTGTTGAATTAATGTTAGCCAAATATGTTATTTGACTGACTGACTGATAGTAAGCATCGTTTTTGTGATTTATGTGGCTGTGTTTATCATTGTGATGGTCTAAGCTCCAGTCCTGCAATGGATTCTCTACAGGCAAAACCAGGTGGTCCCCTGATCATTGCAGGACAGAGCTTTCCTGGAGTGGAAATGACACGCATTTTCACTTCCGTTTTAAAGGCCTCAAAACTATCTGTGAGCAGTTTTGCTGCATAATGGGGTATTGTGGGTTTTAAAGATCCTCTGGAACAGGAGAGGAGATGAGTGGTGTTTTTCTTATGTGATGTAGAGAGTTCATTATACATAGCTTTTACCTTTAGCTGTTTGTTGAGATTTACCTGACTTTGAAGTGATGAAGTCTGTGTGGATGCAAGAGAACCATAGATTAGGAAACTTTTTTGTGGCCAAGAGTGACATCAAATCCACTAGTCTAGTGGATCTCAACCTGTTTACCATTTATGGACTGCATGTACAGCTCTCTGTGTTATGGGCTATATCCACACAATAGATATACTTCCTGCATGACACATGAGTTGCAGCTGTGTGCTGATTGGTCCACAGGTTGAGAACCTTTGATCTTCTGCTTAGGAATGTTCTCTGATTCCCCTTGTACTGATCCTAGTAAGCTGGGATACCTTAACTAAGTCAGCTTGTTTTGATTCGATACCATCGAGAGACAGTGAATTCAGTTAGTCACTTCCCACTGGAGTTTGTTCCAATAGCTATTCGTCCTCACTGTTACAAATTTGTTCCTCAAATTTCTACTCATTTGTACTTCAAATTTGTGCCCTTTAAACTTCCATCTATTGGGTCTCGTTTGCCTTGTTAATGTGATATGGGGCAAAACATTTTTATGAAACCAAGAGGGTGGTCTGTTGGTTAAAGATTCAGAGATCTTTTTCTCCTGGCAATTAATCTTGAGTTAAATCAGTGATGGAAAGAGAGTCTGATCTTCCCCTGCTTCCTGTTTGCCTAGTATCCTGCAAAGCCTTAGATGGCTTCTTAACTTCCCCATGTCATTTCAGTTCCATCAACTTCAGCCCAGACCCTGTGCTTAACTTGACACATATTTGCATTGCGAAACCAGGAGCTCCAGTCATGGGCTGGGATCCCACTGAGCTAGGTGCTATGCAAATCTGGAACAAAAAGACGAACCTTTGTACAGTTGTAATCTTGCCTTGGTACCTTTGATGTCATAATCTCTCCAGTTCTCCAGGAGGGTGGATTAGTTTAAATCCAGGCTATTTGAATCACTAAATGAAAAATCTTGATTTAAACCCTCAATTTAAATCAACTTTTCCATTTGTATTTATTTTTTCTAAAGAAAAGTTCATTCCCATTGCTTAACATGACTATTAAAGTGTAGATTTACAACTAGTCATCTTTACACTAGATTTGGTACGTCTTTTTTGCTATCTTTGCATGTGCACTGCAACTATATACACTTATTTAAACAATTATGTAGCTGAATATTTTTAGATTTCTGTTAATTGTACACTTTATCTTGGAAAAAGGTAAATGGTGTTTTGGTTGTTTATGGCTATTGTGCCATATATGCATAATGTCTGACCTCCGAGAGTCAGTGTTTTCCCCCAGATACTTTTTTGCAGAAGCAGATCAGATGTGTATCCGTGAAGGGCTGTAGCTGAGGGGGGAGAAAAAAGCCAACAGGTGCAGAGGAGTGTGTGGTTTGAACTGAGATATGTTAGGTGAGGGATCTGTTAATAAGGATTCTCTGTTGCCACAAAATTGGTATGACATCTGATCAGTTTAGGGACGTTCCACTCAGCTTCCTAAAATACTCTCTCCCTGGCCAAGCAAGATGACTTTGCATAGTTTTCTTCATAGTTCATCTGGGTGTTTTCTAAGCTCTGAGGCTTGCCAGATAGTAGATAACTGAAAATAGGCCATATAATTCTGGAGTCAGAAACACACTACTCTTTTTATGTGATTCTTTTTCTATTTTTTTAAAAAATGAATGGACAGCTATAAGAGGCTCGATGCATGGAAGTACCGTAGTTCTAGCAGCTGACGGATTAATGGACAAAATACAGTTGAGAATGTCAGAGGCATGCTGTAAGATTGCCATCTAACTTACCTCTGATGGCAAAAACTTGTTTTGTGTATCCATAAAATCACTCCTGGGCATTCAGAATGATGGTGCCAATGAGATGGTAGGAATACCTGAGCATGTATGCCTGTTTCCCAGCAGGCTGGGTACCTAGATGGAGGAGAGGCAGACTGGCTAAAAGCCAGAGCTAGCCAGGTCTGAGTTTGACACAGATCCCATGGGTGAAGGCTGTTCCCTGCTGGCCGTTCGGTGATCCGTATGCTAAATGAAACATCTCAGTCCAGTTTCGAGTAGGTATGTTATGTGCCTCTGAGATCATGGAGACTGAGCTCCCAGAGCAGGGTGTGCCCACTGATTAGGATACTGGCTGGGTAGTCTGCAAACCTGGGTTCTTTTCCCTTCTCTGCCTGTGTAACCCTGTGCTAGTCACTTAGCCACACTGTCTTGGTTTCTTCCTCTAGCATGGGGAAGACAGCCCTGCTCAGCCTCTCAGGGCTGCTGTGGGGTTAAATACTGCAAAGTTTTTAGATACAGGAGGGGGCAGGGACAGAAGAGCATAATCTGTGAATGAAGAGAGAATAGCTGTATTTGTTTCTACCTCCCTTCCACTCTTAGCTGAAACTGCATCTTGCCTTCACCTTTCCTGTATGGGGCTAACTGCTTTCCTGTTCAGGCAGGGAAGAGAGCTTTCTTGTGCCCAGGTTCTGAGCATAATCCTCATCTTTCTCTTCACCTGTCCAGGGCTCCTCAGTACAACCTAGGGAGTGGCACCACCCGGGAAACCAGCATGGAAGGGCCAACGCATGAGAATCCTGAATGGGAGAAAGCCAGGCAGGCTCTGGCCAGTATCAGCAAAGCTAATGCCGCCTCGGGGGCCAGCAAGGCTTCCAACAACGGGCAGTGTAATACGCAGGTAACAGGGCACCCGTCACTGCCCTTTTTTTTTCTTTTTTTTTCCCTTGAGGTTCTGGTCCCCTCAGAACCAGTGTACCAGGGGCTCACCCCCTCCCCCCGTGCCCAAGAGGTGGATCCAAGGTTTAATTTCCATGCCATTTCACTGTTTGTTCCATGTGGACAGTGAATAGAGCACAGGAGTGGACTTTGATATTTCACTTTGCTGGATGACCCTGGGGAAGTCAGACCCCTTCCTCTGCCTGACTTGTCCATTTTTTGGTAGATAAGACATATAAATTGATCTTTATTAATAAACTTTAATAAATTAATGGTTGGTGTGATATTTGGCACTGCTTTTGCTTGCATGAATTGTCAGTGTCTGCCTGCTCACTTGATGTAACAATACAGAGTATTCCAGATAGCCCTGGCCAGCCCCAGCTCCCAGGCTGTTATGGGAGCACTTATCAGGCCTGATGAAAGCCTTTGGTGGGCTGGATTCTGGCCCCTAGGCCACACATTGGACAAGCCTGATTGAGACTGTAAAATTCTGAAAAAGGGACTATCTCTTTTATGGACAGCCCAATCAGAGCAGGGCAGCTCTCTGTTAGCATAATAACCTGAAATCCCTTTGAATTATTAAATTTTATATCTTGCCTATTTGGCACGGTTGCTCTTAACCTGTTATCTTTGTCCTCGAGAGCCCCAGCCTGTGGGTCAGGGCCCCTCTGTGCCAGGTGCTGTATAGACCCAGAACAAAACAATGGTCCCTGCCTCCAGTGAGCTTCTAATCTTTCATCTGACCTGGTTGGGTTATGTCTGCACGCCAGTTTTAGAGGCAGGCAGTCCTCATGTGTCTTCGCTAACTTAATGTTTATCAATGCGTGCTGGGAATAATCTGGTCTCCTGTGGTTGCTGCAGCAGTGCACCCTGGGATAGCCAATGGGGGCTGAACCAACTCCATTAGGCAAGTCAGAGGTGGGTGGGATGGAGTCCAGTCTACACTCCCCAGTCACTGCCCTTTCTGATGACTGTGTGATTGGTTGGTTGGCTTTTTTTCAGTATTCGGCCCAGCAAGGAGACCCAAGTACAATGCAGCAGCAGCAATATTACCAGTGGTACCAGCCATTCAGTTTTGGGTACCCGTATAATTACTGTTACCCAATGGTAAGTAATTATCCCCGTCGTGATCTCTGATGACACCTGGGTCTAGACCCAGCTTATCTAGTGCCAAGTGACTTGGCATCAGCTCATGAATGGTGCAGCATGGCAGAAAGTGCTGGGGAGGCTTTTAATGAATGAGATGATGGGGGGGGGGGGGATTAGCCAGCCTTTGTAAAACACTGGCCAAGTGCTGTGCACTGATGCTCTGTGGACTCATTTTTGCAGAACGTCTACCCAGGATACAGCTTTCCAAACCAATATGGGGTGACAGGGTCGTATTCCTCTTCGACAGCTCAGCAGCCGCCAGGTCCAGCGCAGCACCAAGGGAACATGAACCAGGTAGGTCTGAGTGTCCCAACACTCACAAGGTGCACAGGAGTTCTGCTGTCCAGCCTTCTGGATAGCAGCTGGTTCTTTATACCTGCTCGGGGCCAGGAGTCATACCAGGATTGTGGTGTGGTGGTTAGAAAAGGGCTTGGGACGCCTGGGCACAGGAGTGCTGTGTTCTCTGGGGAGCTGGAGCAGGAAAACGGGGAGACAGGAGTGCTGTCTAGTGGTCAGAGTGGGGCAGGTGCTGGGAGCCAGGACTCCTGAGGTCTGTCCTCAGCTCTGGGTGGGAAGAAGGTGGGCTAGAGCAGGGTAGGGAGCAAGGAGTCCAGGGTTCTTGCGAGTGCTGGGAGGGGAGTGAGGTAGTGTGTGTGGACTGGGTGTCAGGACTGACACCTCCTAGACATATGATAGCAGGCAAGAAACTGAGTTTTCCCCCTGAAGTCAAGTCAAGTCAAGTCATAGGGCTGGAAGGGACCTCATGAGATCATCGAGTCCAACCCCCTGGGAATTGAACCCAGGACCTTCTGCATGTTAAGCAGAGAAACGGGCTGATAATCCATAGTTGCTCCCCAGTTCATAAGACAACAGACTGAAAAATTACAGTTGGCCTAGTTCCTCCTCCTTGCCCTGTGAAGGCAGTGGGGCTACACAGGGAGGATGGGCCTGTCTGTGTACGCCTCTTCCCCGTAATCTTCTAACTAGTCCTTTGTTGGCTCTCCAAGGCAGTCAGTGTCATGCGGCTTGAGACTTTCTGTCCCTGGTGTTGCTGCATGACATTGATAGCATCTTGCTCCCTCCCAGCCCCCGGTCCCCGGCATGGAGGAAGGCATGGCTTACCCCAACCAACAACAGCAGCAGATGACCAACTCTAACCCCCCACAGCCTCCTACACAGCACAGCAGCCACCCCATGGGCACCATGGGCCAGCAGCAGGGTGGCTCATCCGGGGGCCAGCACCTGCCACAGAACTCCTCCGGCGCCTCTTACAGCCAGCATACCTACACAGAGGGGCCCAAGCCCAAGAAGGGACAGCAGCTGTGGAACCGCATGAAACGTGAGTCCTGCCACTAAATGCAAATGACTTCTGGGGATCAGCTCTGGAAGGGTGGGGGTGTCAAATAGCTAGCGAGGGGAGATAAAACCCAGATGACCTAGAGGACCATGTCCTTGTGGCTAGTGTGGGACCAGAAGACTCCGAGGAGTTCCTGGGGGTTAAAGTGGGGCGGGGGGCGGTTGGGTCTCCTGAACTGCTGGACAAGCTTGGGTGGGTCTGGCAGCTCAGCTCATCAAGCCTCATGTCAGTTAGTTCCAGTCTTTACATCTTGCCCATGACATCTGCATGTGCTGCTGACTCAGGCCGGCTAATCCCCCCCTACTGGCTGCACAGTCTGCTCTGCCACTGGGAGCAAAGCTGTGTTTGACTCACGTAGCCTCACAGTTACTGACATGGTTCTGGTCACTTGCCCTTTACTGGTTGGAGTTGGAGCCCAGGCAAAGTTTGCAGCCCTGGCAATGAGGAAAACCTCTCTTAACCTATAATGAGCCCACATGACTGTAGATCATTGAAAGGTAGTACACAGAGCTAAGCACAGCTGTTCTGGGTGCAAGTGCCTTCAGACTTGTCTCCCATCTGTAAAAGACCACTCATATCCCTTCCCGCCTCATGGGGGCATCCTCTAAGCTGGGGCATGAGGTATTTTAGCCTTCTGCCTTCTTCTCAGAGGCCCTTGTCCTGTAACATCTCAGTATTACTTGCCTTGTACCTGGATGCAACCACTTCTGGGGTGGAGTGTGGGGCTGCTTACACAGGGGACTTAGCCTTGATGGGATGTGTGTTTTTAACACCAGCACAAGACGATGGAGCAGTTCAGGGCAGGAAGTGAAGGCAATTATTTTCCAGTTAGAATTAGGGAGAAGGTGGGTTCGGGGCTTAAATATCTTCTGTTAGATGTCGGCCACCTATGTGTATGGTTGGGGGCTTGTTCTCGAGTGAGTTGCTGTAATCCAAGAATTTAATAAATTCTGAGTTCACCTCCTGCTTTCAGCTATCCTGTAAACTTCTCTTTTTGTCCTGGCAGAAGCCCCTGGAGCGGGCGGCCTGAAATTCAATATCCAAAAGCGCCCCTTCGTGCTTACAAACCAGAACTTTGGCTCCTCAGACCAGCACAACAACTTTGGATCACAGCAGAACTCAGAGAAACACCATAACCAAGGGTATGTGTCTTGCTTCCCTGCCCCTCCATCGGTCACTGTTACGACCTGCAAGAGAGGAGGTGGGGTTGCCTACAAAGAGGATGCGACGCAGGGCAGGGAGTGACGGCTCTGAGTTAGAATACTGGGGCTGCCATGGGCAGAATTTTCTAATGAGATCGGTTCTCTGTTTCCCTGATTAGATTGGATTAGTCTTCCTTGAATTGTTTCTCCCTGGAAATGACTCCCAGATCGCTGGCCTGTGTTAGACATGAGATCAGACTAAATGATCACAATGGTCCTCTCCAGTTGTGGAATCTACAGGGCAGGGGGATGGGAGACCATGGGTGCCCAAAATAGGTCACAAGATTTGGGTGGGGTCTTCCCATCCAATGGTGTTAATACTATCCATGGTTTCAGGAAACATCTAGCCTGATCTGTCCTACATTTGTCCAGTCTTGGGATCTTTAAGTTCCATTAGCTTGAGGCTGGTCTGAACTCTGCACCACAGGAGTTCTCCTCCCATCCCAAACCCTCTGCTTCACTCTGGCTAATCTCATGGTCTGCAGACCCATCTGAGGTCAGCAGCTTATTTTGGCTCTCTGTCTGGGTTCCCCCCAGCTCGTCGGGTGGCAAACCAGAGGACTGGCCTCAGGACATGAAGGAGTATGTCCAGCGCTGTTTCACTGCCTGCGAGTCGGAGGAGGACAAGGACCGGACGGAGAAGCTGCTGAAAGAAGTTCTGCAAGCCAGGCTGCAAGATGGCACAGCCTACACCATTGACTGGAGCAGGGAGCCACTGCCAGGGTGAGCAGTGATGCCAGTGAGGTGAAGGCCAGGAGTCAGAATGGTGGGGGCTGGGAGTTGGGACTCCTGGGTTCTCTCCCTGGTTCTGGGAGGGCAGAGGGGCTAGGAGCCAGGACACCTGGGTTCTCCACACAATGTGGGGAGTAGGCTCTGTTGTAAAATGAGGGTGATCTTTTCCCCCCACAAGGCAGGTGGTTGAGGCTCCATCAGCAAAGACCAATAAGTCTTTGACACCCAGCAGCCTCTCCAACCCCTCTAACCCCCCCCCCCCCCCCCCAGGCTAGGCAGGGACAGCATGACGGAGAGCCCCAAGAAGAAGCGCTGGGAAGTGTCTTCGCTCCATGGTCCCCGGAGTTCCATGCCCCCTGGCCTGTCTCAGCAGCAGCAGCGAGGCAGCGGTGGGGGCAGCACAACAGGCTCCCAGTCCAGGGGCGGTGGAGCCGGCCGGGCCCGAGGGAACGGCTTCCCCACCAAATTTGGGAACCGCAATGTCTTCATGAAGGAGAACAGCTCGTCCTCCAGTGCTGGCTCCCGATCCCGCTCATCATCTCGCTCACCAAGTCGCCACTTCCGGCGCAGGTAGGGGGCTACAGGGCTGGGCCTGTCCTTGGGGGAGGGGTCACCATGGACACTGGCATATTGGGGGGGGGGGGGGCTGTGCCTCTTGTGCGGCTCTAGCTAGACCTTTGGTGTGAGAATTTTTGAAACAGGATCAGACCTATGGGCCTGAATTGCCTATTTTTCCACCACCTCATTGTCTGTCCCCTCCCAGGCCTAGCCTATCTGGTTTCTCACCCTCTGATTCATTCTCTCGCTTTCTCCCCTGCAACCCCCATCAGATCCCTGGGCCTGTCTGCCCAGCATCCCCCTCATCAAACACTTGGGTCTGTCCTAGCTGGTGTCCCACCGCCTCTTTCTTTCTTTGTTTCACACATCCGTCCTGTCCAGCTCATATCCCCTACCCTGGCCTTTCTTGGATTGACCCCCTTGGTCCATCCAGTCCAGCACGCAGGAGACCTCTTAGCTTTCACTTCAAAAGCTAGTTAACCTGCCGCCCTGGTGAGTGAGGAGAATGCCCTGGAAATGGGACCTGTGTGTGACTGATACAGCCAGGCCTTCTCAAGTCTACAGAGAACCTGAGCCATAGCTCAGAGAGCTGGGGGAGCTGCCTGAGCATCTCTGGCTTGCAGGGGGCTCTCATCCCCTGCATGAGGAGACTGATTTAGGAGCAACTGGGGAAGAGCCCTTGGCTTCTGCTGAATTCTAGGGGTGGGGCAGAGAGACACTTGGCTTGCAGGCAGGCCCTTTTGGGGAAGGGGACGACGCTGAGGTTCCACACTGTAATGCGTCCTTTTTTGGCAGCGCTTCCCATTCAGACTCTGACAGCTCCTTCTCTGGTAGCGAGTGCCGTCTGGCCAGCCGTCGGAGTGTGCCGAAAAACCGTGGCCGAGGGGGCCATGTGGAGCGGGGACGGATGAGGATGCAGAGGGGTAAAAGGTATGGGGGAGAGAGCAGAGGGTGTAACTCTGCCACATACTGTCCTTGAGCACGCTGGCCAGGCGGTGGCTGGGTGGGAGACTCTTTGGGTCAGGTGTAGCCCAACTAGGCATTATGTCACTGTGCGTTAACTGGGCAAACCAGCAGGGTTTAAGCCTGCGTTGGGAGCCAGAACTTCTGCATGCTAGTGATTAGAGCAGTGGGGGCTGGGAACCAGGACGCTTTCCCATGGTGACGCTGGGCAAGTCCACTGCCACCTCCGTGTAGTGGCCCAGCTGAACCTCCTGCCGTTTCCCTTTCAGACATGACCAGGGTCCCTCCAAGCGCAACCGCAGACGGAACGCCATGGACTATGAGGACCCCGAGAAGGAGTTCAAGAAGCAGCGGCGGGCAGCCCGCTTCCAGCATGGCCACTCTAAGAAGCTGCGCCTGGAGCCCCTCATCCTACCCATTAACAGCCTGGACCCTGCTGGCTCAGAGAGCCTGGATTGGAATGAGCTGAAGATCACGGGCACCTGTCAGGAGATCACCAAGCACTACCTGCGGCTCACTTGTGCCCCAGACCCCTCCACTGTCCGGCCTGTCTTGGTGAGCACAGGGCAGCTGCTGCTGGGATTACTGTAGCACTTGGGGCATACACTGTGCTGCCAAGGGTCCCAGCCCAGACTGGGGGCCACATAAGGCCTGGGGTCCCAGAATAGCATGGGCACCATAATGCTGGGAGCCAGGAGGGGCATCCCAGCTACAAAGATATCCAGTGGACTGGCACGGCTGGTAGCTAATGCTCCCTGCTATGAGAGCTGGCTTTGCTAGTGCCATAGAGCCTTTGTGGCTAGCGCATTCAACCAGGTCACTTCCTTTTTTCCTGTCTCATTTTCCCTTCCCAGCCTTTATCTGTGCATTTCTTCAGTGAGGGAACTCTGTATGGGCAGCTCCCCACAGGTGAATGCTGGGCCTCTGATATCAGTGGGTGTGCGATGTCACAGGGAACCTCAAAGTTTGCCTGGCATGTTAATGTATGGAAGGGGGGGGGTGGAGTATAAGTGGTATGACAGCGAATCCTGATCTGGGGTTTACAGGGGAGATTGGGTGAGTTAGGTTGGAGGGGGTGTAACAGATCCTGGCCAGGTCTGTGTGAGGAGGATCATGAGGTTGGGGGGGTCTGCACAAATGGGGCTGACCTTGTGGTTATCACCCCAGCTGTGCACCCATCCAGAGCAGGGATCAGCCTGCTCATGGCCCAGAGGCCAGCCTGGTAAACCAGTGGGGTAGGAGCCGACGCTCGTCACTGCCTGACAGCCAGGACACTCTGCTAATGCCATCCTTTGAGAGGGGTATTACTCCCCCACCCCTGGAAGTCAGCCCTGCATCCCCAGCTAACCCAGGTGCTCTGCCTCCTCAGGTGTTGAAGAAATCCCTCTCCATGGTGAAGTCGCACTGGAAGGAGAAGCAGGATTACGCATTTGCTTGCGAGCAGATGAAGTCCATCCGGCAGGACCTCACGGTGAGCAGGGCAGAGACGGTGGTATGAAGGAGTTGAACTATGAAAATGGATCATGTCAGAGGCCTTTCCATAGGAGCACTGGCATCTAGTGTGCCATGGGGCACTCTGTTCAGGGGAGGCAGTTGCTCTGGATGTGGAGTAATGACTTCAGGTGAGGGTGTCCACATGGAGTCACACTGGATCATTCACTGCAGCCATGTTTGGTCAACTTCATATACACAAGCCCTAAATGGCTGGACTCAGCAGGACATGGGACTCCTGGGTTCTCTCCCTGGCTCTGCATGGGGCAGGAGTCTAATAACTAGAGTGAAGGGCTGCAAGTCAGGACACCTGGGTTCTCTGTCCAGCTGTAGCATTCACCTGCTGTGTGATCTCACTAAAAATTGGTGATGACTACAAGCGTCTTCCGTCTTCAGTCAGAAGAGGAAGTCTCACTTCCTAGTCACTGTGTTTATGATGTTATCTTCCCTGCCCTCAGATCCTCCAGCACTGACTCCTGGCCCCCGGAGTTACTCCTCCTTCAGAGCTGCTGAGTGCAGCTGACAGCCTTGCTGACTATGAACCAATCTCATGGGAACAGCCAGTCAAAGCGCACTGCTTCATCAGCTGGGAATCTGGGGTGGTGCCTTATGGCCCAGAGGGCCCTGTGACCTCAGCCACTGTCATAACGGGAGATGTGGCTCCATAGGAGAGTTTGGGTGGCAGGACCCTGGTCACAGAGAGGGGAGGGTTGTGATGCAAATTCATCCTGGATAATGCAGGCTGTGTAATGTCCCATGGTGATTCCTACTTGGGGCTGAAGGAGGGCACATGGAGTAATCCCTCTCTCCCGCCCCGTTTAGGTTCAGGGCATCCGCACGGAGTTCACAGTGGAGGTGTATGAGACTCATGCCCGGATAGCGCTGGAGAAGGTGAGGGTATCTGGCTGGTCACCTGCCTGCTCTGTTGCTTGTTGGGGATAACCATGGGAGTCTGTGGCGTGGCGGTGAGCTGTGTTAGTGTGGGGTGTATGCCTGCCGGCTGAGACAAACCCTAGCACTGGGGAAATTGTGGAATGGGCCAAGTGTAAGAGAGGCGCAAAAGGGCTTGTGTTCTCGAGCATCCAGGGGGGCTCTTGGATTCTGTACTTGGCTTTGGGAAGGTGATTTATTTTGTGAGGGAGAGGTGGCAGCTTGGAAGTCCTGGGTTCTGTTTCCAACTCTGAGATGGGAGTGGGGTCTAATGGTTTAGAGCAACAGCTGCTGGGAGCCAGGACCCCAGTCCATCACCAACCCACTGTGGATCTTTGGATGAGCCAGCCTCAGCCCTGTTGGTAACAGGAATTCCCACCTCTCCTCAGGGCGATCATGAGGAATTCAACCAGTGCCAGACCCAACTCAAGTCTCTTTACGCTGAGAACCTGCCAGGCAATGTGGGGGAATTCACTGCGTACCGCATCCTATATTACATCTTCACCAAGAACTCAGGGGGTGAGTGAGCCAGGCCCTGTGTGGAGAGAAAAGGGATCATGCTGAGAAGTGTGCAGAACATTGTTTATTTGCATAAATCCTTACTGGCTGCTGGCCCCACTTTTGCTAACAGTAGACATCCTGCCCTAGAGCAGTGTCCTCACCCTCAGCCACAGAGCTGTGCCTAGAGTGGCAGCCTGTATAAGTGCCACCCTGTGCTCCAGTCTGGCACTCTGTCTGGTGAACCTCAGAGGACCTGCCATGGAGCCCCAAGGACACCAGACCAATAAAAATGGCTGTCTGAGATGGAGAGCCCAGCCAGTGCCAGGAACCATTATCTACCCTGCAGCACCCTAGATGAATGGCTGGTGGGAGTCCATGGCTGGCCTTGGTAACCACCTGCCTCCCTCCCCTGCAGACATCACCACGGAGCTGGCCTATCTGACCAAGGAACTGAAGGCAGACCCCTGTGTGGCTCACGCGCTGGCCTTGCGCGCTGCCTGGGCCCTCTGCAACTACCACCGCTTCTTCAGGCTCTACCGCCAGGCGCCCTGCATGTCCGGCTACCTCATTGACAAGTTTGCTGAGCGGGAGAGGAAGGCAGCCCTCAAAGCAATGATCAAAACGTATGTCAGGCGAGGAGGTGCCCCGCCACTAACCCCATCCTCTTTCTGGCAGCTGAGCTATGATTCCCCCTCCCAAGCCAAGTACTGCTCTGTGGAGACGCACAGTGCCTCCCATTTGCATTGGAGTGCAGATGGGTGTGTCCAGTTGCATTTCCCCCTCCTCTAGTCATTGCCTAGCTGGCTGTACAGCTATGTCCAATTTGCAAGTTAGGAAGGGTCCATCACTGGTAGGGGGCAGCCTAGCTCGGGGGGCCATTCATGGTCTTAACCTGCCCCTCTGGTCTTGCAGTCATCTCCTTCTGGCAGGTAAGTAGAACATAGTCAGTGTGTAGTGAGCTTTCTTAATTCAGGGCTGATCAACAGTCACACCTTGTTCAGGAGTCCTAGTGCCATACACCCAGACAGGTCTCTGGGGGATCCCGGTATCCTGGTGGCTGTGTAGCATCCAGCCTAACATGGGTCTCAGACCCACACCCCTGCAGTTGAGGCACCTCTTCTATCCTCTGAGCTAATCAAGGAGCTGTTGGAGGATATGAGTCAGCTAAACCCACAGCAGCATCCAGATTGGGATTGGTTCAGGACCCTGCAGCACTGCGTTATTGCTGTAGTGCCCAGGTCTAGATTGGTTCCTGGCGTCACTCTTTTCTGGAGCTCGGATCTGAAACCTTTTCCATTCTGATTCAGAATGCACAGCTGTTTCCTTCCCACTGGGAGCAGGGGAGGCTTGAGTTTCACCAGCTGCTTGGTGGCGATTAGAGCTGTGATATGGTGGGGCTGGGCTGCTGCTGGGTAGCCCTGCCATAAAGCAGTGGAGGAGGCAAAGTATGGGGAGGCCAAAGATGGGAGCAGGAGAAGCCCAAGGGGCTACTGTAGGAGTCTTTCTGTAGCACAGGGAGTTTCTGGCAGTCAGGCCACACCTGCTCACAGCTGCCTTCCCTGTCAGTAGCCGAATGTGTGCGGTGAAACCCCCGGGTAGGTGTATCTGCTTCAGGGCCACCAGGCTTTGGAAAGTGTGCTCCCCACTGCTTGAGCTGGGATATGGGTGGATGCAGTGTGGGGTGCAGGCTACTGAACCGATGGCTGAGATGGATGGGAGCTAGCGTTTGGGGTTGGGCAGTTACCTGCTTTGGTTTGACCTCTGTTGGGGGGGGGGTGCTGCCTGGAGAGGGAGGGAATGTGTGGGCTGCTTTGGGGTTCAGACCTGGGGGAGAGGGTGTTGTGGGGTCACACCTAGTGGAGCAGACCACTTGGGATTGGAGCTGGGGGGAGGGAGGGAGGAGGGCATTTTGGGGGTAAGATCTAGTGGGGAGGCTGCTTGGAATAAGATCTGGGTGGGAAGAGTTGCGGGGTGACCTCTAGTGGGGCAGGCTACTTGGGTTTCAGACCTGGGGAGGGGGGGAGGTGGTGTGGGCAGGTCACTTGGATCAGATCTAGGAGGGAGAGATGTACTAGCTACATCCCATGGGCTAAGAGGAGTGGTGCAGTCTGGATGAGAGCTCACCCGTTGGACACCATGCTTGTTCTAACCTTTCTTCTGCTGCGTTTCCCCGTTCCTTGGTGGGTTTTGTTTATTTCTTTTGTTTTGTTTCCTTCAGTTTTCGCCCAGTGCTCCCCGTCTCCTACGTTCAGTCAGAGCTGGCCTTCGAGGCTGCGGAGGAGTGCCAGCTCTTCCTAGCTGCTCTTTCCCTTGTGTACACGGGCACCGACGCAACCAAGATTGACTGCAGGCAGAGCTTAGCAGTCCTGGCCAACTTCTAAACGTCCCCCTGTTCCTCCAAAGCCCCCCTGTAATAACAGCCAAAGGGCAATGGCAGCTTGGGCTGTGCCACAGGCCATGCAACGGGGCCATTCCCCCTTGTCCCCATGCACCTCCACAGACAGAAGAGGGTAAGACGGATAGCTGCTGGACGTCTCCTCCATGGTGTGCCGGGCAGGGGCCTGCGTGATGTTAACACTTTTCTTTAGTCTCTTGCCAGCGGATCGTTCTCCAGGGGTCTGTCAGAAGGGGGCTGGGCAGGGGAGGTCAGAGAATGCAGCTTGTCCTCAGCAGGAAAATACCTACATGTAGCGTGAACACCTTTCTATCTGTGCCATCTGAATCATCAGCTCAGTGTACATGTTTCAAGACCCGCCCCCTACCCCAACCAGTCTGTGCAAATTGTCTCGGAAAGAATCAACTCTGAAAATGCAGCTCTTTTCCTTCCTCCCGATCCGACCCCAGAGCAGTCTGTTGTGAACTCCGCAAGGAAGGAGAAAGCCAGAGCTTAGCTGGGCTGCCCAGTTAAACAACCCTAGCAACAGGAAGCCAACGGTGTCTAGAGCTGAGCAGTCTCGAAATCTTTTCCAGAGCCGTAGTCTAGATCATCTTGGCATTTTAAATATCAAGGAAGCCATTTCCTCTGTGCAATGTTGATCTCAGAAATGTGATTTCTCTGTATATATTTGTTTGCTGTACAGAAACTCACCCGTCTATGATGTAAATAAGGAGAGAAATCCATTGTATTTTGTAAAGTATCTTTTCTACTTTTTTAAATTATAAACTTTAGTAGGTCAGGTTGTTTTTTCTTCCATTGAAATTGGGGGAGGGGTTGTCTTATGTTTTTTTTAAGAGTAGATCCTTTGACTTATGTATATTTTCACTTTGATTTGAAACTAACATTGTCTCAGTTTTCTCTTCTCTCTTCCCCTGCTTCTGAGCTTTTTGGCCAGCCTTCGAAAGAAAGTTAAAAAGGCACGTCTGGGCAAACAAACAAAAAAAAAAAAACCAAAACCACCAAACAAAGAGCTGAAACAGCAGTGGCGGAGAATGAAAGCCGAAAGATCAAGCCAAGATCAGCTAACCCCTGCCTCAGAGACTCTTGCTTAGAGACATTGTAAGAATTGGGAAACCTGATGGAGTGAGAGAATGAAATTGGGGTGAGGCATACAGCACAGCTGCCGGGAATTGGTCGTCCCTCCATTAATGGAGTCAACCCATCACCAGCAAATCCTCCTGATCAAGTCTAAGTTTCACCGTTTCTGTGTCCTGGATTTTTTGTCTATGCTCAGTTTGGTTGATTTTTATTTATTTATTTATTTAATTTCCCCTTTCCTCAGTTTCTTTACAGGTAACTTGGTAATGATTCATTCCCTCCCCTTTCCCCTTCCTCTGTTTGTCTTTTTTTTTTTTTTTTTTTTTTTTAATTTTTCCTTTCTTTCTATAGTCTCTTTAGCATCTCATCCTCCTGAGCCTTCCCCCCTTCCTTTCTTTTGTTGGACATATGTAACTTTCTGATGTGCACTCAACAGCATGAATAGCTGGATTTCAAATGCTCTTTTTTTTTTCTTTCCAGAAACTCTTCCTTTTTTGAGGGGTATTTTTCTCAAAATTGAAAATTAATAAAAACACCACTTAAGAAGAAATAGCTAATGTCATGTTACTTGGGTTGCCAGGATTTGCAACAGTGACTGACCTTGGAGAAATTGCTTGGGGCTGCACTCAAGGGGGCTGAATCCTGAAAGATGAGGCTAAATGCCTAAAGATGCAGACAGTGCTTAATGTGACATACAAATGGTCTAGGTGTCTTAACTTGCTTAACCTTCATTGTCCTAAGCCAGTGAATCTTACTAGACTTCCTTGCAATCTTTATACTTTTTGCTCTATTGCTCAGTGACTCATTTTTGTCATGATTTTTTAAGAAAGGAAAAGTGACACAAATCTACAGTCCTGTTAATGTGATCCCAGTTGTTTGCAAGGTCTTGAAACAAATTATGAAAGTGAAGGACAGAAGTGAATGAGAATTGATAAAACAGCATGGTTTGCAAAAGGTAGTGTGTGCCAGACAAACCTGATCTCCGTTGAGAAAATAACAAGTTGAGTTTTAAGATACTGCAGTTGATCTACATGGATTTCAGTAAGGTATTTTATGTGGTTTCCCATGGTATCTTATTAGTTCAATTGGGAAAATGGGGGATTAATATGGGAACTTGAAAGCCAGATAAGGAACTGGCTTAAAGGGGAGACTACCATAAGCTGAACTGTCATACTGGAGGGAAGTTATTACTGGAGCTCCTTCAGGATTGGTCTTTGGACCAATCCTTTAGTTAATGATCTGGCTCAAAAAGTAGAAGTGTGAATAAAATTTGCAGATGACGCAAAGTAGGGAAGTAGTACTGATCAGGAGGAACTGAATAGCATACAAGAAATTGGGATCACCTTGTAAACTGGAATAGTAAAAATGGATGAAATTTAATCGTGCAAAATGCAAGTTCACACATTTAGAGGCTGACAAGAATTTTGCTGTAAGCTGTGGATTTAATCACTGGAAAGTAGCAGAAGAGGAGAAAGGCCTGGTTCCCAGGATGATCATGTAATGCAGCTGTGAGAAGTGAATCTAGTCCTAGGACACATTAGACAAGGTATATCCAGTAGAGAGGTGGAAGTGTTAGTACCATTATACAAACAGGTGAGACCTTAGCTGGAATTCTGGGTGTAGTTCTGGTCTTGCATGTTTAAGATTAATTCAGACTGGAACAGGTGAAAATGGTGACTAGGATGAAGCAAGGAATAGAAAACCTTTGTAAGAGGTCGCTTGGAGCTTGGCTCATTTAGCTAACCCAAAAGTAAGCTGGGGTAAGGGAGAACTCTCACTGATATTTTATGGGCATGAGAATAAATGGATGTGAACTGGCAATCTAGGTTTGAAGTTAGGGGAAGGTTTCTAAGCAAGCGTGATGTTCTGGAATAGCTGCCCACAGGGGTGAAAACCCTAACCAGACTGAGTTTGATAAATGGATGGAGCAACTATGCTGATGAGACTGCCTAGAAACTATTGTGGAAAGGGACCTTGTATTCACTCCCCGTCTGTGGCTCCACACAAAGTTCTGGGACCTCCTCACAGACCTGGCCTATGCCAGACTAGCTAAGTATAAGACCACAGAGATGAGGTTGTCTGAGGGAGGGGCCTGCAACTGTGGGGCCTATTTCCAGTCCCTTGTCCACTCATGCCTCCAGGCTGAGTTCTGGGTGGCATCCACTGGCTCCCTCAACAGCTGGAAGCAGTGGGTGCTGTCTCAGGTTCTCTGCTTGGTGTCCCCCTCTGAATCCTTAATTTTGAACACGGACAGGGGTGGGGGTCAATGTTCCCTCTAAGAGCCTCCGGCAACTGAGCAACTCCTGTTGCTCGCTGTGGGCCCGATCCTGGCAGGCCTGCTCTCCTGGCAACCCCGCAGCCTGCCCAGCCCCTCCCTGCAATCCTACCCTGCATGGCCCTGCCATAGCTCCTGGGGCCAGAGAAGCACTAACGGAGCATGCCTCTGGGCATGCTCTGTTAGAGCTTCTCTGGGTGGGAGTTTTAATAACTCCCTGCCCCCCAGTAGCTCTGAGCAGGGCCTCTGGCTGCCGGCCCTGTGCAGAACATTGGGGGGGGGGTCAAAGGTTCATTAGTTGGCCCCTGAACTCAGTTGGCCCCATGCCTAGGGCTACCTCCCCTTAAGCTTGGGGAGGGGTTTTAGTGGTGGGTGGGTGCAACCTAGTATACAAATAGGGTCTCTGGGAGCTGGTGCCTTTTTGAGAGTTAAAAGAGGCTGGCAAGGAACTAGCCAGAAGCAGGAGCCCCCAGGAGGATGTACCAGGATGAGTCTGGCCCTGCATCCCAATTTTAGTCTCCCTTCTCATGGAGGCTATTGACTTAGTGAATTACACAGTGCCTGAGAGGCTGTAGACTGGAAGCCATGGTGGAGGTATGCAGGGGGCCATGGTGAATTGGTCTAGAACAAGCAGAATTTTTGCACCAAGGGTGGCCTCCATTACGCCTGGCTATTGCTTTGGAATAGCTGTCACCTAGGGGCACTGAGTGGTGTGTCAGCGCTGGAGGTGGCTCTTGGCTGTGGTGGTGGTTGTGGTGGTCAGCAGCTGGGGAATGTGGCACTTGGGAGTCTGTAGTTGGCCAGTGAGTTTCCAACCTGCCTTCTATCAACATCAATGCTGGAAAGCAGGCCAGGGAAGAGACATGGGCATTTTCCCCACCCAGCACCAGCTTCACTGTTTATAGTTGCTGTAGCTACCAGTTGCAGCTCAACAGTTCTGGGTTGGTGCTGGGTGCAGTTCCCCAGCAGGGAAAGGAGCAAAGTCTGGGTGTGTCAAAGGGGGAGCTAGGTTCCCCTCCCCTTCCCACATAAATGACAGTGCTGCACGCAAGTCTGTGTGCATATGGATTTATTTTCCCTAATGTTAATTAGGTGAGAAATGATTGGCTGAGTGGCTACCAGGATGGGTTAGTGACCACAGACTGGTTACCAAAAAAATAGAATGTACCTAGTAGTGCTTCCACCCCACTTCTCTAACTCACTTGCCCTTGATAACTTGGCTGGCCCTAAATTTTAGATGGGAGCCGTTGCGCTTCTTTTCTAGGGATAGTGAGGATGGGTGTGGCACACCTCCCTGCAATCTTCAGTACAGATCCAGTTCAACCAGGGTGCTGTAGAAGCCGTCTGTCCGTCTGCCCCTGCCCATCTGGCACAGGCACAATGATTCCACTGCCTGGGTCCCTAGCTCCTCGCCAGGGGGCACCCCAGGTAACTCAGTGGGCAGTCTCAGTCTTGGTTCCTGGCCCACTGAGATCTTTGCTAAGGTGAGATGGAAGCAGTCCTTGCTGTGTGGCTGGATGACTGTTAACCCCCTACAGGTAAATCTTCGCACCAGGGCCTGGACCAGTGCTGCTAATTCAGGGCTGGGTGCAGGGGCGCTGTAGAGCACATGGCTGTGGAAGGTGGCTGGGCTCTGGAAACGCAGGAGTGGGACAGGTGGCAGGAGGCGCTGGTGCTCAGTCTGGAGCTCCCGCAGGGTGGTGATGGCCTCTTGGATCTCCCCTGGACTGTCCATCCGTAGAAGGCAGAGGGTGAGGTGGAGGGTTGGCAGTGGGGCACAGAATTCAGTGAAGGCGGGGTTGGCCCTGGCCAGGGACTCCTGGATCTGGACCACTGAGCCACGCAGCTCCAGGTTGGTGATGCGCACTGCCACAAAGTGCGTGGGGCGTGAGTCCTGTGGAGCCACTGGGGAGCAGCCCTGGGTGCCTACCTCAGTCCCATCATCTTCATCCCCAGCCGCCTCTTCACTCTCCAGTGCAACAGCCTCCTCTGCACCCTCAGCTCCACCACCTGGCACCTTAATCCCATCTGCTACAGGGAGGTTGGGAGGGCATCCCCCAGGGGCACCGCCAGCCCTGATCCCATCTGCCCCTTGCTGCTGGGTGTCTTCCTCCTCCATCACCTGGAGGATGGTCCGGCCACCCCCTGTGGAGCCAAAGACATCATCCAAGCGGCTGGCTTTGTCCCACACCAGGCGCCCATTGTATTTGAAGTACTGGATTCGATGTTGGGGGACAGCCAGGACCCCGGGCCCGACCGAGGCCAAGTCTTCCCAGGAGAAGGCCGTGAAGGTGTCCTCCAGCACGCCCAAGAAGCGGTCCAGGTAGCCGACGGTGAATGCACTGGTTGGCAGTTGGGGATCCCAGAGGATGCGGGAGATGACATCCCCGGCTGTCTTCATGGGGGGCTTCTTGCTGGGTGCATGAGCCTTTTGGGGCAGCTGGGGGGCAACAGGTGGGGCGCCAGGGTGGGGGTTCCGGCAGTGGGCGCCGAAGCGACAAGAACCCGCCAAGAAGAAGCGGCAGGTGTGGTTGGTCTCAGGGGCTGATGCTGCGACTCCTGGCCCATCAGCTCCTGGTTCGGGGTCTGGAGGAGCACCGGCATCTCCCCCTGTGGAAGGACTTGGGCCCTCCATAGCTTCAGTGGGGTCTGGTCTGCAAGGCAAAGAGATCATTAGCACGGGAGGGGGGGCAGCTTTCCCGCAGGGGGACACCGGCCCCGATCCAGCTGGGGCACGGTGGCTGCCCCCATCCCGTGCAGTCTAGGGGGCTGAGGGGCACGGCGGGCCCTTTCCCAGCTAGCGGTGCCACTTCCCAGCCAGGCCCAGTGTAGGGCGCTCGGGGAATGGGGCACGTGGCCACCCCCCCCGGACGGGGGCTGCGGGACCCGCTCTTGGTGCATGGCCCCAAAATTACCTTCCCCGACGGGGCCGCCTCTCCCGGAGCGAGCCGGGCTCCCAGTTCCTGCTCCCGCCCCACCCAGACCAATACAGGGCGCTGCAAAGGCTGCTGGGAAACGGGGGGGGGGATTTCTGACTCTCCTTTACCCCTCCCCGCCCCCCCGGCCGCCAGCAGGGGGCAAAGAGCGCCCGTGGGGAATGAGTAACTCGCCCTCCGGCCCCGGGGCGAACCCAGGCGTCCGGGCTCCCTGAGCCAGGGCTGACCCCAGGCGTCCTGGTTCCCCGGGACTTGAAATTGGGGGGGCCTCACTAAACTGATACATCATTGTTATTAGCTGACAACGGGGGGGGGGGGGAATCCC
>ML682024.1:6600301-6610542 GCA_007922195.1 Podocnemis expansa | reverse complement strand
TGGGACACTGGTTCTGGGGCCCTGGCCAAGGCTGTGGGGTGGGTCAGTAACCAACGGGCTGGCCCACTGAATCCTGGCGGGCTGACAGGCGCAGCAACCCATTCGGGTGGTGGGGATGGGCAATGGGCTGGGACCCAAATTCCCCACAGATCTAGGGCAGGTAGGGACAAAGGCCTGGGGGTGGGGGTAAGTGTTCAGGGAGCTGAGGTGGGTACCTGGGGGGGGGGGCTGAATAGAGGGGCATGTGTGGATGGGGGCATGTGGGGCTAGACAGGACCTGAGGATGGAAGGGCAGACTTAGTCAGGCCCAACAAGATGGCCAGCAAGTGCTTGTCACTGGTGTGGATAGGGCCCTGTGGGTCTTTGGGTGGGGGACCAACAGGCTAAGGTGAGGCTGGGGCAAGACAGTGAAAGAGCCTTGGGTAGAACCCAGGAGTCCTGGCTCCCAGCCCCCACCAACTGCCTCCCCCCCCCCAGCCTAGCCACTAGTCCCCACTGACCTTTCTCAGAGCCTGGATCCCATTCTCCCTTGTCTCACCCATCCACCCCCCACCCCAGCTCGGGGAATAGGACCTAAAAGGCTGCTACCCACTTGCCGTCCTGTTTTTCTGTTGTGTTTCCTTCCTTCTGAGTAGCCCGGCATGCCCAAGCCATGTTAGTGTATCCCCTCCTGACTGTGGCAAGCAGGTACGTGAATGGCGGGCGGAAGAGTTAAAAAAAAAAATCCCACCCAGTTCTGAACCTAAAGTTCATCTTTAATTGTAAGAAATACAAACATTTTCTCTCCATATAAAGATCTGCTTCAGAATGAAATCAACAAGGGACAGGGCAGGGTGGGGGGGGGCAAGAGGAATGGCCATTTATACACAGAGGGCAATATACAGAGATATAAAAAAATATATGCAGAGATCATTCCCACTATTTAACGTGAAAGATATGAGGGGTGGGGGGGAACAGTATATCAGACCAGCTTACCAGGCATAGGGGTCCTACTGGCACTATCAAGGCCCAGGGGGATGAGAGCCAGGGTTTAGCAGAAGGTCGGTGTGTAACTGAGATCGGGATCCAGCCCTGCCCCCATTGCATAGCACCTACATAGCAGCTTTCATCAGAGAAATTAAGGGTCCTCCCACCCTACCTCTGTGGGGCAATAGCATTAGCTCCACTTTAGACAGGGAAACTGAGGCACAGGCAGACATATGGAATCAATGACAGTGCTGGAGACAGAACCCAGGATTCTTGAGTCCCCTGCCCCCTTACTCTAACCACTCACCCTTTCCAGAGCCAGGCAGTTTTATTCAGGTGTTAAAAGTATAATTGGGGGGAGGGGGCAGGGATGGAATGCTCCCACACTGGTGGGCCCTCTGGGACCCCAGCCCCCAATTCGTGCCCCCCCCCCCCCAACGCAAGCCAGCTGCCCCTGCACTCACCAGGCAGTGGCACGGCTGGCGAGGTGGGGGCAGTAGGCCAGGGGACTGCGACTGGGACCCATGCAGCAGGCCCCACAATGGGGTGGGCCCTGGAAGGGGTTTGGGGCAGGGCTTGAGCCCTGCCCAGGGACGTCCCTGGCCCCAGCCCCTCCCCCTGCCTGCCAGAACGCCCCAGAACACCATTTAGCTTTCGGGCCCCTAAAAATAGAACATGATGCTGCGTTCTGGGGCCTGCTATTTTTCAATGGTGGGCACCAGACCGCAGCGTTCTGGTTCCACATTCTAGTTTTAGGGGCTCTGGAACGCTGAGCCCTTAAAAATAGTGGGCTGTTCCCGGGCGATCCTGCATACTTTGATCCCTGGTTTTATTTAACATTATTAGCCCCTTTCCTTCTTTTCACATTCACTCTCTCTGCCTTTTCCACCTCCATTTCTAATACCCACATTTTACTTTCTTTCCTTCCCTCCTCTATACCCCCTCAGCAATCTCCTCGTTTCCATCATTGTTCCACCCAACATGGGTCTTGTTTAGCCATCTCTCCTTCCCCTCTGCAGGGGGCAGAATCCTACTCTGATCCTGACTGGAAGTCACCCCCAAAAATCTTGTCAGAAGCAGGGACTTCTACAGCGTGAGTTAAATGAGTGTTTAAGGTCAGCAGCATCCCTAGCCACTGTTCTGCCCAGTCAATCCACTAGGGGGTGACAGAACCACATTGCGTTGGCCCTGTTTGACCTGTTTCTTCATGGTCCCAGAGTAGGGGACCCCCTGACTAGGGCACCTCTACCAAGATGCCAACTGTTGCCCAAGTTAACAACAGGTCTTCACACACACATGCTGCAAACCAAATTTGGACCAGGGAAATAGAACCCAGGAGTCCTGGCTCCCAGCCCCCTCGTTCTAATCTATTAGACCCTATGCCAGCCACTTCGGCAAAGATAATCCCTTAATGTCTCAATTAAGTATCGCTCCTTTCACGTTGGGAGCCCCAAGCACAAAACAGGGTGAGGGGAAGTAGAGAATCCAGGTCATTTTTCACAGTTACTCAAATCAACACCCCACTTCTCAGCCGGCTGATCCCTGCCTCGCCCTCTCCAGTGCACTGCTTTTGTCCAAGTCCATCTCTTGTGACACTGCAGTCTGGCTCCACACCAAATGAACATCAAACTGTCTTCTCCCATCCAGGGAGGTGAATGAGGGACAGGAATGGGGATGTTGGCTATTTGGCGGGTTAGTCAGTCAATTGCCAAGTTAACTTGTGGATTGGTCAGTTGGTTGGTTGATTGTTCCATTGGTTGGTTAACTGATTGGTTGATGGATTGATTCTTGACTGGTCCATTGAGAGACTGATTGACTGACTATTCCATTGGTTGGTTGATTGATTGCTGAGCCACTGGTTGGTGGATTGGTCAACTGGTGGGTTGATTGTTGCCTAGATGACTGATGGATTGATCGATCAGTTCCGTTAGTCAATTGGTTGGCCAATAACTTTAATAACTGGGCAACTGATTGTTGATGGGTCTATTGGCCAATTGACGAGTTGCTGGGCTGGCTGTCAACATCTCAGTTTGTCAGCTGATGGGTCAGTTGGTTTGGTGGTAGCTTGATTGCTGATCAACTGATAGGTTGCTTGATAAATGAATTGACATGTTGATCAGTGAAGCAATGTACTGATAGGTTGACTGGGCATTCTATGGGTTGGTAGGTTCATTTATAAGTGGACTGCAGCTCTCATCAATGGATAGACTTATCACTGAGCTATCAGTCAGTGAACTGGTGAATGGACTAGGGTCCAGAAGTCCATACACACAAGGAGATGAAAATTAGGATCAAACACACTGGCTTTCCATTGCAGAGAGAATCGCTGTCCTCACAGCACTAGTGCTGTCCAGGGAACAGAGCCACATAAGGAGTGAAAGGAGGGGAAAAAAGTGAAGGAAAAAAGAATGAAAGAAAGAAATGGTGGCAGACAGGAAAAGCAGCAAAAGAAAGCAGCGGTAGAAGAGTATGAAAGGAGGATAAAGAAAAGGAGAAGCACAAGAGAGAACACACCAGAGAGGAGGGGGATGGCGGGAGAAGATGGAGGGAATGGGGGGGAGCGGAGGGATGAGGAGAGCTTGATTCCCTCTCCTATAGCCCAATCTCATCATCCAACTCATCGTCAAATGTGTACCCTTGCCCAACACATTCCTCCTCCTCCTCCTCCTCTTCTTCTTCTTTCTCCTTATCTTCTTTTGCTTGGGGAACCACTTCCTGGCTCAGCCCCTGTCTCCCCACTGGGGTCTCCCCCCTGATGTCTCTGCTCTGGGTGTGTTCTCCAGGCTCCCCGCCTTTGTCCATGACACCCAATACCTCGTCCAGAATGGACGGCCCCAGATCCAGCTCAAAGGAGAACAGGGACTCCGTGGGTTGCAGCTCCTCCACCCAGCCAGTGGGGGGCAGATCCAGCACTCCATTGCTGCCTCCCAAATCAGCTGGGCTGCTCGATGACTCTGAGAGGCGTCTGGGGGACTGGGCTGGAGCCAGGGCTGGTGCCAGGGCCTCAGTGGTGGGGGACAGGCCATTGGCCTTGGGGCCCCCATGGTTGCTGAGGAAGGATGTGTCCCCAAAGGCATCCCCACCCCGGCCAACATGCATGGTGTGCCGGAAATCCCCCAGTGGGGCACTGATCATATCCCGGTCAATGCGGGGTCTCTTCTTTGACTGGGAGACGGGGGACTGCTTCAGAATCGGCATCTGTGGGGTACAGAGAGAAAGAGATGTGGGCACTCAGGAAGACAGGGTCCTGCCAGCTCTGATCCAGGACTGGCATCTCAGGGGGTGCTGGCTCGCATCATTCCCCAGAGTGGGGACTGGCTGGTTTGGGGGTGGGGGGGAATGGGGCATGGGGGTTTTTCTCTGGCAAATCTACCTCCCACTTCATCCACTGGCTGCCTCACAAAAGGGGCTGTTTCCTGCACCCTGTCTTTGAATAAATAGGAGTCACTCACCAGGGGCGTAGGGTTATTTCAGAGTGGGTGTGAGGGACTGGGCATCAGGACTCCTGTGTTCTGTCTCTAGCTCTGGGAAGGGAGTGAGGTACAGTGGTTAGGGCAGGAAGGGGCTAGCAGGCAGGACATGGCTGCAGCCCAGGCCAGGGGATCTCTGCTGAGATGGGAGCACTGGGCAGCTGGGATGGGGGGGGGCATTTCCTGTCCTGCGGAAGTGAAGTCAGTTTCCTCTGGCTGTTTCCCCCCACCCCCTCTTCCAGCTGGGAGCCATGGCTCTGTGCCAGACCAGAGGCAAAGGAGCACACTAGGGATGAGGGGAGGCTAGGCTAAGCAGGTGGTGAGGGGCTCAATTTGGAGAGGGCAAGGGGATGGGACGGATCAGCTGGGGCAACTGGACAAGATGGGGTACACGGCGGCACAGGAAAGGGGCAGCAGCAGGGCAGGGCAGGGGGGTAAACTCCCCCCATATCACAACAACGGCTGAAATCTGGCACAGCTGGGTTGGGTGTCCCCCACCTACACAGATGGACAGAGGGACTCCTCTGTTGGGGTGGGGATGGGGGGCCTGGGGGTCAAATGGGAGCAAGGAGAAACTGAGAAATGGAGGAATAGGAAAGAAAGATAAAGGGGCGAGTGAGAGGGAAGGAAAAGGGTGAAGGAGACAGCGACAACAGCAGAGATATGCTAGAAGGGCCCTTTCTGGATGGGGATATAGTGGGGGAGATCAGGGAACACCCCCCCACCCCCATATGGTTCCCATGAACCGACACCCCCAAGCCGCTCCCCTGGGGAAAGGAGTGGGGCGGGGAACCTGTCTGACCAGATTCCTGTTCCGCTTGGCTGCCACGGGACCCAGAGCCAGGTGGGGCCACAACTAACAAGGCGGCAGAGAGCCAGGACGCCTGGGTTCCATCCCTGGCTCTGAGAAGACAGCTGGTTCTGGTGGTTAGAGCGGGGGGCTGAGAGCCAGGACTCGTGGACTCTATCCCTAGCCCTAAGAGGGGAGTGCAGTCTAGTGGTTAGAAGGGAGGGGGGGTGGTAAGCAGCTAGGACACCTGGGTTCCATCCCCAGCTCTGTGTGAGTCATTCACAATACTCCCCTCATGCTGGCAGAGGGATGGAGTCCAGCCCTCAGCCTTGGCTGCTCGGTAATAATTTTAAGGATTTGGTGGGGGCAGGCCCCATCCCCAACAAGTGGTAACAAGAGGCAAAGCCAGTCCCTGGGGCAGAGTCAGCAGGTCTGGGAGATTCAGCATAGAGTCCTGGCTCCCAGCCCCCACCCTGCTCTAACCCATTTGTTCTTAATAGCCCCACACTTCCTAGCTCCCAGAGCCGAACTTATGGAACCCCTGTAGGGGCTGCTTCCCTCCTGCCACACCCTACAACTCCACAGAGGTCCCCGCTCCTGTCCACCACTAGCTCAGAGACTCCCTTCCCTGCCTCCTGCTAGGGGCTCTGTCCCCCCTTTGGCCCTACCCAACTTATACCACGACCCCCAATTCTTCCCCCCATGACAGCAACTACAACCCCATCATGGCTCAAGACCCCACGGTGCTGTGTGCTGAACGTTACAGGTACATTACCATAATGCCAAGGCACCCTGACTCTCAAACCCATCGTCTAGGTACTATGCATTGTTAGCTATATTTTGGTACCAGCTGGGCACTGCAGTCCTGGACCATGGCTTCATTGTGCACTATTCATTAGGTAGCCCCTGATCTCCCCAGCCTTGCTGCATGCCCCCATGGTGCAAGCTGCTGTATATTTTATTGCTATTAGGTGTATTACAGTAATCCTCAGTCTCCTGAGCCAGGCCCCCATGGCACTAGGTGTGGTACAGTTCATTGCTGTTAGGTTTATTCTGGCAACTGGCGCCAGGTGCTGTACAAACCCAGAACAAAAAGCCCCAAAGAGTGGACAACATGAGCCGGAGCTGGACACCCTGACTGATTAGGGAGCACCCGTCAATGATGAGACCCCAGTGGCTGGCTAGCCTGACAGGCAGGGCATTGAGCACTGGGGCCTGCGAGGGACTTAGCAGAGGCAGCTCTGGGGATGTTTATGGGAAGCATCACCCTGGTGTGTGGGGCAGACAGGCAATCAGCTTCTAGGGGCAGCCTGGCCCTTCCCCCCAGGCTGATGGAGGCAGGGACCTCTCAGAAATAGGATCCCCCCAAAACCAGGAGACAATCAGGTGGGAGGCACTGGGGCTGAGTACTGCAGGAGGAGGAGGAAGCAGCAGTAGGATGGAGAGAGTGGGTGCCAGGCCCAAAGCCACAGGTTTGGAGAACAAGCCCCAGGCAGCAGCTGTTGGACTGGGATGAAGGAAGATGCAGGAATGGAGGCTGTGAGATGCAGGGCATTTAACGTGTGGACAGGAAAAGGCTTAACCTAGAGATGTCCGCTGCTACCAAGGCCAGTGAATCTAATGGTTAGAGGGGGAGGTAGCCAGGACTTCTCTCCGCGATCATCTGGTCCATATTCTGTGCCATGCAGGTCCAGAACAGCCCTGACCCAATGCCTCCTCTCTCTAGAGCAGAACCCTTGGAAAGCTGCCCCAACAGGTCATTTTCCTCCCTCTTAAAAACTGGCCTCTCATTTTCCCATTGGGATTTGCCTAGCTCCTGACTCTCAGCTGTTGGCTCTGGTTAGCCCTTCAGCCACTAGATGCGAGGGCCCAGTGCCAGATCATGGCTTGGTGGGGCTTAGGCATGAAAACAGAGAAAGAGTTCCCAGTTGAAGATGACACCTCAGTGACGGGCCACAAGTCAGTCCTGGCTGCAGTGACTGAGAAAGGAGGAAGCTGGTGGACTTGGGGCTGGAGGTGGAAACCAGCAGCTGGACATCCCAGAAGTCTTGATCCTGGGCTATCAGTACAGATGTGTGGATCAAAACCAGCTCTTTTGTCAAGCAGAGGAAGATAGCACCTGAGCCAATGACAGTGAGTTGAAGCAAGGCAGAGCCAGGCTGGGAGGAGGGTGGAAATTTTTTAGCACCAAGGGTAATTAACCATGAGAACAATTTGCCATGGGGCGTGGCGAGTTCTTCATCACTGGCAGTTTTTCAGTTGAGCGGGGATCCTGGGAGGGGAGGAGTGTCTAGTGGTTAGAGTAGCGGGGTGCCAGGACGCCTAGGTTCGCCTGAGTACAGTCTAGTTGGAGGAGAGGGGGTGAATCAGAGAGGCAGGACTCCTAGGTTCTCTCTGGAAACACCTAGTCCTACCTCCTGCCTCACACAGAATGGCCCTTAGTGATGCCAGATAGGTCTACAGCAGAAACCTTGGGAAGTTGCCCAAATGGGTAATTTTCCTCCCTCTGAAAAAATCAGCCCCTCATGTCCCAGCAGGATCTGACCAGCGTCCACTGGCAGTTCTGCTGTTTCTAGAAGATCTGATCTGGGTCAGGCAGGAATTAAATCAGGGCAGAGTCATGCGCTGGTTTATTCTGGAGTGATGGGTCTGCAGATGAGCTGACCTAGAGAAGGAGATGAGAAGGGGACCAGAGACAGGGTCTTGGGGAACCCTGCAAAAACCTGGAGAGGGTAATGAGGTGGATCCCCAGAGGACACACTGATGGAGCGACTGGAGAACCAGAAGAAGCCAGCTAGGAGAGTACCCAGGAGTCCGGGTTCTCAGCACCCCCTGATCCAACCACTAGACTCCACTCCCCTCCTAGAGCTGGGCAGGAACATTGCTGGTGCGGGGCTTATGGAGCTCAAGCCCGACTCCCAGCACCTGAGCCCCTGGTCCGCCGCTGGGCCGCCTGCAGCACGCTTACACAGCTCGAGCCCCAAGTCACAGTGCACTGAGCCCCAGTTCTTTTCTCGGGCCACTGGAGCTTCTGGAGCTGGGGACAGAAGCCAGGGGTCCCTGAATCACACACTCTCCATCCCCTTACCAATAGATTATAGCTTCTCTCGTGGGATTCTCCCATTTCCATTGGAGGCTGTCTATAGGACAGAGTGTAGTCTCCTGACGTGGAGGTAGGGATGGCGAGCCAGGACTCCTGGGTTCTCTCCCTGAATCTAGGAAGTCAGTAGGGTCTTGCGGTTAAACCAGGGAGGGCAGGAACCAGGATTTCTGGGAAGGGAGAGCAGTCTAGTGATTTAGAGCAGGCAGAAGGAGTCAGGACTCCTTCAACTCTGACAGCATTGACTCTGTCCAGGACCAAGTGTTGGTAAGATCACCCCTCCTTGTTTTGGGCTGGCCCAGTGACCCCTTGTTCCTGATCTCAGTGGAGCTGGGTGGGAGGCAGAGGGGAGGACAGAGACAACAGGGCCACTACTATCTAAGGCTGTTTGCTTAAAGTACCCACTTGGATCCTCCACCCAAGAGCCAAACAATAGTCAGGGTCAGACCTCCGGGGCCACCTCTAATCTTACCGCCTGCAGACTGGGGGAGGGACATCTCTACTCAGAGGAGCCATCCCTGGAGCTGTGCAAGAGACGTGTAGGATTGTAGCACACCCACCCCCTCCCAGTGTCAAGGAGAAAACACAGGAGTCCTGGCTTCTAGCATCCCCAGCTCCAACCACTAGACACCACTCCCCTCTCAGGGCCAGGGATAGAACCCAGGACTCCTGACCCCCAATCCTCCTCCACATGCTCTTAACCACCAGCTTCCTCTTCTCCCTGAACCAGAACCCAGGAGTCCTGGATCCCTTCCCCCCCATCCCTACACCACCTCCAACACACCCAAGCCTCCCCTGCCCCCCTCATCTCAGTGATCTCCAAGCAACCAGTCTGCCCCCTCACAGTCAAGGGGGCAGATCCCCTGTTGAAAAGAGCCTGGGGGGGGAAAAAAAACCCTTAACTCACCCTGTACGAATTCCAAATCTGGAGAGTAAAATGAGTCACGCCAAGATCAAGCCAGAGTCTCCGTCTTCCTGTTTTGTAATCCACAAGGAGAGCCCACTTCACAGAGGACAAATCCACCACCACACAACTTCCCCTGGCCAAGTGCACGTGGATCCCAGATTCACCCTTTATCCAGCCATTTCCAGGTACCCCGACACAAGTGCTCCACAAACCTCCAGGGTGGTTGGCAATTCCCGTCCTTTCATTTGCTCCTCTGCCTCCTTCGCCCCTTTTTCCTCCTCCACACAAGGTTTCTCTCCTCCCTCTTGGGCGGTGGCAGCTGGAACTTTATTTACCTGGCTCAAAAACAAGAAGTAAGTGGGAGCAAAACCTCAATGAGCAGCTCATCCAAATTCACAAACCGCCTTCCTCCACCTCAAAGCCCAGTCCCCAGGCTCTGTCTGAAACCTAGAGTTAAAGCAAATATTATCGCATGCACACACACACAGACAAAAAAAAAGAATTGCACAGCCCAGCTTACAAAGTTCACTGCATTCCTCAACTTCCGGAGCTGGACGCACAAATCATCCCGTCCGGGGCTCTGCTTGCAAACAGAGCAAGTGAGGAGCAGAAGGGTGGGGGGATTAGGAGCATAAATCTTGGCTCTGATATCCGTTGATAATGCTGAACCAGGAGTGGAAGTCACACTGTGGGGTATGTTTTATAACACGGGGGTGACTGAGAAGGGTTCGTTGGGAGGAGAATGGACAGATGGATCAGGGGATGGATGGCAGGACAAAAGTGGGGAGGAGATAGACAGCTATGCTGGATGTGATGGAGAGATATAGGGATCTCTGGAGGTGGCTGGAGAAATGGAGGGGAATAGATTTGGTATAATTTAAAATCATTATTTCCTACTGATATGAAGAAGACTTTAAATTATGGGACTGATTAGATTAGATAGATAGATAGATAATTCATCCTATCTATCTATCTATCTATCTATCTATCTATCTATCTATCTATCTA
>ML682024.1:6588546-6600291 GCA_007922195.1 Podocnemis expansa | reverse complement strand
TCTATCTATCTATCTATCTATCTATCTATCTATCTATCTATCTATCTCTGTCTAGAAGAAGAATATTGTTTGCAGTTGTGGAAAACATGTGGCAGCACCCATCAGGGCCTGTGATAGACAGAAAACAACAAAAATCATCAGGCCATAAACAGAAAGAGCAGAGTGACAATGAGCTCACATCACAGGCCCTGGTGGGACAGACTGGAAGTCGGCTACAGTGCTGGCTTGCATGAAGTTACTGGCAAAGAAACACAGTCCGATAGGGGCCAATCTGAGGAAATAAAATAAAGGTTTGAATTAGCTGGGAGACCCAGTTACGGAGTCAGCAACCAACCAAGGGGCAAAATAAGGTTGCTCAGATTAAGCAAAACAAATCACTACGGCCCCCAGTTCCTGGACATACCATGGCCTAGCTTCATTTTAAGCACATCAGTGGTATCGTTCACGTCAGTGTGACTTGACAACAGGCTTAAATGCTCGGCTGTGTCTATCTCCTAAACACACAAGGACTTTTAATCTGAGGGTCGAGTTTTCAGCAGTAAAGTAGAATTTGTGACAAAAAATAAACTCGGTTTAGAATAGAATATCTTTGGGAAAACGGCGGCTGGTGAACTTTGTTTTGCACTGCATCTGGTGCACTATGGGGTGTGAGCTCTGTTGGGGCTGGGCTATGCCTGGGATAATGGGGATCCTGATAGTGGTTGGGGGTCAGTCCTCATCAGGATCTATACAACTGGAGGCCCAGTCTTGGTTTGGGTCTCTCAATGGTGCCAGAACACAAGTCACTGCTAAGAAATACCCATAAAAATAGATCAAAAATAGCCAAAAAATAGGGAAAGAGCAAATAAATCCAGCAGCCAAATGCCAAAGACAACTAACAGCAAATAAGTTATGTTGCACACTAGCAAATAAGTCAGATGTTTCAGGCAAACAATTGCTGTCGCCAGCTAGCGCATAAACAGCAAATTAGTAAGCAAATTGCTCAGTGAAATAGTCATAAGGCAAAGCAGCAAAGAAACAAGTAAGTTATATTGCAAAGGAGCAAATAAATGAGTGATACAGGAAAAGAGCAAATAACAAATGACATTTGCTAGTTTGCGATGTAACGTGTTTGTTATTTATTTGCGACTTTGCTGTGTAACTTTTATTTGTTATACAGCAAACTAGCAAATAAATAACAAACAAGACTCATTTGCTGTACAAGTTATTCATTATTTATTGCCTCGTTTGCCCCCATTCGCTAAATGATTGTTGTGTTGTAGCATTTGCTAGTTTGTGATATGATTTATTTGCTGCAAGGCACTGCCTAGATTGCTACGTAGCAAACCAATTATATTGCAGGCTACCAAATATATTATAAAGTCAAAGAGCAAATATATTCTACAGCAAACAAATGACAAAGCAAATGAATAGCAAGGTAAGAAATAAATTACATGGCAAGGAGGAAATCAAATTATAAAGCAGCCCATAAATGAAATGGCCAAACAATGAGAAAGGCAACCACCAACAGCAGCATTAGCGACCTAGCACTATCGAATAACAAAGCAATTCCTGTCCACACTCATGGCTTAAGAGTTGGTGCCCGCCTGGTATCTTGTGGTGAGATGGGCAGGTTTATAACATGGCTTGAACAGCCCTGGGCCACATGACCCAGGACAGGGCTGGGATCCAACCAGGCCTGCCTAGACTGTGGCTGAGCCTGGGGTGGGGAATACATGCAGATACCTGAACCTTTCCCCTGTCCCACACCCATGCACCCATGCAATGCCCCACAGCACCCCAGCACATCCCTCTTTTTGGGACCCTTGCCCCAATTTTTTCTTTCTGCCCCAATTCCAACCTCTCTTCTTCAACGAGAAACTCCCAGGGATCCAGAAAAACATCCCCCTTCTGCTAGCCCCCACCCACCACCCTCAATTGCATGGCTGCCCTCAATCCTAGGGTTAGATGTCAGGCAAAAGGAGGACATGTCTTCCTTTCTACCTTCACCTTCTCCATCTGGGAGGCATTTTAAAATACATGATTTTGTCTGGCTTTTTACTTATAGGGGTTAAAGTATGCTGGGATGCCCCAGAATATCTTATTTTTAGGGGAAAGCATTCCAGGGCCCCCTAAAAACAGGAGAATATGACATTAATACTGCATTTTCTCCATGTGTCCTCCAACGTCCTCCTTCCCTGTCCACCTTTTCAGGCTTTGGTATCTGGTAGCCCCACTCAATCCTGACCCCCCACCCCAGATCCCCCTCAGTTCTCCCCTTCTGCCCTCACCCCCTAGATCCCCCCAGCTGCCTCCTCCTTCCAAATCTCCCCAGTTGCCTCCCGCCCCCCAGCTCGCAGACCTCCCAGCTGCCTCCACCCAACTTTCAGAGCCCAGCTCCCCCCATGCCTGCCAATTGCCCGCACCCCAGACCCCTGCAGCTATCCCACCCCCATAGCTAGTCCCCCACCTCCAGCAGCCACGTCCATCCTCGGGGACGAGCCCAAGGCAGCCCCCTCCCTCCGCTCAGCTGGGGACCCACGGCGCAAGGGGCGAGAAACCCGCGCCCGCCTCCCAGGCGAACTCTCCCTGGGCCACTAAGGGTTAAAGAGGCGGGGCCTCCCCGGCCCCGCCCCCTGCTCTCAGCTGTCTCCTCTACGAGAGGCAGAGGCGCGGGGGGGGATAGTGAGAACTCGGGGAGGGGGGTGGTAAAATGACCCCTCCCGCCGCCCCCCCCAGCCGCGTGTGCAGGAGGCAATGGGGAGGGGAGGGGAGTGTGGGAAGGGAAGATGCAGCCAGGGGCGCCCCCCCAGCGCTGGAATTTCCTGGCAGGGGGGGATGGCAGCTCCCAGCCAGTAACAACTTCCAGATTGTGTGGGAGAGACGGGGCCTGGCCAGATAGCTGGGTGGATGGGGGGATCTAGACAGACAGACCGACAAGGGGCAAAACAGACACATCTACCTAGTCCTACTAGCCCCCCGCTGGCCTTCACCCACCCGTCTCCCTCTCCGTCCAACCTGCTGCTTGCCAGCCAGCCAGCGGATCAGTGGGGCTATGGATAAAGTGGGGAGTCCCAATTTTAGGAGGGGAGGGGGCTGCTGGCTACAGGCTGGGAGCCAGGACTCCTGGGTTCTCTCCCAGGCCTGGCAAGGGAGCGGGGTCTAGTGGTTACGGGGGTCCCTCCTCGTCCCATCCCAGGGGAGTTGAGCCCTAAGGCAGGAAATGCAGCGGGGCCCGGGGAGGGAGGAAGTGCGGGGTCCGCCCAGTTCCTCAGCCCAGCTCCCGGCCCAAGCAAGGCACTGGGCTGGGGGAGGAGGGCTGCTAACCCCTGAGGTGCCGGGCCAGGACCAGATACAGGCAGGGGGGTGGGATGGAGGCGGAGGGGTGTGCAGGGACAGGGCTGGATATATCTGGTGCCCACCGGCCCAGCTGCGTGCCGGGCACCTGAACCCCAGTGACGCCCCATGTCTAAGGAGCAGCCCTGCAGCGCAGATAAAAGCCTTACTACTGCTGCTAGTGCCAGAAGTGTGGGCCACAGCTCCAGCACTGTGGGATGGGGTTCAGGACCCACTACCCCATATGCGGAGTGGGGGGGTCACTGTGTGTGAGCTCCACCCCCCTGCCCCACTTAATGTTCAGGTGCCAGCCAGACACTCTGTCACCCCAAAACAAATCCATTCACACTTGGTGAGAGGGGCCTAGCAGGGTGGGGTTGGTTAGATAATTTAGATCAGAGGTCTCAAACATGCAGCCGCTAAAGCAGCCCATATTTCCCATATCATTCTATGAAAAGCTTTCAATGGTGCAGTCCTCAGGTTAACATACTAGTCCTCATGTGGCCCTCAAGGTGATTTGAGTTTAAGACCCCTGATTTAGATCAAGGGGGTGAGAGACATCGCCCCTGCCCCCCACAGCACACAGACTGCCCGGTTCAGTGGGGCAGAGAGCCAGGACTCCTGGGTTCGCTCCCCAGCTGGGGGGGAGCTAGTGGTTAGAGCAGGCATCAACCCCCCCAGAATCCCCAGCTGGGGAGGGGGATGGAGCCTGAGATCTGCCCTGGGGACTTGGCCCATCCTGGCGATAAACAGCTGGAGTTCATTCATTTCCATCCAGGGCTGCCCCACCCTCTTCCAGTGCAGGGTACGGCTGCAGGGGGGGGAGCAGCAGAGTCCAGCTGGTTCCTAACACCCGGGGTCTTGCGCAAGAGGTGACAGAGCCCAAAAACTGCCACTATCCAGGTGGCTGCCCATGATCCGGCCCTCCCCCATTCCTTGAGGAGAAAACTGTGGGTGTGGGTCAGGAACTGGGGGGCAAGTGAGTTGGAAACATGGGTACAGGAGGATTTTGAATCATTGGCAGCCTCCCATCCAGGAACGGCGCTAGGGTTTCTGGCGCCCCCCTGCAGCGCAGCAGACACCCGGGCAGACGAGTGACATCACAGGGCAGCGCAACAGCGCAGTCCCCATTTTGGCACTCCTTAAATGTCGGCGCCCCCCTGAAATGCTTACTGTGCTTACCGTGTTGCACCAGCCCTGCTCCCATCCTCACCCCCCAACTCAGTGACAGGGAAGCCAGCAACCCCCATGGGTAAGGGGTCCTGTATACACAGACCCCCGTCCCATCCCAGTCGGGCTGCATCCAGGGGTTCCTGTATAACCAGGTGTCCTGACTGGGGGACTGGAGGCCTTTCCTGGTTGGCCCATGGCTGCCAGATACCCACAGCCCTGGCAGGGTTCAGGGGAAGGGCAGCCACTGTTTGTCCTCTTGGCCTTTGGCTGCAGCTGCAGTTATTTATTTACCCTCACTCCCACCAAAAGAAACCCCAAGAAAAAAAATCAGCAGCTTTCTGTTTCTGACACGTTCCCTACTGGCTGCGCCCAGCCACGCTCGCCCTCTCACGCTCTAACCACTAGACACCACGCCCCTTGCAATGCTGGGGATAGGACCCTGGCATCCTAGCTCCCAGCCCAACACCCCAACACAAGTTGCTGACTGCCAGCAGGCCAAATTGCCTGATCTCCCAGGCCAACTTGGAGGTTCAGCTACAACTGGGGTACCAGGGGCCCAATGCTGGGGGGGGGGCGGTAGTGGCAGAGCTGTGGCAGACAGCTCAGGCCCCTCCAGTCCTGCCACTGAACCATCCACTTCAGCCTAACCACAGGCCAGGCGCAGCTGGAGAGCTTCACTCTGTGGATGCCCCTCATTCCTAGCTTGGCACCCCCGACCTCAGTCCCAAGTCAGAAGGAGGCTCAGGCTAGTGAGGGTGGGATGGGGTGGGAGAAGATGGGAGAGAACAAGGAAGAAAAGACAGTGACACAGCTGGAGGAGAAAAAAGAATAATGGAAGGAAAGAAAGGGTGGCCCTGATTTCCTTAGGCCACTGTTACTCTGTGGTTAAACTCCCCCTCCCACACCAGGACATCCCAGCCAGCACGAGAGGAATCTGCTTTGTAGACATCCACCCCTACCACCACAGGGCTGCTCCTGGCTCTAACTACTAGACCCCATTCCCAAGCAGCCTAGAACCCAGGAGTCCTGGCTTCCAGTCCCCACTCACTGCTCTGGATGTGACCTACAACTCCCCCTAATTCAAACCAGACAATGTGACCTAGTGCCACCTGCTATCCAGTTTGAACAAGCAAGGAGTCTTGCGGCACCTAAAGACTAACAAACTTATTTATTGCATGAGCTTCCGTGGGAGAAAATCCCACTTTGTCAGATGCTTTGACACAGCTGCCCCTTTGGAACTGTCCAGTTTGAGTAACGCTCCGAGTTCGGCTGGGGGCTGGGAGTGGGGAATGGGCGGCTGGCTGCCAACTAGTCCCAGGGCCAGTGCACGCAACATGGGGCCATTCCCCTCTAGGCACATTGGCCCTGCTCACAGACTGAGGCATCCCACAACTGACAGCACACACAAGTAACACATTTACAGCAGGTTTAATTGACACAAGACAAACGCTACCCGGATTCTCAACCCTATAAATATTGCACTTCTGCAAAGGCCAGGAATAATCAAAGTTAGCCACTGTTTATAGAAAACTGTCCTCACACACCTTACAGGGGGATCCTCCCCAGCAGGGAGCCGAATGGCCATGAAGGGCACATAGCAGTGTGAAATTGGGGCATCCCACCACATCACAGCGCCCAGTAGGCTTCAGATTGGCATCATTTCTCCCTCTGCCAACCTCACTCTCAAAAGCAGCTGATCCAATTTGCCCTGAACGTCACCTCCCAGCCCAGCCTGCTGCACAGATGGAACTGGGGAAATTTCAGCCCTGGAAGTTAAGGACTGGCAGAGTTAGAAACCAGTCCCCCCAGGCCAAAAGGGGACCTGGGAATGGAAACTCTTAAGCAATCTTAGGGCTGCTGGGTCTGCCGCTGACTAGCACAGAACATCCCCCTCTGGTGACCATAAGGAGTACTAAATGTGAGGCAGTCCTTTGATTTTCTGCAAGCTCCCTAGCCTCAGGTCTGCACCAATCAGAACAGAGAGGTGTGTGGACTTATTCAGGGGCCAGGGGCTTAAGAATGGAGATCATACCACGGGGGGGGGGGCGGAAATCAAGGGGACAAAGTGGAGAACGAAGTTCATACCATTTCAGGGTGAATGGGGGACTTCCAAGGGTCGAGGTGGCTGAGTGGTTCTTCCTATACAGATAGAAAAGGGGGGACATTGCCAAGAATAGGGGACCTACTACTTAAGAGGAAATGGGGAGGTTCTTGGAGAATAGGGTTGTACCACATAGGAGGAACTGAGGTCACAGTTCAAAAGGGGGGCTGTACCACTTGGGTGAAAATGGGGGAAAGATAAGAGTTATACCACTTAAGAGGGAATATGAAGGCAGGGGATTGTGGAGAAGGATGATTGTATCATTTGGGGGAAAAAGGAAAGAGGCGAAGTTTTAAATTTGCCCCATTTCATCAATAAATAGTGAAGTAAAACAAAACAAAACAGAAAGATCCCCAGGGAGAGGAACCTGACATGAGTGAACAAGTGCCTGGAGCTGTTCCTTGAAGGGGCTGAAGAGCTCAAATGCAGCTGCTGGTAACCCGATGTCCAAGAAGAAATCAATACCCATGCAGGGGTCCATAGCATGTGAAGGCTGGAGAGATGCCATCACACAAATTGGAGGTGGGGAACCGTGAGCCAGGTGTTCCAGCCTTGCACGCAGCAGCCTCCTTGGCAGGAGCAGTTCTGATGCTGAGGTGCTGTGGCATCAGCTTCCTCACGAGCGGGACACTTCAGTCTCGCCCTCTAGTTTCCTCTTCTGTCTTTGCATCACCACTTCAAGTTCGGAGATTTTCTTAGAGTCCTGAAAGGTCACACACTTTAGCCCTGGCCCCTGATACCCACAGCCCCTTCCCAGAGCTGGGAGAGAACCCAGGCGTCCTGGATCTCAGCTTTCTAAGTGTTGGAGCAAGGGGGCAGTGCAGGGAGACAGTGGTACCTCTAGCATGGCCTTGTGCACGGTGACCTGGCTGTAGACTCTGGCTCCTTCCTCGGGGCAGACTGCCTTGAACTCAGCCTTACACAGGGCAAAGAGCTGAGACCCATTCAGCACCCCCAGGGTGCTCACAGTCCTGGGGGGCAGAAAGGGACAGTTAGGCCAAGCGCCCCATGGAGACACCACCCCACACCCCACTGATCGTACACACACACATTCATTGCTGTGAACTTCTCCCCCAGCAGTACCATCACCCATGACAGCAAGGGAAAGTCAATTCAAGTAATCACAGGAGCTGAGAGTTGTACAAGCCAATCAGAGCAGAGAGAAAGGATACTTCAGGAACCCAGAGCATTGCAGGCTCCCAATCAGAAAACGCAATATACTGGGCCAATCAGATCGAAGATAGGACTGTCAAGCTGAGGATGGTGGGATGGCCCCACCAATGAGAAGCCAGGAGGTGCCAAGCCAGTCAATGGGGAAGCAGAGACTTATGAAAATAGTGAATCGGAAAGCCCTGGTGTGCCTGTGCCCATCCTGGAGGCCTTGCTCAACTCACAAGGGTGTGAATCCCTTGGCCTCCAACCAAGCCTGGACCTCGGCAGGGTTAGAGTCAGAGTCCAGTGGTGCAGCAGTGTCAGGTGCCCGCTGTATCTGGAAGGCCTTGGCAGGGATGGCCCGGCCAGCTGCAAGGCGCTGCAGCAGCTCCTCGTTCACCTGGTTGAGCCGCTCTGCTGGACAGGACAGCCCACTGTTACCCAGCATACACCATGAGAGAGTCCAACACCAGTGGGAGGGGACGGGGCCTAGGGACCCCCTGGGAGATGCAGTCTATCCCATCTTCCCCACATGTGGGGTGCCATAGGGCGTACACCCGTCCCTCATATAGGGGTGGGATCAGCAGGCAGAAACTCTGCCCTCTCCCAAATACACGGGGTGGGGCCTGAGGCCAGCATGGGGACACTCTCGCATGGAGAAGGGACAGGGCCTGCAGGACACTATGGCTATGTCTATCCTAGCAAATTAACTAGCCTTCTGGCTGGTTCGAAATAAAAAAAAATTTAGTTTGAACTAGCCAAAGCTTAATTTGAACTAGTTAGTTCAGCTGGTTAGTCCGAACTAACTGCTTACTCCAAACTAGCTGCAATGTAGACATGCTAGTTCGAACTAAACAAGTTCGAACTAGCAGTTAGTTTGAATTTAACTGCATTTTTTAGTTCGAACTAACTTTTAGTTTGAATTAGCTGTTGTTTTTTTAGTTCAAAACTAACTTTTTTAAAAAAAGCAGTTTAATTTGAACTACTTAGTTCAGACTAAACAAGTCCAAACTAAGATTTTAGATGTAGACGTAGCTGCCGGGGACACTTCCATTCACATTAGGGGATGCCTGGGGACCTCACCGGGCATACAGCCCATCTGTCCCCCCCCTGCACACAGAGGGCAGGGCTTGCCATAGGGCACCCCCCCATGCAAGAACTGGGGGTCACCATGCAGAGCTATCAGGACATTCTCTTCCCTTCAAACACAACGGGTGCGGCCTAGAGTCTCTATTGGAGATTCCATTGCCCCACACACAGGGGGTGGAGGCTGGAAACACCCTGGGGGATACAACATCCCCCAACATCCCCCACATAGGCAGCAACAACTGGGGTCTCCATGGATCAGGGAACCCATGCCCCCCAACACAGAGGGAGTAGGGCTGGGGTCTGTACTGCCCCCTCGCATATAGGGGTCTCCTTTACCTCTTTCAGTGGGGTTTACACTGAATCCCTCAGAGCCCTGACACCGGATCCCATTGGGAGCAGAGACCTTTTTCTTTGAAGCAGGCAAGGCTGGCACTTTCTAGACAGGATCATAGACAGGCAGAGAAATATTAGTGTTTCATAGTCCCCTTGCTCCCCACCAAACCTCTGCCCTGGGGCTATATAGGATCCAGTGTCCTGTACAGAGGTGAGGCCCATGCCCCATTCCCTGCCCTCTGAGCCAGCCTGTACCCCTGGGGCAGTTAGGAGCTGACACCCCTCAGAGCAGAAAGGCCCAATGCCCTATTCCCTCCCTCTGCTCCAAGTCCCCTGCTGTGGGTCGGATGGGACCCAGCATCCCTGGAGGTCCAACTCTCCTCTCGTCTTGCTGGGCTCACCAGGGCTCTGGTCTGTCCAGGGCTGGAGCTGGCACTGCTGGTTCCGTTGAGCTGGTCACCCTGGCCAGGGCCATGGGGCCCAGGGAGCGGGCGGAGGATGTTATAGGGCACATAGCCCTGTTGGCCAGAGTGGTTCTGAACCTTCCACCACTTCTTGGAGTCATCCAGCACCTGCAGGGAGAGACACTGAGTTAGGAGCGCTCATCCGGCCAGAAGCCTCCCCAGTGCTGTGAGCTTCCCCACAGCAGTGACCCAGCCAGGACCCTCAGCTTCCCCACAGCAGTGTCCCAGCACTGTGTCCAGAGCAGCACCCTCAGCAGTCAGGGGATGTAGAGACAGACTCACCTCCAGAACCTCTCCCTGCAGGACAGACAACTCGTTGATGTTCCTGGCTCCAAAGTCATAAGAGCAACTCACAAACCTGCTTCCCTCTGTAGCTCTGTGGCTGTGGGGAGAAGGGAGGAAAACTGGGGTCAGGGGGAATGGGTTCTAGTGGTTAGAGCAGGGGGTGCAGCTAGGAGCCAGGACTCCTTACCACAGGGCAGAATTGTTCCCTACTACCCTGGGGAGCTGCTTTTTCTAGGAAGTGGAGCCCCCCCAACCTTCCACATGCCAGGATGTCAAAGCATCAGCAACATGCAGGAGTCCAAGGGTCACACCCAGCAATGCAAAGGAGATGGGTGGGGGGCCCCAGCAGCCAAGCCCATGCAGGAGTTGGGGGGAAGGAGGGAGAAAGAACTGTGCCCCCCCAAATCCTCCCCCCACTCCCTACCTTGGGTGGGCTGCTGAGGGGGTGGGGCGCTGGCAGGCCAGGCTCTCTCCTCCGTTGTCTTCCTGTTTCGTTCCCTCCTTCCTGTCTATCCCTGGCCCCCCCTGTGAAGTTCCCCCCTTCTCACTGTGACATCTGGGGCACTTCTCTCCACCCTCTGCCTCCCCCTAGCGTCTTCTCTTCCTGGTCACCAGCCACATCACAGCCAATCCTCCCCATCTGGCTTCTAGCCCCATCCCCACCCCCTAACCAATCGCTACTCCCCTCCCCTCCCCCCATCCAACATCTAACCCCCCCACCCGCCCCCTAAGTCTACAACATTTCAACCTCCCCCCAGCCCAAATCCCCTCCCTTCCCCAAGCCACCTTACACCCCTCCCACCAACCCTGACTGCCCCCCAGCTTCCCTCCAACCCCCATCTCCTAACCTACCCCCCACCTCCCTCACCACCGAACCCACCTGCTCCCCAAGCAAAGAGAAACAGAGAAAACAAAGAAAACACCTTTTTAGGTTCCTGGGTTCAAATGCCACCCTTTGCTCCCCGCCCCGCCCCCTGCAGCTCCTTCACTCCAGGGCTCCCCTGTCACCTTGTACTGAGCCCCTCCCCAATCTCCCTTCCTCTCCAGCCCCCCTGCCCTCTCTGAACCCAAATGCCCCCTCCCATGCATAGGGGAAGGGACCAATGGGAAGCAGGGATAGTGGGGGAAGAAATGGGGGGCTACATACCCATTAGCTTCAATTGGCGGAGCTGATTGCTGCATAGAAAAGGGGGAGTAGAATGAGTGAGGGGCAATGACCCACTGCTGTGACCCCCCCACAACCCTCCTCCAGCCCCACTTTACCCCCTTACCCCACAGACTGCCCCTATGAATGGTACCTTCCCCAGCTCATATCCTCCCACACAGCCTTTCCTCTGCCCCAGGCTCCATCCCCCATGTGCTCTCCACTTATGCCTCTTTGCTTTGGACCCCTCACCCCACCCCACACTCCCCTTTGCCACCCACGCCAGTCACCTGTGCCCGGCGTGCTTCATGCAGGTGCTGGCTCTCAACTGGGTCCTCCCAGGGTTGCCCATCAGTGCCCACCCACTGGGGTGCCCAGCCACTCCGGAAGGCTGGGGTGTAGGGGGCGGCATAGTCCCGGGGAAATTCCACCCTGTGGGGAGAGACAGAAGTATGGACAGCTGGAACCATGGATAAAACTGGTCAATCGTGAGTAAATACCAATGGGCAAAAGTTGTGGGTGCAATCAGGATGGAAAATCAAGGAATCCTGAGTGAAAATCATGGGCAAAGAATGGCTTCATAGGTGAACAATCAAGGACCCCAGGGCCCATCAGGTGAAAATTATGGCTAAAAATCACAGAATCATGGGTGAAACTCATAGAACTGTAGGTTACAATCATGGGTGAAA
>ML682024.1:6567490-6588536 GCA_007922195.1 Podocnemis expansa | reverse complement strand
ATCATGGGTGAAACTCATAGAACTGTAGGTTACAATCATGGGTGAAAATCAAGGAACCTTGGGCAACAATTGGGTAAAAAATCACAGGCTTATGGGTGGAAATCATGGGCAAAATGTGGCTTTGTAGATGAAAACCAAGGAACCTCAGGCCACAATCAGGGGTGGAAATCCCAGATACATGGTTGAAAATTACAGGCAAAACAACAGACTCCTGGGTGAAACTCCAGGGAGGCTGGGAAAAGCCTGGCCTAGCAGGCTAGGTGCAATCAGGGGTGGACAGGCAGAGATCTTGGGAGAACCAGGCTGAGAAATGTACCGTGGCTGGGTCCAGTCATCTCCCAGCAAGTTCCACAGCTCAACTTCTGGGGCCCCCAGGCAACTCCGCAGCAGCACAACAGCCTCTCGGGTCAGCATGGGGGAGCGAATCTCACTGGCAAACTCTGGCCCCCCTGACGCCTCGACAATCTAGGGAGAGGGAGGTAGCAGGTAGATCCCAGCACCTCCTCAATCAGGGTCAGCCAGAGACAGCCCTGGCTTCCATCTAGACCCTCTGCACCTCCCACAGGGATATGCAGCTAAAGCTCCATCCCTTCCAGCCCCCCAGATTCACCCTGCCCGGAACCCTGGTCCGTCCAAGGGGACATCTGCTGCCCCTCTCCAGCCACACCCTCCCCAGAGCCCCACATCCAGGAATCCCATTGTGAGCTCTCCCCAAAAGCCCCCCCCCCGATCCTCACAACTTCAGACGCTGCAGCCCCCTCCCATCTCATTCCCAACCCTTCTAGCTCCCACCCAGCCCCAACACCCATACAGGGTCACCCCCCAACCCTGACTTCTGCAGCCTCCGTCTCTGCTTCCCAACCTCAGCACTGGGAATTCCAAGCCCCATAGCCAGGGCTAGGGAAGCCTCACCCCCCAAATTTCTGAACCCCCCCCCCAGCCCTCCCACACTCACCATTTTCAGGGGGCCAAACAGGAAGTGAACCAGCTCCTCAGAAGTGGGATTTGAGATGTTGGACTGGAGCCTGGCCTGGGGGAGGGAAAGATACCCCTTCTTTAGGTCAGTGAACCCCTCAAATTCCAGACCAGGGGAGGAGTGGCAGGACTCCTGCGTTCTTTCCCTAGTGCCAGGAGTGGGGGCCAGTAGTCAGCATGAGGCAGTGGGAAGCCAGGACTCTGGGGTTCTGTCCCCAGCTCTGGTGGGTGAGTGGGGTTCCCTGCTGTAGGGATAGGAACATAGGGCGCATTCCCTACTGTCACTCACCAGCAGGCTGAAGGAATATTTTATCTTGGCAAGGGTGTCTGCATACTCTTCCATGGGGGGTGGCCGGGCCCGCAGGGTCAGCAGCCCCTCTGCAGGGGGAGGGAAAGGGTTAATTGTTAAATCTTGCTTTCGGGGGGGGACAGTGTCTGATGGGGGCTGTGGAGGGACAGGGGTGGGAGGAGAGTATCAAGGAGGCAAGGTAGGGCCAGGTAGGGCCATGGGGTAACCATGAAGGAGGGGAGTTTCTGTGATGGAGGGGAAGTCTCCCCAGCTCCCTACAGTGAGCCCCCCAGCACGTGGGAGGGGCTGCAATGGGGGGTGCTAGCATGTATGTGGTCACAGAAAGGGGATCATTCACTTCCGAGCACTTGGAGGTTCCCCGAGCCCAGTTCCCAGTATGGGGTGTGCTGGGGGGCAGGAGTGCATGAGGCAGACACGGGACATTCTGAGTGGCTGAGGCATCGCTCTCACCTCCAGCAGCACCCCCGGCATGGCTGGTTCCCAGTGTGGAGCATATGAGGGAAGGAGGCCAGTGGAAGCAAATGAGGGAATGTTGGAAGATGGGAGTACCTCTGGCGTGGGTGCTTCAAGTGAGGGATCTTTGGGGGGCAGGAGGTCATGGAGAGAAGGGGATCTCAGAGAGCAGGGAGGTCTCTAACCCCGGCTAGCAACAGCATTTTCAGGCATGGGTGGCACCCAGTGGGGCCAAGGCAGGGTCCCCCTGCCCCCCAGTCAACAGGGCACCAAATTCCTCTGTGGCTGAGGGACTCAGAAAATGTCCTTCCAAAATCAGCCAAATGTTTATTCCTGAAGCAGGTGGTGAGCAGAGGGGGGGTGCATGCAGACAGGGAGTTTCAGGAGGGGTCTCACCGCCAGGCTGGCGGTGGCGGCCCCGGGCTGAACGCTTGCGCTGCTCCAGGACCCGAAAGGCCTCTGCTGACTTCTGCAGTTTGCACACAAAGACCTCGATGTCGTCAAAGACCCGGTTCAGCAGCTCCTGGGGGAGGAGTGCGGTAGTGAGAGGGTGCATGCCATTCCCCCCCCCCCCCCCCAGCAAAATCTAACCTAGCTCCACAAGTAATGTCAACAGATCATCACCCAGCCAAGAAAAGAGCTGCCCAACCAAGGGCCATGTGTCAGCTCCCACTTCTGCCCCACAGAGGACAGGGTGAACATGCAAGCCTACCCTCATCTCATCCCCCACTGCCCCCAGCCTAACACCCCAAAACCTGCCTTCCTACCCCAACTCACCACATCACGCTCAATCTGCAGCTCAGCCGGTGTGGAAGGTGTAGAGGGGTGAGCTGGGGGGCAGAAAAGACAAGAGGGTCAGGGTGCTCTACCTAGCTCTGGGAAGGGAGTGGGGCCCAATCATTCAAGTGGGAGGGAAATCGGAGACTGGACTCCTGGGTTCTCTCCCCAGCTCTGAACCACCCTTCCACCTCTCTCCACCTGTATCTCTTTGACTCTGAGTTACCATCTCACCCAGGGAGGCTGAGGAGGAAATCACCACTTTCCTGTGGGGTGGTGGTGGCCGGAAACCTGCCCCTCCTGGTGCTGGGACCTCATTCTGCATCTTCTCCTGGTTTGCACTACAAAAGATGCATGGGGGGGGGGAGATGAGAGACACCCAAAAACGTGGCCAAGCCCCAGTAGATCCCACCCCCTCAGCGAGACTCCCCTGGCTCCCCAGCCTGGCCCATCACCCCATCCCAGAGGGGAAACCCAGCTCCTCCAGGCTTCCCTGGACTCGCTATTGACCATGGGGAGTGCCTCCATCAACCCCCCACTCCTCTCTGCCCCAGAGATCTGTCCTGCCCAGCATCTACTACCCCAACACCTCACCCCTGTGGGGATCCCCCCTACACTGTGGGCAAACATAACCCCATCTCTATGGGCTCCTCATGCCTCTACGGGGCCCTCATAAACATAGCCTCCATCTGTCCTGTGACCTCCACCCCCCAGGACTTCCTTACATCAGCCCCCCAGATGCCCTCCAGTGACTCCCATTGGGGTGCCCCTTCACCCCAAGGTACCCCTTTATAACTTGCATCCAGGCCAGAGCTCCTGCAGCCAGGCCCCACCCCAGCGCACCCCCCCCCGCTGTACCCATCTAGCCGAAGTACCCCAGACTCTAGGACCCCATCTCACCGGAGTGCCTCTTTCCTCTGAGCATTGCCCCCCGATTTGAAGTCTAGCAGGGCACTGTTAACGTCCTTCTGGATCAGCTCTGCCTGCAGTGCATGAGGAATGGCACATGTCAGATACCAGGGTAGATGGGCCCATAGGTCTGTCCTGAGGGGGCAGGATACTGGAGCAGGTGACCCCTGGATCTAATCAGGGATCAGGATACTGGGATAGGTGGATCCATGGGTCTGACCTTCAGAGGGCAGGATACTGGGGTAGATGGGCCCCCTGTTGTTTGTGTAAGTGCAGCAACTTCCTTGAGTGAGTAGGTATAGGCCCAATCCAAACCCAACCCACTACCCCATCATGCCTTGGGCTAGATAACTGCCTTAAAACAAGGCTGGAGGAGACAGAATAGCATTTTCCCCTTGGAGGGAAAAAGCTTCCCTTCCTCCTCAGTCAGGCAGGCCCCTGACTCCCCTGCTAAGGGGCAAAGATCTACAGCTGTCAATGCTCCATGGAGGGGTTGGGTACAGCCTGAAAGCTGCAGCCACTAGAAGGCAGGACTTCCTGCAATGGAAATCATGGATCTGGAAACTGATTGACTGATGCCATCTGATATGAAAGCCTTCCCATGGGAGGCTGGGACTTCCTGCCATGTGGGAGCCCATCCTGATTCACCACCCATGAATCCTTGTCACATGCTCAGTGAGAGAACCCTAGGGCAGGAGTCTCAAACTCAAATCACCATGAGGGCCACATGAGGACTAGCAGAGGACTGCATGAGGACTAGTACGTTAGCCCGAGGGCCGCACCACTAAAACCTTTTCATACAATGATACTGCAAATATCCGTAACGATCATGTCGTCGCAGGCCACAGGAAACAGCTTTAGGGGCTGCATGTTTGAGACCTCTGCCCCAGACCATGAAAAAGGGGTGCAGCTAGCGCTGCCCAAAGCCATTTTAAGCCAGGAGTGAAAGCCTAGGGGAATCTCAGCACAGCAAAAGGGGTGGGGCTAGCAATGACACCAAATGGGTGGAACCAGTGGATCCCAGAGCCATATAAAGCAGTGGCTGCAGGGCATCCCCCAGAAGGCAGCAACATCCAGGAGACTGGGAACCCGTGGGGGAAACAAGACGACAGGAGCTAAGGGCAGTAACCAAGGCAGTAAGGCGGGTGAGTCCCCCCATGGCATTTAAAAGGCAGGCCCAAGGGGTGAAAAGGGGTGGGGCTAATGATGAAGCAAAGAGAGTGGGACTAGTGCCACTTAAAGAGGCCAGACTGACACATCCTACCCCACCCCCAACGGCAGAGAAGAAAGTTAGAACCCAGGCATCCGGGTGAGCTCCCCCCACTGCCCCTGGGGTCTGCTCACCCCAAAGTGGTCACACTGGAAGAAGTGGGCATCAGGCAGGGTCTGCTGGGGCTCCTGGCACACCAGGAGGAGCAAGGGATTGGCAAGGGCACCAGGCCTCACGGACTCACAGCGCTGTACTCCCGCCAGCCTGTAGCTCTCTAGCTCCTCCTACAGTGGGGGGGTAACATGGTCACAGCTGGCCCAGTGCCCCCAGAACTACCCCCTGGGACCCAGCACCCCCAGACCCCCAACCCAGCACCCCCACAACTTCTCCTCAGACCTAGTGCCCCCAGAACCTGCCCCTGGACCCAGTGCCCTCAGATCATCTCCCTGGACTAAGCACCCCCAGAACTTCCCCTGGATCCAGCATCCCACCAGCCTGTAGCTCTGTCATTCCTCTTGCAGGGGTGACATGGTTGTGGCAGGCCCAGCACCTCTAGACCCAGCACTCCCAAATCCTCCCCTGGACTCAGCACCCCCAGAACCTCCCCCAGAGACCCAGTGCCCCCAGACTCAGCACCCCACTAGCCCCTAGCTCCCCAGTTCCTCCTGCACATGGTCATGGCTGAGTCCAGCTGCCCCAGAGCCTTCCTCCCCAGCCCCCTGTGCTCCCCACACACCTTGGAATGGACATCAAGCAGCTTGATGGATGACCCGGTGACCTGCAGCAGCATCTCTTGCGCCCACACCTGGCCCTGGGCATCCATGGCAGCCACTCGACGCACAGCATCCTCCACTGAGCGCAGCTCCGCCACCTCTCCCACTGGGAAGGTCACCAAGTGCTGCAGGGGGACAAGAAGGGGTGAGCCAAGAGCCATGGAGCACCCCCCCCCATGCAGTCTCCAACTGCCATATCCAGCCCCCAAGGCAGAATCTAACCAAGCCCTCTTGTGTAATACTCAGCCTCCAGTCCCCCATAGTTCTCACTGCCCCACTCCAAACCCCCAAACAAACCCTAGCACCTCCCCACCCAGCACCACCTCTGCAACCCCTGAACCCCCTTTGGGGCCTGGCCCTATTCCCCACCCTTCTGAGCCAGCCAGTCCACATCAATCCCCAGAGGGGCCCTGTGTCCCCCCACATTCCCCCCGGAGCCCCAGCCATAGCCCAGCTCACGTTGACGGTGTACTGGGAGACATCTGCCATGATGCAGCTGGAATATTTCTTCCTCTGCTCTGTGAGAAGAGATAGGAAATTATGAAGGGGGTCTGGGGCCTTTCCCCTTTAGGGGGTGCCAGCGCCCATCCACTCCACGACAAGGGAAGGGCTGGCTTGGGTGTATGAGCTATGGGGCGTGAAGCCTCTCCCCATTTGGGGGTTGTTAGCACCCATCTACCCCACAGAGGGGGATGAACTGGCTTGAGGGGCAGGGAATGGGGCATGGACTTCTCTAGGAAGTGCTGGCACCAATCTGGCCCACAGTGGGAGATGGGCTGGCTCAGGTGAGTGGGGAATGGGGCTTGCGGCGTCTGGCCTCTAGGTGGTACCAGAACCCATCCACCCAACAGTGGGGGATGAAGGGGGTGGGGCCAGGGCCTCTTCTCTGGGGGTGCTGGCTCTGATTCAGCCACAGGGCAGGGATGGGCTGGCTGGGGGGAGGCAGGGCAGGGAGTGACTTTCCCAGCATGCCCTGGGGAAACCAGTTTGGCTGGTAGCTGGGGACATTAGGAGAGGACACACACCCAGCCTTCTTTTTGCAAAGTCTTCTGGCTCCACAGTCCCCAACAGTTTGTTTCTCTTTCATTTTCCTTTCCTGGGGATGGAGCCTGGTCATTGTGGGGGATCAGGGGGGAACACCCTGGGGTGGGGGTGGGGAGTTAAAGCACTTTGTTTCCTTTTGGGCTTTTGCCAATTTGGCCTCTTGGTCAGCACCACCCTGGGCGTCAGAGAAAATGCAGCTATTGCAGCCAGCAGGTGGGTGGGTCAGCACGAGGCCCTACTAACACAGCACTCTGGACAAGCCCCCACATCCGGTCAAGTGAGGTGACAATAATAAACCACCACAGGTGAGCCCCCTACCAGCAGAGAGACCCTACAATAGCCACACAGCTCAACAGAGATCTTATGATAGAAAAACCAAATGCCTGGCTCCTCTGTCTTGCCAAAAAATCCACAAGAGACCCTACAATAATAGCACACTCCAAGTGCTCTCCTTAGGATCCTGCCAATCCATGGTTGTTACTCCCCCCAGCCATCAGGCGTCTCTTTGATTGCAAACCAGACCTTCCCTGCACCCTTGAAGTGGGACTGGTCCAAGACTCACCATAGATCTCCCTGGCACTGGGCTTTGAGGCTTCACTGCAGAAAGGGGGAATGAGAAACAGAGAGAGTTAAACAACAAAGCCAGGGCCTGACACCAGTGAAAGCAGATTACTGGGGACCCACTCCTGTCCCAGAGCTTGGGACAGAACTCCAGAGTCCTGGTTCCCAGCCACTCCTCCAACCGCCAGACCCGACTTTCATCCAGAGCCAGGGAGAGAACCCAGGAGTCCTGGCTGCCAGCCACCTACTCACCTGCCTGAGGAGCTCATGGTGTCAAGAGATGCCACACTTCACCTGGGGGTTCAAAGAGAGACTTTAAAGAGAGACTTGCTGATGATGTCTGGGGGTGGCACCCTGCACCCACTAAGCTGAGGAGAGAATCTAGGAGTCCTGTCTCCCAGCCCTAACCACTGGACCCCACTCCCTTCCCAGAATCATGGAGAGAACCCAGCAGTCCTGGCTCCCAGCCTCCCCCCCAGTAGCCCCTACTCCTCCCCCAGAGCTGGCAGAGAACCCAGGTGTCACGGACTGGCTGGCCTCTCCCCAGCGTCACACCCCGTGGGTTTCTCCCAGTGGAGTTGGACTGTTTATCAAGGGCGGGAACCTTTCTCCAGTAAAGGAACAGTTCCCTCCACACAATCCCTGACCAGTGGCCACATCCATGGGGGAAGGCCCACACCCCTTGGGGCTGCCCCCCCAGATCCTCCATCCCAGCAGCCCCACAGCCCCCCACCCCACCAGTTCTTCAGATTCAGGCCAAGTTGATCACAATATTGACTCAGGCCTGCTAACCTCTGACTTCTTGGCATAGGGCTGAGCTGGGGGGGGGGGTTGTCCCCTTAATGCACCCCCATTCCTGGGGGCTAGGATTGCCCTATCCCATCTATCCCCCTCAGACTCACCCACTTTCTTGCTGTCTATTGGGATGCTGTGCCCACAGGGGCTGGAGAAGGAGGCATCTCAAGGGAGGGCAATGATGACAAGAAGGGGGTCCACCCCCCCGGTTCAGCCTTCTCGCAGGGCCCCAGGAACCGTCCGTTCCCCTGTCACCTGGGCTCAGGTGTGTGCAGATGCCAGCTCCCTGCAGCTGAGCCAGGCAGGAGTCCCCACCCCCTGCATACCTGGGCTGGTAATCATGGGCCCCGCCCCCAAGCTCCCCCCCCCCCCCGCCTGCACCAGCAGCAGTGGAAGAGAGGTTCAAAATGACCCTTCCTTCTAGCCCAGTGGTTAGGGGATGGGACAGCCAGGACTCCTGGGTCCTCTTCAAGCTTTGTGAGGGGAGTGAGGTGTAGTGTTTAGAGCAGGGGGCACTGGGAGTCTGGACTTCTGGGTTGTCTCGGCCCTGGGCAGGGAGCAGGTAGTAGCTAACACCTCTGCTTAACATGCAGAAGGTCCTGGGGTCAATTCCCAGAGGGTTGGACTCGATGATCTCATGAGGTCCCTTCCAGCCCTATGATTTGATTTGATTTGATTAGTGGTTGGACTTGGGAGGGGGCCCAGATACAGGCCCTCCCTCCACCCCCATAAATCAGCCCAACTCTGGCAACGAGGGGCTCCATTTCTTGTGCCTTCATGGCCCAGCACAAAGCCAGAGCTGGGTGTATCCAGTTGCACCAGCCGAGAATGCAGAGCAGGAAATACCAGACAGCTCACTGGGTCACACACGGCTCAGGGTGCAGCTGCCTCTGGGCTGAGGCAGGGCAGCTGTTTATCCAGGGACCCACTCACCTATGGTTGATAGCTGGGGGTGAGTGCCCCATGGCCAGGTCCTCCACCCCCTGCCTGCAGCCTGGGTCAGCATGACCAGGCAGCTCTGGCTGGGGCTGGCTGAGTGAGGATCAACTTCCCAGCGAGCCAGACTTAGGGAGAACAATGCAGGGAAATGGGAGCATCCAGCCTAGGGTGAACGGATCTCAGCTCAGAGCGACCTTCTGGGTCACAGAGACAAGACTCTGGGGAGATGAGAGCCAGAACCCCTGGGTTCTCTGCTGGTTCTTGTTGCGAGGAGGGGTCTGGTGGCTATAACAAGGGGCTGGGAGCCTGGACTCCTGGGTTCTATGATGCTGTCTTGCTCTGGGATGGATCCATCTCTGTCTCTCATAAGCAAGAGGCAGCTGGGGCACAGAATCCAATTTATGGCAAAGGTGCCTGCAGGGCAAGTTCTGCTGGCCCACAAGTTTACATCCAGGCGCGGCAGCTTCAAGGCCACGTCAGTCAGAGCTAAATTGGGTTACAGGCCTGTGTATGTTTGTTCTGGGGGCATGGACAGTGTTTTCGAAACACCTTCAGAGCGGGCGTGCCAGCATCACCAACAGACTCACCTTGCCCAATAGCCCAGCACTGGGCAGGGAGCAGGGCTACTGCTTGGTGGGAGCCACAGTGCATGAAGTCTTGTGGTTAGAGCTAGGGCCAGAAGCCAGCACTGCTGGTTTCTAACCCCAGCTCTGAGACAAGAGTGGAGTCCAATGGTTAGAGCAGAGAGGGGGGTGGGGGGTCAGGACTCCTGCATTCTTTCCCAGCCCTGGAAATGAAAGAGATGGGAGCCAGCTCCAGAGTGTGATGTGGCCAACAAGGTGCCAGGTTTTTCCAGGCTTTGGGCCTCAGCCAAGGCCTGAGAAAGGTATTGCAGGAAATCCCTCTGTGAGCCCTGTGTCCTAGAATGGCTATGACAACGCTGCATTTTATGAAAGGCTCTACATTGTTGCCTCTTTTTAACTTGTAGCAGTCATCTGCCCTGCTCAAAGGAAAAGCTTCAGGGGTTTCACCAGTCCTGGAAAAAGGATGTTCTGAAACTCACCCTCACTGGAGCCAACTCCTCCTGCAACACACCTCCCCCACCCTGTGGCCTCTTGGTTCCCCACGTTAATTGCCCCTCACACCCAGGGTGAGTGACGTGCACAGGGACTCATCCCTGCTCGAACCTTGGAAGAAGGAAACAAACTGGAGGACTAAAATACAGTTGATGTCTCACTCGCTCTTTGACCTCTCACCAGAAACTGAAGCCTGGACCCACAGGATCCATCGGGCTTAGCACAACTGGACCTTCAGAGCTGCCTGATTTGATGACTCTGCCCCCTTTGGGGACAGGCTGGGCCCCAACTGGAAGCAGAGGGTGCCTACTTTATTTTAACTAGCTAATAACTCTTTTCTCTTTCTCATTAAATCCTCAAGGGATGGGCTACCAGTGCAGTTTTCAGGATGTGACCTGCTCAGGTCACCCTTGGGCTAAGCGCCTGATCTCTGGGGACCGGGTGCAACCTGCCTGTTTTGTGACTTCAGCATGAGTGACCATTTAACAGTCTGGCTTGCCTGCAGGGCCAGGAACACCCCTAGAGCCAGTCTGGGACTTAGGACAGTTGCAGTGAGCCAGAAGTTCATACTTATGACTGGGCTGGTCAATTGAATTACAGGACACACTCCATTTGGGGTTTCAGCCCCACTTCTTGAAAGGTTGCCCCCAGCTGGCACTCAGCAGCAGTGGGAGCTTCACCGAGAAGGGTCACTCCCTGTCTCTCTCATCACAGTCTGCTATTTATTCTTCTTTCAGTTGTGACTGCTTCCCAGCCAACCCTGCCATGGAGGGATACACCCCCAGAGCAGCCTCAGCTCCACCCTTAGCAGTACATGGAAATGCTCTGCTCTTTATCCTGTTTGTACAGCACCGAGCGCAGTGGCGGTGCTGACTGCCATGTGACGCCTAATAAGGTACAACTGGCGGGAGGGGCACAAAGCACCTGGCAGAGAAAAGCCACTAAATTTGTATCCACCAGCAGATTTTATATCACGCAAGAGCAGAGCAAAAACATCCCAACTTAAAGGGTTTTTCTGCTAGTGGCAGAAGGCAGCACCAGAAAGGCAGCTGGGGAAGACACAAAAAACCAAGGAGTCGTGTGGCACTTTAAGACTAACAGATTTATTTTTTGCATGAGCTTTCGTGGGAGAAAATCCAACAAAGTGGGATTTTCTCCCACAAAAGCTCGTGTGAAAAATAAATCTGTTAGTCTTAAAGTGCCACACGACTCCTTGGTTCTTTTTGCTGGACTAGACTAACACAGCTATCCCTTTGGAAAATGGAGAAGACACACCCTTCCAACTCATAAACAGGACTGGTTTTCAATGAGGGCCTTCCCATCCAATGAAACAAGCTGGGGGGGTGGCTTCCACCCCAGACCAGATGCCTCCCCCCAGGGGAGATGTTTGGCAAAGCCAGGTGCTGTAAAACATTTTAACAGCCAGACCTTTGTCTCAGATTCCCTGTGGAGTTTACATAGTTCCCCAGTGAGCACTAAGGGCTTAACTCTTCTCTGGAAAGGGAGTCTGGCAGAGCAGGAGGGGCAGATGGGCTGTGTTCACAGGCCTGGCACATGGCCACATGACCAGCCAGCCTGGAATAGCCAAAGACCCAGGCAAAACCAACCAAGGAGCTAACCCCCCCACCCCAGAGGCTGAATACACTACGCCAGCAAGTCCGGGGGCTGGAATAGGGGCTGCCCAAGAGGTAGAGCCCTGCATGGATACAAATACATGGATCCATATCCAAACTGCATCTGCAAGAAATGGTCCGCGGATATCCGTGTTGTATCCATGGATAGCCACATATTTGTAGGGCTCTAACTCTGTGCAGATAAAAATATGTGGATCCATATCCGATCTGCATCCACAAGAAATGGTCCATGGATATCCATGTTGTATCCACAGATGCCGATATACGTGGATATCCACAAATTTGCAGGGCTCTACCGAGAGGAATCAGACAAGACTGGGAGCTAGGGACCACCACCTGGCCCTGGTGTAAGCAGGGGCGGGAGGCTGGGCTGAATTCCCCACCAGGAGCCATCCACAGAAAGGGGACTGGGGGCCTTGGGGGAGCCATACACGCTGGTTCCTTGGTGTGTGGCTCAACTAAGGAAGTCACTTGTGGAGATCTGTGACAGGTGTCAGAGGTCCATACAGTGATAGCACTGCAGAGATCCCAAGCCTGGGTGATGAAGCAGTCAGACGCTTCTGGCTCCCTGTGAATATTACCTGTGCGTGCTGCAAGCTGCCTAGGAATGCACACAGTGCTAAAGGTAGCCAGAAATCACCAGAGCTCCTGCCATCTGTTACAATGCTGGAAACATCAGGCCAGCAGGGAACAAGCCAGCCAGCCACGCTGTCCACCCTGCACTGAGGCAGGACCAAGTAAACCTTAGCCTCTCTGGGTGGCATATCCAACTTGTTCTCAAAAGCTTTCCCCACTGGGGAATCCACAGTTGTAAGCAACTCAGCCAGCGTCTAACCAGCCTGAACCACAAACTGGGTCCTATGTTACCCTCTGTGCAAAGGCAAAGGATTCCTGCTTCTCCAGCCCCAGGTGGACACAGTAAAGTGGGGTCGCTGGCCTTTTACTGACATCCTTTGAGGTACCTGCAAGCGGTTCCGACTCCCCTCCACCATCCTCCAGCTCCATGCCTAAGTCTTTTGACAGGCTCCTCAAAGGGGTTTGGTGTTTGCAAGCAGAAGCCAGCAACTGTCTCTTGTACCAATAGGGAAAAAAATATTTCAAACAGCAACAGAAACATCACAGAAGGCCAAGAAAGGAAGGAAATCACAGCTTGTGAAGCACGGCTTGAGGGAAGGCGACAATCTGTGGTGAAAGCATTTGGCATCTTATTCCCTGGCATTAATTAATTATTGCATGACCTCCCCCCTTTCCCCACAACTGTGAAGGTGTGAATGAAGAAATTAAAAAAAAGGCATGCAACAGAAAGTGAAGGGTACTCAAGCACCAGGACTGGTCATGTGTGTGAAACATCTCTCTGCTTTGGGTGCCTGATGTGGACATCTCTGTTAAAGGGCAGGGCCCACAGATGTATTTGTGGCTCCTGGGTTCTCTCCCAGCTCCAGGAGAGGAGTAGGGTCCAGTGGTTAGCCCAAAGGAGCTGGGAGCCAGGACTCCTACGTTCTCTCCCCAGCTCTGGAAGGAGAGTGGGGCCTATTAGGTTAGGAGGAGAAGCCCCCCAACAGCATCAGGCTCAGCTATGATAGACAGGAGCCCTATGGAATGGAGAAACTCACAGGCCCTTACCCTGTGTGGTGCCAGCTGCCCTGGGGCACAGAAGCAACTCCTTGGTCCCAGCATGTCAGTCAAGGTTCTATGGCACTCTGGGTTTGCTTTGAGCTGCCGCATCTCTGAAATGATAGGTGCTGGGGGCTCATTTCTAAGGCCTCAGAGACAGATCCACTGTACTTATACCAGGGCAGAGAGGCAGCATGAACATCAACAGGGCCTTGCTCAGGGAAGAGAACCCCAGGGGAACCAGGGAGTCCCCCCAGAAGGGTTCTGCTTCTTCTGGTGTCCTAAATAAATGAGCTGGACATCAAGGAAGCACAGACAGTAACAGCCTCTGGATCAACCCACCAGCACAGTCTTTAAGAGAGGTCATGAACAGAGCAAGGAACATCCTGCAGCATCCCATCATTCACGTGTCCAGTCCCCCCACACAGCGCAACTTGACTCCAACCCACCAGCCTGGGGCCCAGCTAAACAAGAAAAATAACCACCAGGGCAGTGCAGGGGTGGCTTTAAAATTTTTTTTTTTTTTAGTTTTTTTTTTTTTTTTCTGTCCCTGTGCTTTAAAGTTCTGCAGCTGAGCTGCTAAAATAAACAAATACAATATATAGAATTTCTTCTGAAAAATAGTCCTCATGCATTATTGCACACTTCAGAACTTTCTGGGGACGGGAGACTGGGGCAAGGGGTTCTGTATAGAAAATACTTTCCTTTATATACAGATATGTTCATGAGGGTGGCTGGGGGGGGGAAATGGAGGGGGCACCCTGGCAAATTTCAGGGGAATTTTTATTTTTGCTGAGGGAGAGGGGAAGTTGGCTGCATGGAATGGAGAATTTTGGGCTCCCATGGAAAATGTGGGAGTCTTATTTTTACTGCAGGAAGAAATCAGTTGCATGGCACTGAGAATTATGGGGTCTCCCTGAAAATTTGGGGGAGGGATATTTTATTGAGCAGAAAAGCAGTTGCATGGCATGGGAATTGGAGGTGCCCCAATGAATTTCAGGGAGACAACTTAGGGAGAGGGACATGGCACAGAAATTTGGGGCCCTCCCACCCTAATCAGCAGGGGACAACACTTCTTACCCAGGAGTCATGTTCTAGGGCCAAACTGACACAAATCAGTTTGCACCCTGATTTTTAAGGTGTGCCTGAATTGCTTTTTAGCACTGGTATCTGCCCCAAACCCCCTCTTTTCAGGAGTATACAAGCTGTGCTTGTACCATGTTAAGGATGTGGGGAGACCTGGGATCTGTACCCACCCCCCACTACAAGTTCTGAGATCCACTTGCCCCTCCCCACACTTTGGGGTGGGGAAGAGCTGGATCTGCAATGCCCTTTGTCTTACCTGAACTCGAGAATCCTAGGGGCACCCACCTCTGGCTGAGTTTGCAATAGAGGGAAATTTGGCAAAGCCAGGAATCTGTGAGGTGACAGACTGGGGTGCTGAGGGGGCCACACCCCCACTTTGGTCATGTGGGTATTTGGTCCCCACTCCCCCAAATTAATAATGGAAGAAGCCCTTAGAGGAAGAAGTGGGAACCACCTGCTCCTGTTTCCACATGGTTTGGCCCAGATGATGGTGGGGTGGAGTCAGGAGAATGACTATAAAGCCCTGCCTCCTATTTACAGCACAACTGTGACGGGCTGCAGCCAAACTAGAAACGTGGAGGTGCAGCTGGAGCCTCATTCCACTTGGACCCCAGCAGCACAGCCACACTGGAGGTGGCCCAATGGGGCTGTTATTCTAGGGTCCCCTTCCCCATGTCCCTCCACAACCCTGGGAAACTCCTTGCATTGCCCCTCCCACCCCTAATACTGGAAAAGCCCCACCCACTCCCCCCTCTTCATTGCTGCCCCTTTTTGCCAACCCACTTTCTTACAGCTCTCTCCAACTCTGGCTGTCATTTGCCTGGTCCCAGGGTATGAAGGGCACCTGGCACAGTGCCCGGGCTCCATGGCATCAAGGCTGGAGCAGTGAAGCAGAAGCAAAGCAGGCTGTGGAGATGAGCTAGCAGGGGAGTAATGTTCTGGGATTTGTTCAGTTGGGAGGAGGGGGAAATTTGGAAGGGACCTTAAAAAGTAGGGTTGCTCTGGCATTGACAGTGGCTGTGCCCTCAACATGAACTAAGCGGTGCACTTTAACACCTCCTGCAATCAACTGGGGGGCAGTAGTTTGGCTTCAAACAGTAGGTGACTGGCAGTAGCAGAGGCTGGATGGGAGACAGGAAAGGGGTTGCACCCCCTCCCAGAAGCCAGGATGGTGAGGGAATTGGTCCCCCAAAGCTACCCACCAACAGCATCATATAACAAGTAGCAGGAACAACTGTAAAGAGCCACAGATAATAAATATTTTCCTGGGGGAGATGAAAGGGGGTCTGGTTTGCTCCAACCAGAGGTTGGATGGGAGATGCCACTGAATAAGGTGAGGTTGATGTAATTGACCCTGCTTAGACACCCCCCAGTGGAAAGATTTGGAGGGAGTGTATAAGCAAGGTCCCTGGTTGGGGCGGGGGCGGGGGCGGGGGCAGTGAGGCTGGTTCTGGTCCACAGACTGACTCCACCATGGGGCCTTGGTGGGCAGTGCCTGGTCTGGAGTGTGGGGACTTCCTGCCAGATGGAAGGGGCTGGCCCAAAGAGTGGGGTGACTCTGCCCTGGGAGGAAGGAGGCGTCACTTGGAGAGTTTGCTGATGACCCGAATCAAAGCCGCATTCTCGTCTTTCAGGCGTTGATTGTCGGCCTTCAGGTCCGAGAGAGCCTAGGGAACAGCACAGGGTTAGCAACTGCTCCCGCTCAGCCCATTGGCCCATCTACCCCAGCACCCAGTCTGCTCCCTTCCCCTGCCCTGGATCAGCCCACAGACCCATCTATCCCCTAATCCCACCCCTCCCTGCCTGCAGGGGCCCATCCAACCCAGTGCTAGGCTGATTACCTTCAGTTCCTCCTCTAGCTCCGCTGCTTTCCGCTCCAAAGCTCTGCGCTCCTGGGGAGCCAGAGAGAAGGGGACCATGAGTGGAGGCAACACAGCAGCAGCTGGGGATGGGGAGGCTTGGAGGGTGGACTGCTCATGGGGAGCAGACCCCAGGTGAGGAGGGGCAATGTCTTGGGGCACAGTGCCCATCTCAACAGCAGGTACTTACAAATCTCTCCAGTTCCAGCCGTGCCGGCCGCTCGGCAAATCGCTCTTGTCTCTGCCAAGGACACAAAGCGAAAGGGTGTGAGATGGTGCCCCCTCCAAAGGAGAGGTCCTGTGCCCAGTTTCTTGACTCCCCAAGTCAGCTCATGCCCTAGACATGGGTGCCCGACTCTCCACTGTACAGAGGATCCACCTTCCCTTGCTCTCCCCACCACAACCCACAGGGGAATAACTGGAGATCAGCCTGGATTGGGGTTGGTATTTGCCCCATCTCCCTGGACAGTGGGCAGCCAGCAGGGGGAGCTGTGTGGGGCCCATCTGTCTCCCCCCACCCCAGGTTTCTAGTTTGGTATCTCCCCCCAGCCTGGCTGCTACCGGGACCCAAAGGGCTGAGCTGCAGGCATTCAAATGTGTAACCCAATGTCCCTCCCGAGGGGTGGGCGGCCTGGGCAGGCAGGGTGCACCCCCCCCAGTGTCCTGGAGCACAATGCCGCCTTCCCCCTGGTACTGCTTGCTGTCCCAAAATCCTTTGCCTCAAGGTGGCAACTGGCTGTCAAGTCTCCCCTATGGTGGATCCCGCCCATCTCTGAGCCAGACAGCTGTTGTGGAGCTGCCTGACATCCCAAGCACTCCATTCTGATGCCCTCCTCCCCGACCTGGGTCACCCGCTCCAGCTCCAGCTTGATCTGTGTCAGCTTCAGCTGTGTCTCTTGTAACTGCTCTTTCAGCTTCTCTGTCTCCACTTGGAGATCTTCATAGAGCTGGGGGGAGAGAGGGAATCCTGACATTCAGTCCCATCAGCTCCAGCTGCTAACCACTGGACCCCACTCCTCTTCCAGAGCCAGGGATACGACCCAGGAGTCCTGGCTCCTGGCCATTCCAGTGTTTGGGCGAAGTTGAGGTTGGAGTGCAGTTCAGGGACCTGAGCCCCAGAAACGAGGGTTAACCCAGGTCCCCTGGACACCTGCCCTACCTTTTTGTAGTCCTGCCCGTCCCCAACGCCAGGGTTGCCTTCATTGCTGAGCTTTGCACAGCTGTTGGCATCTGTCCGGTTGGGCAGGAGGCTGTTCACGTGGTCGGACACGCTAGCAAGATGGACAGACACACACCAACCTGTTACCACAAGTGGGGCTCCCCCACAAGCATCCCCAGGTCCTGGCATGGCACCATCACACAGCCAGTGCTGGGGTGGGCTGTCAGCAGCCTCTAGCTCAGGGGTCTCAAACTCAAATCACCACAAGGGCCACATGAGGACGAGCACATTAGCCCGAGGGCTGCACCACTGACACCTTTTCATACAACAATATTGCAAATATCAGTAACGACACTGTCATTGCGGGCCACAGGAAATAGCTTTAGGGGCCGCATGCGACCCGTGGGCCCCACATTTGAGACTCTTCTCTAGCCTCAAACAAAGCCCTACTACTGCAGCCCCTGCCCCCTCCCTGCAGCCCAGCACCCCATACCACTGCTCTGGGGCATCAGGGCCAGCCCTCACTGGGGGGGAAGCCCCTCCAATGTCTCTCCTCCGTGGCTGAACCCCCTCACCACTGCTTGGTATGCCTCACAGGATCCTGTGGAAAGATGAGGGCCAGCTTGGTGCCCAACTCCTAGAGCCCCCGGCTGGCAGGTACCTGGACCCCGGGACTGCGTCATTCAGCTGCTCCAGCTCCTCATTCTCGTCGTCCTAGAGAGGCCGAAAGACAGCAATCCATGTGGTGGGGTGGAGAACTGACAGCTCAGGAAGCACACCAGACCTTACAGCTCTGAGCCCTCTGTAGCCCCCTACATGTCATCCCAGCCTGCTCCTTGCCCCACCCTCCTCAGAGAATCACAGCCCCCCCATACTGTCAGTTCCCTTATCTTCCCCCACTTTGCTGCCCCCCAGCATGTGGAACCCCAGCCACACCCTCCCCACACATGCAATCCCACATTCCCCCCCCACACCATTCTGGAATATATTAAGAATATTTAATACAAGTAATAATTCTTCTGTTCTACTCCACACTGATTAGGCCTCAACTGCTGTACTGTGGAAAGATGTGGACAAATTGGAGAAAGTCCAAAGAGCAGCAGCAAGAATGATTAAAGGTCTGGAACACTTGACTTATGATGGAAGATTGTTTAGTTGGGAAAAGAGCAGACTGACAGGACACAAAAGTTTGTTCTCCTTAACCACCAATGATAGGACAATAAGCAATAGACTTAAATTACAACAAAGAAGGTTTAGATTGGACATTAGGAAAAAATTCTTAACTGTCAGGGTGATTAGCCACTGGGATAAGTTGCCTAGGCAGGTTGTGGAATCTTCGTCACTGGAAGTTTTTAAAAGCAAGTTAGACAAGCACCTGTCAGGGATGGTTTAAGAGGGTACTTGGTCCTGCCAGGAGTGCAGGGGACTGGACTCAACCTCTCATGGTTCCTTCCAGTTTCTATGATTCATTCTATGCAGGGAAGCCCTACCCGGATCCCCCCACCCTGCTCAACTCCACCCCAGGGGTGAAAGACCCACTTGGGCCTTGCCCCCTCCACTCACCTCAGCGTTCTGCACCATGCCTGTGGAGCGTCGTTCCCGCCGGACTTTCCGGCGGTCCCGGACAGCCAGCCGGTTCCGCTGCTCGGCCTCCACCTCCGAGCTCATCCCCATCCCCTCAGGCTCTGGCCCTGTGGCACAGATGAGAAGATCAATGGCAGGGGATAGAGGAGAGAGCACCTCGCCCTCCCCCACCAGGGATCCCATGAGTGAAACAAGCAGGCAGAGATTATTTCATTGTATTCCCAGCCCTCAGCTCTCGCCACTTGTCCCCATTCTCCCCCCCCACCCCCGCCCCCGCCCCCGCCAAGGAGTCCTAGCTGCCATAGGGTAGACCATGTCACAGCACTGCCCTCTCCTGGTCACCCCCTGGCACTGCAGGCAGGCAGTGGCAAGAAACACTCCATGGGGAAACAAGCAAAGATTCCAGTAGCACTTCAAGACTAACAAATCTATTAATAATTTATAAAATTAGATTTTCTCCCACAAAAGCTCATGCAATAAATATATTTGTTAGTCTTGGGGTGGCAATGGTGCAGCACGGAACTGCACCCCCTACCCACCATTTCCCAGGAGCTGGCCAGGACCCAGGAAGACAGCACCCCCTCCACAGAATTGGCTGCCCAGCTGCTGAGCCAGACTGTGGGGTCTCTGCCCCCAGGGGTTGGGCCACTTAGAAGGCCCAGCAGGGACAGGGGAGTTGAGGGATACATTCACCTTTCTTTGCCTGAGAATTGACCACAGTCGGATTCACAGTATAAACTGAGGAGCCCTCTGAGGTGGAGACACGGCATCGCCTGGTTGAGTCCTGTGGAGAAGGGATAATGATCCATGGATGTGAGGTGTCTGCAGAGGGCAGGAAGTGATCAAAACAGAGCCCTCATAACCCACTCCTGTGGAACAGCTTCCAAGCCTCAGAAATCTAGGATTCCCCCCTCCCCCCAGTAGCTGATCAGACACACAGGCCCATCCACTCTCCATATCCTGCCCCCCAGATCAGACCCATGGGACATAAAGTCACCAAAGCCCTTCACATAAACCCAGCTCCAGTGTCCAACTGCAACAACCTGAAGCAGGGAGTCCTGAAGGTTAACTTAACAAAACAGCCAGAGAGCCAGGGTTGACTGGCTATAGTCCCACCCCCTCATTTACCGTGGTCTCCAGCGGCTGCTCCCCTTCTCGGTCCCTCCTCTCGTCCTCCCCTATTCGTCGCTCTGTGGCCCTAGTATCCCCAGATCGGCCAATGGTCTTCTCTGCCTCCTTCAAGTCTGTGAGGGTGACACCCTGGGAGGGGAGCAGAAGGGTCAGGGAGGGACCCTGGCCTGGCAAGAAGGCTGGGGCTCCCATAGGGGCATTGGGGGAGCAATGGCACTGGTCAGGGCAGACAGTGTTGCAGGAAGGGAAACACTGGGGCCACAGCACCCCCAAAAAGTGGGACACGGTCATTGCACCCACAATGCAAAGAAGGGACTGGCCCAAAGCCAGTGACAGAGTGGGGGAGAGAACCCAAGAGTCCTGGCTCCCAGCCCCCCTGCTCCACCCTACAACACCCCCACCCCCTTAGCAGGGGTACCTGCGTGGATCGTCGGGACTGCCTCATGAGCCGTGACCTGGCTTTGCGCTGTGATTCCGACTCCTCATCCCTCACAGGGGTCTGATATGATCTGGCAGGTGGAGGGAAGAGGTAAGTTTGTGAGACTGGCAGAACCAAGGCAACTTCACCAGGTGCTGGGATGCCACCCCTCCAGGGCAGGGTGCAGGGTTACATGAGGACCCCTTACTGGGTGGGAAGAAGCGGTCAGACCGGTGTGGGGCACGGGGGCTGGTAACACAGAGGTGGTTTACCCCTGCAATGTTCCCTCTAAGAGGCGCTGGCAGCTGAGCAACTCATGTTGCTCGCTGCGCTGGCCCCTCCCCCCGCGGGCTTGCTGCGGTGCCCCCCCATGCGCCCACTTCTGGCCACCCCCAGCGGCCCCCCCACCTCTGCGGGCCTGCTCCCGACCACCCCCCCGCTCCCAGCGGCCCCCACGCTCCCTGCCCCCAGTGGCCCTCCCACTCCCAGCGACGCCCCCTCCCCCACAGGCCCACTCCCGGTGGCCCCCACGCCCCCACAGGCCTGCTCCCAGCTGCCCCCCCACTCCCAGCGGCCCCCACGGGCCCACTCCCGGCCACCCAGCTGCTTCCCCCGCTCCCCGCCCCCGGCAGCCCCCCCACCCCCGCAGGCCCACTCCTGGCGGCTCCCCCACCCCCGTTCCCGGCAGCCGTCCCCCCCGCGGGCCTGCTCCCAGTGGCCCTCCCACTCCTGGCCGCCC
>ML682024.1:6556107-6567390 GCA_007922195.1 Podocnemis expansa | reverse complement strand
CCCCCCCCCCCACCGGCCCGGAGGGCCCAGCCACAGCTCCTGAGGCAGAGAAGCTCTACGGAGCATGCCCAGAATTTCTGGGCATGCTCCGTTAGAGCTTCTCTGGGTAGGAGTTTTCAAAACTTCCTGCTTCACAGCAGCTCTATTGAAGAACTCCGGCTGCCGGCAGTGCGCTGCCGGCAGCTTTCCCTGCGCTGGCGGCTGTGGCGGGCTGCGCTGCAGTGCGCCAGCACAGCTTAGAGGGAACATTGCTGCAGACATCATGTTTGAAGCCCCCCAAGGTAGATCTCCATCACCACCAGACTGCCCCCTACCTTCGGCGTTCACGGGGGTCTGTGCTAGAACTGCCACTGCTGGAAGTGGGGAGCTGGTTGGGGGCAGGGCCCATGTCGATTTTCATCTGCAGGCCACCTTCCAAATTCCTGTGACAAGGGCAGGAAAGAAGGATCAAAGCATCAGATTGAACGTGCTGCCCTACCAGACACACCGCCCCCCTTGTAAAACCCACTACCCTCCAACATCCAGGGACAGAACCCAAGAATCCCGGCTTTCAACCCCCTCCGTTCTACCCCACTAGGTCCCACTCCACTCTTAGAGCCAGGGATAGAACCCAGGTACCCTGGTTTCCAGCCCTCTTGTTCTAACCACTAAGACCCACTCCCTTCCCTGAGCTGGGACAGCACCCAGGTTACTCACGCTCGGTGCGGTTCTGCATCGGGCAGGGTGAAGATGCGTCGGGTTGGCGTTGGGGGGACCCGGGCCAGGCGTGGCTCCTTGCTCTGGCAGAGAAGTGGAAAAAGAGTTGAACAGCCTGGCTAACAAAGGGCATTCAGAGCTCCTCCAGCCAAGTTGGGCGCTGCCCAGAGCACAGCTGGACACTTCTGAGGGGCAGTGCATCACTGCTGTGAGTGGGGTGCTGGGGGAAAGGAAAAGAGTGGAGTCTAGTGGGTTAGAGCAAGGGGTCCTGGAGCCAGGAGTCCTGGGTTCTCTCCCAAGCTCTGGAATGGGAATGGGGTTTAGTGGTTTGAGCACAGAGTCATGAATCATGAAAATTAAGGAGCATGAAACAGACCAGAGCAAGAGGAAGAGTTAAGGGGAAAACACAGGACTGGAGAAGACATTGGCACTGAGGAATCCAGTGGGATCCTAAGCAATCCCTACTTGATGGTCCAGATTGGCAATCCTGTCCTCCGAGACACCTTATGGTGCCCACGGCCGAAGAGAAGGGCGGCTCTGACTAAGCACCAAACATCACTCACTAGACCAAAGCTGTCCCATAATGCACCAGAACAGCTGACCCAAACTAATAAGCAGGTGGGAGGGTGGGGAATTAAGCCAATCCCCCCTATGGGTGGAGCCTCCTACCAGGTCACCTGATGAATTCCCTTCCTCCTGACTGGCTAGCTCTGAGGCTATGCTCTTATTGGCTAACCCCGGCCCAATCAGATTCCTGTTCCACTTCTGCAGGATTTCCCAGATGTCCTGTGGCTGAAGGGAAGGGAAAGCAGGAAAAGTTAGTGGGAGACAGAGACAGGAGCAAGATGGCTCAAACACACATTTTGCATTATAGGTAAGACCATTTGCCTTCCCAGAATCCCCTCTGCTGATGCACAACACTAAGCAGGCACACATTTTGCATTGTGGAAAACCTGCCTTCCCAGGATCCCCTCTGTTGGCAGGCAGAACTAAGCAGGCACACGCTTTGCATTGTTCAAAGCCCTCTTCTTCCAGAATCCCCTCTGCTCTGGTATTTACAAGAGGGAAGAAGCAGGAAGTGTTTCAGTGCCTCATTTGCTAGCCCGTTGGGATCTCGCTGGCCAGGGAGCCTGGCATGGATGCCACCCATGGCTACAGAGCTGCCCCCTGCTGGTGTGTCCTCTCCCCTCCCCTCCCCTCCCAAACCCACCTCACCTTCTCCTCTGTATCCAGCCTGGGGCTGGAGGCCGAGCGCTTGATCCCACCTTCCTTGAGGGGCCCCTCATCCAGCCGGGCATCCTGTAGCACCCCAAAGCTTCCCGTTTTCCGCAGCCCTGCTCTCCAGGCAGGTGCTGATACATCTTCTGATGCAGTGGCACGGCCAGAACCTCCGGAGAACTGCGTGGGATGGGTGAGACAAGAAAAAGGGGGGTGGGTTGGGGGGAGAAGGGGGTGGAGTCAGGACGGGTGGCGGGAGCTGAACCTTGGGGTGGGAAGTCATGGAAGGGATCAAAAGGCAGCAGAAGTGCTATGCCAGCAGGCGCAGTCTGCCCTGTGCAGCCCCCAATCCTCCCCCTCCCCAACTCCCCATGCACCCGCAACACTCCATGATCCTCCATGCCCCTCCCACGCCACCCACCTTGACCATTCTTCACCCCACTCCCCCCAAATGCCGATTGAAACTGACACAAACCAACCCACGCTCACACTCATTTGCCACCTCCATCCCATGATACCGAGGGGGGTGCATTAATTAGACCCTCCATGACTCTCATTTACCCCATGCCCCCAATTCACTGGCCTTCAAATCCCTTGTATATGAGGCTATTGGTAAGGAAGCAGGGTGGGAGAGCTCATGGGAGCAGATACCTGCCCCCCCATCTGCACCCATTTCAATAGGTGGGAGGCAGGTATTAGTGCCCAATCTGCTTCCTTTCCCTTCCCCCTTATATGGGGATAGGGTTAAAAGAGGGATCTCTGGTCAACTTCAAACACAAGGGGAGAAGGCTAGAAACTGACCTGAGCAGGGAGGTGGGGGGGGCTTGATTCCCCCCTGCCAGTGGGCAGCAGAAGACTGAACCTTCCCCCACACCCAAGACCAATGGGCTATAGGGGAGAAAATTCTGGCAAGAGCCAGAAGACTGAATCCTAAGGGTGTGGGAAGCATTAGAAAAAGCTGCCTCTCACCCGGCCAATAGGCTCTGCCCCTCCCCCCAGGCCTCACCCCTCTCTGAGCTGGCCAGATGATAGCTGAAGCCCCCTAGTAAGAAAATACTAATCAACTACCATTACTCCAGAGTCATTCCCTTCCCAGCCAAGGCGCTAGCCCAGGGGTCTCAAACTCAAATCACCACAAGGGCCGCATGAGGACTAGTGCAGGGCCACATGAGGGCCACTAGTACTTTTAGCCCGAGGGCTGCACCACTGAAGCCTTTTCATACAACAATATTGCAAATATCGGTAACAATAGTGTCACTACGGGCCGCAGGAAATATCTTTAGGGGCCTCACGTGGCCCGCGGGCCACATATTTGAGACTCCTGGGCTAGCCTCTAAGCAAGGAACTCTTCCCAATCTGATCTGCATCAGCCCCATCACCGTGTAAGGTGGGTTTGAATGTCCACCAGGACCCCCTCCTTACTCAGGGCAACAGAAACAGGATCAGAGCCCAAATCACCATTGTCAAAAGAGATCCAGGAATCAGGAAAGCTCTTCAATATTCCCCATGTTGTGGGAACCAGGATCGGAATGGGGAGAGTACCGGGGACGAGTCCAGCCAGCTGCAATTTAAGTCCTCAAACAAGCTTTAAACCCAGAGCCAAGCTAGGTTGTTCTCACAGAAGGGGTGACAAGATCACACATTGCAGGGAGTGAGATGCCAGGCTAGATGCACTGAGGGAGGAGTGCCTGAACTCCAATTTCTCAGGAAGCAAGGAGAGCAGAATGCCCAGCCAGGCATGTCTGGGGAACGAGGACACTTGTCTGTCTGATGAAGCACCGTGTGTTCCTCTAGCACCAGCAGACACAGAGATACTGTCTGAAAACCAAGTGGTGCCTGACCATGGAGAGCCAAAGGAAACTGGAAAGATGGGATTTTGATGTCAGATATGCCACTAGATGCGAGGGTACCTGGGCCCCAAGTCATAAGCTTCTCTGCCCCTTGTAACCTGGCCAACCAAGACTGTACCCCAGAGGTACTGCACAGTGAGAACCAGGGGGTTGCTATCCCAACCCACCAAACTCCTGAAGCAGTGTTCTCATCCACTGCGATGGGACACATTACTGTGTCGTCACACAGTGGTAAGTGTGTCATGGAGAGCCAGGGAGATCAGTAGATTTGGGCTGGCATGTCCTGTTGGGTTGCAGTATGCCACCAAGTGTGTCACTACCTGCAAAAGGTTGAGAACCACTGTCCTGAAGCATCACTGTGATCAAACAGGAGCAAATTGGATTTAGAAACACCACCAACGGGTGAGAGCTGAAGTGGGTGGAAGGAGACAAAGAGGGAGAAAAAGATCTGAAAAGCAGGTCTGCGCTCCATACAGTTCTAGTGACTCATCAGCGCTCCTTCTCCCAGAGCTGGAAATGGAACCCAGGTGTCCTGACTGCCCCCTACTCCAACCAGTCAACCCTGCTTCTCTACAAAATGCCATGGATAGGAGGAGGCTGCTGGGAGGGTCTAGAACCAGAGACACAGCGCTCTCCAACCCCCATCCCAACCCCAAGCATTGTTAACGCTCTCAACCACCACTGCCTGTGCCAGTCTGAGGTACTGTGATTCAGTTGAGCCTGGCCAACTCCTGATGCTGATTAGAATCACTCCAGAGGGGGCTCAGCCCCTTCTGTGCTGCACGCCCTCAGAATGGCCTCTGCCAAGGGGAAGGGAGCAAAAACAAAAACAACAGAGGCTTGCTGGATGGGGTGGGGAGCAGCAGGAGTTGCTCACTGTTGCTTTTTCACCCCCTTGCGGTACTAGGATGATGCCCGTTTTGCGTAAGCTCTGGCGCCACAAGGATGGCCCCAGGGGGTCTAGGGCTGGCGGTGTGGGAGAGAGGCAAGCCAGCTGGGACTGATGGCATATAAAGGGGGAAAGCAGGACCATGGGGGTCAGGAACCGAGCATCAGGACAGATGTGGGGTGTGGGTCAGGGGAAGAAAAATATAGGAGAAAACAGAGTCCAGATGTGACCAAACTGGAGAGAGGCAGGGCCAGAACAGTGAGGAGGTTGTGGGGGGCTGGAACTGAGATCTAGGGTCAGGGATGCCCCAGAGATTTCACTCCCATTCCTGGCTGGTCAATTTCAGCCTCAGTGGCAGAAGAGAGAGGGCCCAGCTTTGGGAATGTGACATGCTGTGACCCCTGCAGACAGCCCTGCCCTATCAGATGCAGTCAGCCAATTATGGAGTGAGAACAGGTGGACAGAGATCAGCATGTGAGATGGGCAGGCGAATGTTGATGTCACGGGGACATGCTGGGACCAGGACCCAGTTCATATGGGGCAAGATCTCTCTGTGCAGTGCATTAGATTCCACATAGAACCCAGGCATCCTGACTCCCAGGCCTTCATCTCCACTCTAACTGCTAGCCCCCTGTTCCCCTCCCAGATCTGGGGACAGAACCCCGACATCCTAGCTCAAACACCACTCAAGCATGGTATTACATTGAGGGCTGTAACCTGGGGGATGAGGGGTCACTTCCTAGGACCAAGGCGCTTGTGGGTCACAGAAGATATCCAGTCACAGCACCTTTCTGTGAAGAGGGAGGAGTCCCTGTCCAGGAAGCCATGCCCCCGAGGCCACTCTAGTCATGCCCCCACAAAGAAACATGGTAGCCAGAGGGAGTCAGCACCAAGGCCCCAGCAGGCTGAAGAGTAGGAACAGGGACCCCTCTGATCTGGTGGGCTGGAAGGGACTCACCTTTGGCCCAGTGTGCACGGGGGAGACAGGGGGCAGGGTGACCCCATTCAGGTTGCTACTCTCCTGTGTGGAGGGCTTCGTGGTCTCTGCAGGGAGGACAGAGGAGCTGGGGTGACATGGGTCCTGGCATTACCCCCTCACACCAGTCCCATGGGCCCACCAGCCCCCATCAACCAGACCTGCCCCCACCCTCACCTCAGGATAAGCCCCATGACCCCAAACCCAGCCCACTAGCCCTGCCTACCAGTGGGTTTCTCCTGCTCCTCCCCCTCAGAGGCAGAGCTGTTCTCTTCATCCCCAGGGGCAATGGGGCCCAGTGTCTTGCGCTCCTTGGACTGGTCCTGCACTGAGATTTTCTCCCGGCTGCTCATGCGGCACACAGAGCTCCTGAAGAGGGAGGAGTTGTCCATCAGGCATACCCCCGACTCAGGCTGCCGCTGGTGCAATTCACTCTCATCCCACATCTCTCCCTCCAAAGCCCAGGGGGTCAGAGTCAGGACTCCTGGATTCTCTCCCCACACTGGGAAGGCAGTAGCTTCTTGTACCTTGCACCCTGCTTCTAAGAGGAAGCCTGTCCCAGAGGAGGACATTTCCCAAGGTTGCCCAGCCAATTCTTCCATCTGCAACTGCCCTGACAGTCATTGTGCCCCACGGGGCTGCCCCCCCCCAACACTCACCGCCTGTGCTTGGCACTGTACACGGGCTGCTGCTCTACAGTGGTATCTATCACTGCCTGCTTCAGGTGCGCCTCCTTCTTGCTGCGGAGCTGGGGGGGGAAGGGGGGACTGTCACTGGACTCCTGGAGACCTATATGATCCCCCTCCCCGAAATCCCTGCTAGGCAGAGATGCTGGGAAAACAGGTGAGCAAAGGGCTGACAGGAGGTGACAGTCCCCCATTATAGCTCCCCCCCTTAAATCAATGATTGGGTGTCTCAGCTTCTTCTCAGCCCCCTGGCGCAGGGCCGTGTCTCTGCCCCAGGGGCTGGATAGGGTCAGGTGCAGTAGGTGGGAGGGCAGAGCCAGGCCACGCCTAACTCACATCCTCCTGCTTCTTCTGGAGCTCCTCCAGAAGGCTAAGCGTCTCTTCATCTGCCAGGTCACACGGTCGTTGGCCCTGAGGGGAAGCAAGGGACCAGTGGTTGAGAGAGGGCCTCAGACTTCTACCATCCCCCAACCTATGCCCCTCTTGCTCCATTCCTTCCTGCCCTCACCCCAGCCTTCCCTTGGCCCCGGGATCTCCCAACTCCCCTCCCCATCACTCTTACCTGCTGAGACCCAGGGGGCCCTGCCCTACGGAGGCCCACTGTCCTGCACTCTCCTTATGGCTCCATCCCCTCCCAGGACCCCATCCTCTCACCACATTGTTGAGGGTGTCCATGTCACATAGATGCTCCACCAGCAGGCGGCAGGCTTCTTCCACCCCCCAGTGGGCCGCTGCATGCAGGGGGGTCCAGCCATCCTTATCCCGCACGTTGGGGTCGTAGCCAGCCTGTAGGAGCAGCCTGCAGGGGGGAGCATGAAGTTCACTCTGGACACCTGGGTTCTCTCCCCAGTTCTGGGAGGGCAGTGGGATCTAATGTGTTAGAGCAGTAGTAGCCAGGACTCCTGGGTTCTAATCCCACTGCTCCAGGCAAGCCACTTCCCCTGCCTGTGCTTCAGTCTCCCCATCTGTAAACATGGCATGGTCTGGGATCTGGGATGCGAATGGCTGCTCCAACCCGCAGCCATGTCTCCAGGAGGCTGCCCCACACTCTGCTGCGGAAGCAGGGCTGGCTGGGCTGCCATTCACCAGACTTGGGCACTGGGCAGGCAGGTGGATCTATGTGCTGCCTCCACTCCTGGGGCAGGACTGGGAGCCCCTCAACTTGACAAGCTGGTTGGACAGGGAGGGGCAGTACCTACCCTCAGGGACTGGGCGGGAAGGACTCTGCAGCCAACGCAGCTCCCAGGAGATAGGCGGCTCCCCCAGCAGGGGCAGAAACTGAGGCGGTGCTTGTCCTGGCAGCTGAGATCCCCAAGAAAGCAGGGAAGCCAACTCCCATGCCCAGGGAGCACCAGGCAAGACAGAAACTTACACCTGGGACCCACAGCTACCACCTGAACTGACCAGAGGGTAATGGCTAGAATACAAATGGTCCTTCCTGGCCCAGGGGGGTCAGGAATGGGACACAGCTTGGGGTCCCCTCACCTCATGACCTCGATGTACCCCTTTGCGGCAGCCACATGCAGGGCACTAGCTCCAGTCTTGGGGTGTCGCTCATCATCGATGCGGCCAGCATTCAGCCACTGGCGCGTGTCCCGCAGCATAAGCTCCTCCTCCTCCCGCTTGGCAGCTGCCACATCCACTCCTGTGGGGACAAGACAGGCGTCAGACACCACAGGCTCTGCCCCCTCCTGAAACCATGCCCCCACGTGCCCCCTGCCCCTCACCTCGCTTGGCAATCTCCTCCCGCAGCAGCGCCTCCATGCCATCATCCTCAGCGATGTCCAGGGGCACATCCCCATCACTGTTCACTGCTGCCACATGGGCACCATGGGCCAGGAGGTACCTGGGGGCAGATGAGAGCATCGGATCAGGGGGGCCCCTCCAGTCTGTGGAGCCCCCCATGGCCACATGGCAGCCTCCCCCACCCCACCTCCTAGTAACAAGGCCGGAAGGCAGACCCAGCGCCAAGTTCTAGTGCTGGGCTGCACACCAGTTCCTTGCCCCAGGGGCTTCCCAATTTGGGGGGTGCATGAAAAGGCACCTGCCTCATTATTGATGTTGGGGGGACATGACCACAGGGGAGGGCGGGAGACGCAGGGGTGGGTGGGTCAGTGCCTTGAGGGAGGTCAGTTTGGATGGGAAAGGAATTGATGGAGGGGAAGGGTATTTCAGGGCAGGGGGAGGAGAGAGGGGGAAGAGCTGGGAGGGAGCCCAAGTCTTAACAGCCCATGGGGGGATTACGCAGCAAGGGACCAGGGATTAGCACCATGTGACTGGGATTAGGAGGGGGGGTGAGAATTAGGTGGCCCTGGGCAGCCAGGATAACCAGTCACTAGGGCTAATGACAGGTGGACAGAAGAGACGACTCACAGGTCCCATCTGCTACTTACACACAGCCTCTCCCACCCTGCCGCTGCCTGCCCCACCCCCCTATACGAGATTCTCACCACACTGGGCCCAGCTAGGGACCAGATGCAGACCCAGCAAGTCTACTAACCTCCCCCTACCCTGACCCAACCCCTGAACCCATCCATCCCCAGTGTGAATTGAAGTGGTTGTGACTGCGGGATGGGCCCATGGGCCTGATCCAAGGGCAGGGTAGATGGGCCCATTAGTCCGACTGCATCTGGCCATGCCCCACACTTCCCACCCCACTCACTGGGCAATCTCTTTGTAGCCACAGGAAGCGGCAACATGCAGGGGCGTCCAGCCCTCATTGTCAGCCTGGTTCACGTTGGCTCCGTTCTCCACCAGGAACTGTACCACCTCCAGGTTCTCATCGATACAGGCCTAGGAGGTCAGAAACTGAGTTGATCCAGCCCCCTAATTTACCCACAAGACCCCACTCCCACCCAAAACTGGGGAGGGAACCCAGGAGATCTGGCTCCCAGAACTTTCCATTACATGTTACCACACGCATCCATCTGGCTGTGGGCCAGAGCAGTGCTGGGGCTGGCAGCATGGGGGCATGGGCTGAACTGGGCAGGGACAGGTTAACCATGCCCTTCAGCCCCTGGAAGGGGAACGTGGGATCCAGCATCAGCATCAGCTCCCAAAGCACAGCCAGAAATAGACAGTGAGGGAAGTGGTTTCGACGAGCAGTGGGCATCGCTCCCACCACCCCAAAGAGCTGGGGCACCAAGAGGGATGTGGGTCAGGAATGAGGGGCACCAGCAGTGCTGTGGCACCTCAGGTCCAGAAGAGGAGAGCCTCCCCCCACTCCAAGTCCACTGGCTTTTCAGGGCAGTGGCCAGACAGAGCAAGAATTCCCACCCTGAGCCCTGGGGGAGTTCTGTGCAGCACCCAGCGACACTTCAATCTTGTGGGGGGAGGGGGGGGGCGTATGCAGCAACTGAGGGCCCTATGCTGCCCTAGAGACGAATATCTGGAGTGACTCTCTGACAAGCTGAGGAATGGGGGCATCACTTTAGCACCCCCTGTGATGGGACCCCCCGTTCCAACCAGATGTGGTCCTAGAACATATGCAACCATCCAAGGAGCAGAGTGACTCAGGGGGACCCCAGCAGAGCAGGGCAGCAAGCAGATGGGGATACAGGCAGGGTGGAAGACACCCAAAGCAGAGACCAAGGAGGCTGGCTGCACCCTGTCAGCTTTTACTTCCCCACTGGACCAGATTCATACTCCCAGTAAGGCACCCACTCCCATGGGAAGATGGTAACAGGGATCCCCAAAAGCCACCATTGCTGGGGCCTGTAGACCAACACTGAGCCAGGGAGATGCCAAACTCGGCTGCCAAAGGGGCATGAACCCCTTCAAGATCCCTGGAGAAAACCAGCAGACGCACCCTGAATTCACAGTCACTGGGTGTGAAACCTCTAGGAAGAAGGGGCCCTAGGCTATACCCCTGAATTCATCCCTCTGACTCGCTCACCTAACAGCCTCCTCCGGTGCCCCCCACCTCACTGATGACCCCCCCACCCCACCACAGTTCCCCTTCCTGGCTATGTTCCTATTACAGAATTTGGGGTGGTGGCCAGGCAATGCAAACTGTGCCACACAGGGTGATCTGCAACAGGGGTTGGGCTGCAGGGGGGATCCTGAGGGCGGGAGGGGGGAAAGGCTGCATGCCCCACCCCCTGCCTCCTGTCAGAGGCAGACACTTTCAGCTACCAGGCAAGCCGGGAGGAGCTGGGGGCGGAGGGAGGCTGGGGTCCAGGGAAGGAAGCCAAGGCCGTTCGGGGAATGAAGTCATGGAAAGTCAGGGGGGAGGGGGGGCCTTGGAGCTTCCCTGATGAGAAACCCAGAAAAGGGATGGAGCCGACTGAGCCTTAAATAACCTCCCTGATGGGCCCTGGCTTGGGGCCAGCCAGGGCAGGATGGCGGGGCGGGGGGGCTCCTAGGACACAGGTGAATGGAAACAACCCCACTCCCAGTACCGTCCATGGGGTGCTAGTCTCCAGCCTCCTGGCATCACAGCTGTGTGGAGGGGAATGAAGGATTAGCCTAGTAGAGGGCTTCAGTGCAAGTGAGCACCACCGCTAGATTTAGGGGGAAGCCACCAGCCCCCTGCCACAACCACTACACAGGTCAACGAATGAAGAGGAGAGCCCACGAATCCTGGCTCCACCCTGCTCTAACCACTACACTGTACTCCCCTCCCGCAGCCAGGGAGAGGAAGCAGGAGTCCTGCTCCCAACTCTCCCCCAAGAAAACCAGGGACTGGACCGTGGTGGGTCACCTCAACTGGGTTTAAAGCAAGAGATCTGGGGGGCCCCAACTCCGGGAGCAGAGTGAGGCCCCGGACTCCTGGGTTCTCTCCCGGCTCTAGGAGGGGAGGGCAGCCCAGCCCCCCCAAAGACCCTCCGCTGGGCCCCTGCCCCACTCCGGGCCCCCGGGGCAGGTGCCGACAGCTAGAGCCGGACCCCACCTGGTGCAGGGCGCTGATCCCGTCCGCGTTGGTCCCGTCCACCAGGCCGGGCGCGCGCTCCTCGCCGGGCCCCCCCC
>ML682024.1:6353041-6551107 GCA_007922195.1 Podocnemis expansa | reverse complement strand
GGGGTGATACTTAAGAGCCTGGGCCCTGGCAGGTGATTTACCTGGAGGAGCCCTTGGAGGTTGGGGATCCCAGCCCAGCTCTGCCTATGCCCAGTGGTGCCTCAGCAAGGCAGGGCCGAGGGGTGCCCCACAAGTGGGGAGTATTTCTCCAAGGGGGAGCAAAGCAGGAAATACCTGGCTCAGCAGCTGGCTGGGGCTCCTCGGACACTGCACACAGCCATGGGGGGAATGGGGGAGGGATGAGGGAGGGGAGATATGGGGGAGAGCGAGTGCGGGAGAAAAACAGAGAGGCAGTTAAACCAAGACAGCTGAAGGAGGGGTTAAATCCTGTTACTCGTTAGTGGGGGAAAACTGTCCCCTCTGCCCCCCCTTCCAGTGTCCCTGCCCACCCCCTCCCCCCAGGAGCCTGTGACCCCCTGCTTCCACCCACCCACATGAGATCAGTGTGTCCCCCAACATGAGTGGCAAAGGATGGGATTTGAAGGGGAAGGGCCTTGAAGAGGTGTAGTGAGAGGGATGCAGGGGCTGCACAATGATGCACTGGGGGGAGAGGGCGGCAGTGATGCAGTGGTGGGGGTAGGACTCTGAAGTGATGCAGTGCGGCAGAAGGGCCCTGCACTGGGGGTGGGGGAAGGGGAAGGGTCCTGCAGTGACAAAGTGGGCAGGGAAGGCTCCTCCAGTTATGCAGAGGTAAGGGAGGACTCTGCAGTAATGTAAGGAGGGCAGAAGTGCCCAGCCCTGCCGAGCTGCAGTGGGGGTAGGAGGGCAGATGGCCCTGAAGTGATGTGGGGGGGGCAAGGGGGGAAGAGTTCTGCCAAGGAACCCATGTCAGGAACACACCTGGCTCTAACACAGGCACCTTCCCTCTCCCATGGCTGAAGCCCCCACCACCACCCCATCCCAAAGGAGGAAAAAACCCTACAGCTGACAAATCGGAAAGGAAGAAGCCTGTGAATAGAAAGTTAACGAGGACAGGAGCACAAAAGTGTAGGAAAGAGAACCCAGGCATTCCATACACCCCCCTAACCCCCATTCACTACTCCCGTTCCAGAGCTGGGGAGAGAACCCAGGCATCTTAGCTGCCCTTCCTCCCACTCCACCCACTAACTCGCACTCCCATCATGTTGCTTGTTCCCCATTCCAGCTGGGCTTCAAGGTCTCTGCTCCCAGTGACCTAGAGGAAAAAAAGGGTCTCTGCAATGAAACTGGTGCAGCTGTCTCACCTTCCTCCTCCTCGGCCTGCTCCTCTTCTTCAGAATGAGAGAGAGAGAGAGAGAGAGAGAGAGAGGGGAGGGGGTTAGTGCCAGGTTCCATCCTGTCTCAGGGGCAGGGGCCATTGGGCAGAGGAGATGGGTGAAGGGGTGTCTTGGGGAGATTGAGGGGGTCAGGATGAGTTGAGGGGAAGATTTGGGAAAAATAGACCTCACAGGGTCTCCCTAAGCTTTGCCTCCATCTCTTCAGCTGTGGCTGCCTCCTCTGGGAAGCAAAGACAGATGGTCAGAGACAGACAGACGTGGGGGGTTAGGAACATACTGCTCCCAACAGCAGGGAGGGGTAAACCCATGGCTCCCCCGTTGGACATGGGGGACTGCACTGCATGGGGCAGTAGGGAAACTACCCCTCCCACCTCCCCTTCCTTGCCTTGTTTCTCATACCAGGGCCACAGATTTATGGAATATTTGTCTTCAGACACAAAGCTGATCATTTAAAAGGGCACAGGGTGTGTGTGGGGGGGTGACTCTATCCATCAGAGCAGAGAAATCTGGAAAAGGAAGAGGATTCTCCATTATGCAGACTTGCCCTTTAAGAAGACTGGCCTTACAAATACTTGTCTGCAGACGAAAATTGAAAAATTAAAGGGGAGGAGGTATAGGGAAGCCACTTTGCCATCCTGTTCTAGGGGCTAATGCACAACGCCAGCAAAAGAATATGTTTAACAGTGACGTTCCCTTTAAGAGGGCAGGCCCTATCAATATTTGTCTGCAGACAAAAAAGTTAAAGATTAAAGGGTAGTTGGGGGTAGGTCTAATAATGAGGCCACTAAATCCAAATCCTCCCAAGATATGGAGGATAGACTTGGATCAGCCAATATCTGTGGGTCACATAAATGGCAATAAAAATAGGCTTTAAAGAAAAGTAGCAGGTTGAGTGATGTTGATACTTATAAATGTTGACTGATAGTAATTATTAGCTTTTGTCATTAAACATCTATATATATAGTAAGTTAGTAACAAATGTATCATTCATAATTATGAACTCCTGTCATTAAACATTTTGATATAAAATATATATATATAATAAATTACTTATATTTTTCTGATAATGATTAACCTTTTCTAGGAAATATCTTAATATATAATATACATATATGATTAAATCTTTATTTATAATTATTAACCCCATTTTTAAATATTTGACTGCTCAAACGTGTATATAATAATAAATGAGTAACCATTTATTATTGCTAATAACTTTTAACAAGTTGTCATTATACATTTACTCAACCATTTATTACAGATATGAATTATCTCTGTCGTTAAATATTACAATAGCAAAATCTTTAAATAATAAACTGTTAAGTAATATTAATCATGATCATTACCCATTTGGTACCCAATAAGGAAATATTCAGACTGTCTATAACAAGTATCAACTATTTATTACTGATAGTAATTACCTCTCTATCAGTCAATAGTTGAAGAGTAAAATATTTACCTAATAAACTACTTATTATTCGTCATATTTATTAGCTACCAAGAAATACTTAAGTATAGAAATCTAAAACACAATAATTAGATGATTATCTGTTCACCACTGGAAATAATTATTAACCATCTGCCATCAAATATTTGTCTGTTAACTTATCTGAACAATAATTAAGTTATTAACTATTATTGAATTATCTATTGACTATATATGGATTAGTAACAGTCCTCAATTGTAGTTATTGCCCTATTAGGTAAGAGGACATTTGTAGCCTGAGATAATTCCCCGTACATCTATTGTAACATGACCCAATTATCCAGAAGTGCTGGGGAATGGCTCACTCATTCCTGGCCTTGGGGCTGTTCAAGAGCCTGTGGCCCAGGTGAGGAGTTTCCAGCAGAGCTGAGGGGCCATGTATAGATGCCACAGGGCCAGGCGGGGGCATGACCTCAGAACACTGGAATTACAGAGAAGGAATCCCAGATCTGGAGGCTTGGGGAATGGGGGTGACTGTGCTGACTTGACTATACTGCAGGCAACCTGCTGCTCTCAATAAATACATGGGCAGGGGTTGGCTAGGAGGAGCCCCAGAATGCTACAGACACATGTGGGCCTGCAAACTAAGGGGGAAGGATGGGTAGGGGTGGAGTAAGACTGGCAACACCTTGCTTGTCCCATTTGAGGCAGCCTCCAGTTCATTCTTGGCTGCACGTCCTGTCACCTAGTGGCTCCTGCCATTGACTGATCCACCTGGGGTTCGCCTCTTCTGTCACTGCCAGCAGAGGGCCCCACTCTTTAAGAATTGCTAATTTACAGCAAGCAGTAAATAACTGATAGCAGTGAGCAGGGAAGTCAGCGCCACATACCTTCCTGCTGCTCCCTGGGGAGTAAAGGAAAAAGAGAGAGAGAGAGAGAGAGAGAGAAAATATTGTTGCATAGTAGTGTAGCCAGCACCTAGCCTGAGTCAGACCTATTTAGGGCTTCTGTGTGCCAGGCCCCCTTGCCTTTCCAGGGTTATGATCTATGGGGCTGCCCAAATCAATTTGGTCCCAAGGGAACAAGGATGGGGAATGGAACAAGGGGATTTTCCCCTCTGGGAGCACCAGCTGTGGCCCAGCTCCCTGATGGATAGGGGATTGGCTGACTTGGGGGAGCGGTATATTACTTACTCCTCGTATTCTACTTCTTCTGCGTCTGACATGGTGGTGGTTGTTGGGGTTCACCTGGGTGAGGAGAAAGAGACATAGATCAGCACTTGGGGGGGGGGCAGGCATGTGGGGGGTGGTTCAGGAGCAAAGCATGCTAAGAAGTGGATAGGGGGGGACAGTGAAACCTGCATGGGGTTTTGTAACATAGCTCTAACCCCACCCCCCACCTCTGCTGGTGTCCTCTACTCCGAACCCACAGCCTCCTTATAACTCAGCCTTGGGCTCCCTGCTCCTCCACTCTGCCTCACCCCAGCACTGTTGATGCCCAAATCTAGGTCCAAGTATGTACAGCTCCCAGCACAGTGGGATAGGCTAGATGCTACCATAGTATACCTAAATGATGGGCCCATCAAATATCCCGCATCCAATTCCATATACTGATGCCAGACTCAGCCCATCTAACTCCTTTTTCCCCTGTTGTGCCTGCACTTGGCTAACCTATGAGGAAAACTCTGATATTGTCCTGGGACAAACCCCTTCACCCACCCCCTGTCCCCACCCAGGGCTTTTGTCTGTAGCCAGTTCCTGCCTGGAATTTTGGCCCTAAAGAAAAAAGAAAGATCTGGTTAGAATGGACTTCCAACCAGGCAGGGGGCTGCAGGTTGGGAGTGAGGGGCACTGGCAGAGACCTTAGATTCAGGCAGAGGGCTGGGCTGTCCTTGGGGCATGCTTGGGGGGAGGATACACGCAGCTGGCAAAAGGTCACTGCTATTTTGGGGTCCTGACTGCCTTTGTCTCCTCCCGCATATGTCTGTTTCTCTAAATAACAATGATGGCGGCAAGGTGCCAGGCTGCTGGGTCTAACCCCTGTGCCAGCCCTCATCCCCACAGCTGTCATTCCTGCAGTGAGTGGGTCAGGTCTTAGATGGACTCTGGAGGATTGCAGCAGCGAGAAGGATGCAGGCACTGTGCTACCCAGGCCCCAGGGAGCAGCCCCCCCATTTTTCCCCTCTGTCTGGTGGGCATGGGTCTGAGTTGGTGGAGCAGGTTTGGAGGGATGAAGTGGCTTTTGGTGGAGCAGGTTTGGATGGGTAATTGGGGTGTATTTGGGAGTCAGGAGTGACTGGAGAGAGTTGGGAGATCAGGGTGAATTTGAGGGTCAAAGTTTGAGGGGTCATGGGTGAGTTTGGAGGGAAGGTTATGAGGTTTGTTTGGGGGTGAGTTGGGAGTCAGGTTTGAAGGGATCTCTGGCAATTCTGTATCTAACCACGGACCCCAGCCATGCAGCCCCCCCAGCACCCTAGCCCTCATACCTGGCCAGTTGATTCAGGGTTCCCTTGGGCTCTGAACAGAGTCTCTCTCTGAGCTGGGAGGGGATTTAGTAAGGGGAACTGGACACCACCACCACCACCTCACTCCTATGATTGGTCAGAGGGTGTGTGACACACCTATGATGTCATCAACAAATTCCCAAAAGAAAAATTCATATTCATAGGAACAGGGGGAGCCGGGGCCAGGCAGACTGATTTTGGAGGTCCCCACAGCAGTGCCCCAGCCATGAACATTGGTGCCGTAAGCTTCCCCATAGCAGTGCCCCCAGTTGGGGAATCTGTGTTGCGTGCTTCCCCACAGTAGTGCCCACCACAGGGAAGGCAGGAGACAGGGGTGTTCTGCAGTGAAGCCAAAAGAATAGACACCAAGATACAATCCTATTGTTCCAGGGATGCTTGGACTGAAATGTCAGGGTAACTGGAGCCGCTGCAGCTGTCAAGGGGAGATAAACATAGCTGGGGGCATCAGGAGTGAGGGGCACCAGCAGACTGGGAAGGAGCCCAAGTCTGGGCTAACAGGAGTACGGTTTGGGTGTGAGGGACACCAGCAAAGTGGGGGCAGCAGGGGTGGGCTAGCAAATGGGGTAATTCTGTAGTAAGAGTGCAGTCCTACAAGGCACATGGGGGTAGGGGACCTGGGAGGCAGGACTCCTGGGTTCTGTCCCTTGCTCCAGAAGGAAAGTGGGGTATAGCTGGTACAGTGGTTAGAACAGGGGAACTTGGAACCAGGACTCCCGCATTCCCTCGCTGGCTCTGGTATGGTGGAGTCTAGTGGTTGGGAGGAGTTGGGAGTCCTGGGTTCTCTCTCCAGCTCTTGAAGGGGAGTGGGGTCTGCTGAGTCAGTGTTGAAGGGTTGGGAGCCAGGATGCCTGGGTTCCATCCCCAAGTACAGGGTCTCTCCCCCAAGCCCTTAGCACCTGTTGCTTTTGTGGTGGGAACATTCCTGAGCTTTGTTCTAAATGGGGCTGGTGAGATCATAGGGCCTGGTCAAGAGCTGTGGAGGGAGGAAATCGATTCAGCCCACCCCCCAGCCATCCCTGCCTCCACCCCTTGACACTGCTCTGCAAGTGCCTCACAGCCAGCTGTCACTAGATGGCCCCAATGTGGCAGAGGTGCATGCTGGGTGGGTGGGCACAGCTGCCCAACAAGGGAAACCCAGGCCTCCCAGCATTAAACCAAGTCCTCTCTCCCCTTCACCTCCCAGGAGAGTCTTGGCCTCAATTTTCACCCCCTTCGTTGAATTTTGGTAACAAAAACCCAGGTGATTCCCTGTGATGATTCTACAAGATCAACCCCAAAGACCTGGGATTCAGACTGGGCCCAGCATGGCGGCTGGTGGAGGCATCTCTGCCTCCATCTCTGTCCCTGTTCCTTCATGACCCCAGATAGAATTTAGGTGGAAGAAGGACTGGGCACTAGGACTTCTGGGTTCTGGTTCTCTCCCCAGCTCTGGGATGGGAGTGGAGTCAAGTGGTTAGAGCAGCAGTGGGGCTGGGAACCTGGACTCCTGGTTTCTTTCCATGTGTCTTGGGGGAAGTGGGGTTGAGTGGTTAGAGCAGGAGAGGCCTGGAGCCAGAATGCCTGAGTTCTCTCCCCAGGTGCCTTATCGCAGCAAAACCACATTGGCTTCCCCCCAACCCACCATGGTTGGTCATTGACTTCCCAGCTCTTCTGCACGTTTCAGCCATTCCCAAATGGCTCCATCATCCTACTGGCAGCAGTCCTGAAACACAGCCCTTTCCCTGTTTTCTCCTCCAACTAGCCCCCAGCCTGGCCGCACAGATATTCCCCCACCTCAGCTGACCTAGGCCGTAGAATGACCCCCAAAATAGATGCTGGAGATCTGTTCGAAACATTTGCTTTTGAAGGGAAAAAGTCTTGCTAAGAGAGAAACCACCAGACCCCTTGGGAAACTGTTCATAAGAACATGAGAATGGTCATACTGTGGCGCATGCAGTGGTTAAAAGATAAACTGAGCAACCTCAGAACTGTCCTAATCTCTGGGCCTTCTTTCTGTATCGTCCAGGCCCTCTTCATGCATGTGTGGGCCCAATTTTTCTAGGTTCTGGCATCTGGGCCCTAGACTCTGGCCCAGCAGATTTGTGAGCAGGGTGTTCTGGCTTACTTTAACCCCTGGTCACATCCACACTCCATTTAGCCCAGTGTCTTGTCTTTCGGTGGTGAACAGTGCCAGGTGCTACAGAGGAAAGGAACAGAACAGGTAAGGATTTGTGGCTTGCATTGTGCATGAGGTCAGAAGTGATGACATTGGTCCCTGCAGTGGTACAAATGTACACCTTAATTCCAAGCTGGCTGGGTCCAGTTTCAACCCCCAGCTCTTGGGTTGGTGTGACCTTCCCCTGCTCTCCCATTATTAAAGTGCTTTCCCCAACCCCTGTGGTAGCTCCAGCTGGGGATCAAGTCACCCAAGTCTTCCCTTTGAGAAGCTGAACTGACTGAGCACAGGGCACCCACCTAAACCACTCCACCCATTGCCCAGAGGCCCCCCACACCTGCTAAATCCTACAGCCCATGTTCCTGGCCTAGCGAGCACCAGATGTGGCTCTTTTCGCTTCCCCTTTCAGTCCATTCACGGGTCCTGAAAGCAGGGACGGTCATCAAGGGATGGATCCTTCTCTAGATCACTCCATGGCCCTGAACAGGGCCATAACTATGATGGGGTGAGCAGGGCTTTGCCCTGCGCACACCAGAGCGGCTCCACTGAGCTGCTCCATTAAAGGGTGCATTCTGTGCTGCTCACCCCAGGCACCAACCATTGTAAGGGGCAGGGTAAACTGTAGTTACGGCTCTGGCCCTGAACATCCCCATGGCGCACTAATCATACCACTCACACAGCCAAAGGCTGTACCATCAGTGTTTCCCAACATTTTCTCTGATATGGCACACCTTGCTACCTTTAATTAATTTGCAGCATACCACCCTATAATTTCCAAATGAACATTCATGAACCAATGAGCCAATCCAGAGCACTTAGAGTAGTTTTTCAAAAAATTTGTGTGGCACACCTGCTCAGACCTGACAGCACACCTGTGTGCCATAGCAAATTGGTGGGAAATGTAATAACCCTTGGGGAGGAAGGGGTTAACATTCTGGTCAGTGAATCCCAGGACAGCCAATAGGAACGAAGTGCAGTTTTTTGAACTGTAACAGCAGCCTGGCCTGGGGCTGTTTGGATGCAGCAGAGCTCCTGGAAGGATCAGGAGGAGGCCAGAGGAAGAATCCAGCAACATCCTTACCAGAGATAAGTTAAATTTGTTACTGACCAGGCGTGGGTAGAACAGGGAATATTTACTTAGACGTGGTCAGGGTATTTTCTTTGTTTTTGACTTGTTTTTTGGATTTCTCTGTGCTGAGCACATGTAACCCCCCCCCCCCCGCAACTACCTAAGTTAGTTCCCAGAGAATGAACTCTCTGTGTTTATTATCTGTTCTTTTTGATTAAAGATTTTACCTTTTAATAAGTTCTGGTTCTGTTCCTGGTAGGGCAAGAGGTTTGTGTGCATGTGCCTTGGACTGCACAGGCAGCTACTAAAGGGAACCCTGTTCCAGTTCCAGCTCATATTGCAGCTGGGGTTCAGTCACTTTCCTGAGCGAGGAATAAAGAGGATTGCAAGTACCTCACAGGGAGGAATTCCCAAGTGCGCCTTCCTGGGTCTCAAGAGGTTTTTTTGCATTTGGGTGGTGGCAGCGATACCACTCCAAGGCCAGGAATTGGAGGCCTTGGAGACTTTTAAGAGCAAGCTTTAAGGCCAGTGGCTTTTCTGGCCTGTTGCAGGCCCCCACCTTCTGCACTCAGAGTGCCAGAGTGGGGAAAAAGCCTTGACAGGAAACACTGCCCTAGGTGTGGGGGAAAAATCCTCTTCCCTAATTTGTTAATGATCTATGGATTTCCTTGATGTTATATGCCTTAGGCGTGGATATATGCACGTTTTATGTAATGTTATATTTGGGGTGGAATCAGGGACATCGCTGGCTGGGGGAGGGACCTGGGGCACAGGCCCAGGCCCCACCCCCGGCCCCAGGCTGCAGGTCCCACCAGCTGGCTGGGGTCAGGGCCAGGTGCTGCCAATTGGGCCGGAGATCCAGGGCACTGGCGCTGGGGTTTGGGGCACATGCCCCAGAGTGCCCAGTGCCAGCAACACCCCCAGGTGGAATCCCTGAGGAGCCTCTCCCCAGTATTAGCCGCTGAGTACGAACACCAAACAGCATTGGACTCCGCCTAGTGGCAAGATGCAGGAATGGGTTGCTGAGGTGCAGTATTCTGCCTGGCAACCGGCGGGAAGTGGGATGTCAGTCAAGGGCAGACACCAAGAGAGTGCTAGGACTTCCAGAAAAGTAACGCAAAGAGCTGTGGTGTGAAACTAAGGGGCGCGCACTGGGCAGATACCTGGAGGGGCTGGGTTTTTAAGGCCCTGCGTGCCAGAATTCAGCGTCACTCCACTGTGCTCTGCAAAGGCTGTTGGACCTGTTTGGGATTGTTTAACTGGCTGCGGCCCTGTTGAACGGAGCCTGTGTATGCGGAGTGGCCCGGAGCAGTCTTTAAACCAAAGGGTGGTGTAAGACGTTGCCCTGTATAAGAATACAGGAGATCAACTTTCTCGACACTACAGTACAAATCAGGGATAGACACATCACCACTACCCTATACCGAAAACCTACTGATTGGTATAGTTACCTACATCCTTTGAGCTTCCATCCTAAACACACCACATGATCCATTGTCTACAGCCAAGCCTAAGATATAACCACATCTGCTCTGATCCCTCAGGCAGAGGCAGACATCTTGAGGATCTCTATCAAAAATTCTTGAAACTACAGTACCCACCTGGGGAAGTGAGAAAACAAATTGACAGAGCTAGACGGGTTCCCCAAAATCATCTACTACAGGAGAGGCCCAAAAAAGAAAACAACAGAACACCACAAGGCACCACATACAACCCTCAAGTCAGACCTCTGCAACAGATCATTAAGGACCTACAGCCTATTCTAAAAGATGATCCCTCTCTCTCTCAAGTCTTGGGAGACAGACCTCTCCTTGCCTACAGACAGCCACCCAGTCTTAAACAGATACTCACCAGCAACTATAGATCTAACCAATGTTCCCTCTAAGGGGAGAGGGCAGTTGAGCAACTCCTGTTGTTCGCTGCGCTCCCTCCCCCCCCGCTCCTGGGCGCCCCCCCCACTCCCAGCAGCAGCCCCCCCGCTCCTGACAGCAGCAGCCCCCCCCGCTCCCAGCATGACACCCCCCCCACTCCTGACAGCCCCCCCAGCCCCCACAAACTTACCTTGGGGCTGGACTGGAGCAGCAGGGCTCAGCCCTAACTCCTGGGCCAGAGAAGCTCTACGGAGCATGCTCAGATTTTCTGGGCATGCTCCGTTAGAGCTTCTCTGGGCGGGAGTTTTCAAAACTCCCTGCTCCACAGGAGCTCCCTTGAAGGACTCTGGCTGCTGGCAGTGCGCTGCCGGCAGCCTTCTCTGCGCTGGTGGCTGCGGTGGGCTGCGCTGCAGCACGCCAGCGCAGCTTACAGGGAACATTGGATCTAACAACAGAAACATTAAAGCAGGCACATACCCCTGCAACAAACCACGCTGCCAAGTCTGCCCACATATCTGCACAATAGATACTATCATTGGTCTTAACGAAGCCTGCTACTCCATCAAAGGCTCATTTACCTGCTCATCTACTAATGTGATCTATGCCATCATGTGCCAGAAATGCCCCAACACCACATTGGACAAAAAGGATCGCTGTGCAAAAGAATAAATGAACACAGAGCTGATATCAGAAATCACAAAACAAAGAAACCAGTTGCTGAGCAGTTCCATCTTTCTAATCACTCGCTAAATGATTTGTTAATGACCGTCCTCAGAAATGTGGCTGGGACATCAAGACTTCAAAGAGAAGCAGCTGAACTCGAATTAATATGCAAGCTAAATTCTGTGAAAGCAGGACTGAATTGAGACTGGGTTCTTTTCCCATTACAAAAGGTAATTTGACTTCAGGCTTCCCATGGTTTCAACCCAACAACTGCTCTGATTTGCTGTTACTATATAACCCGATCCTAAGTTTTACACCCCCTTGCATTTATTTTCATTCCATTCTGTAATTTCACCCATCTTTGAAGCATCTGATGAAGTGGCATTTTCTCCCACGAAAGCTCATGCGAAAAATAAATCTGTTAGTCTTAAAGTGCCACATGACTCCTTGTTTGTTTTTTTTCCTGTATAAGAAGTCTCCAAGACTAGAGCTCCTAAATTTTGATTTTGGAAAAAGAAGCCTGGCGTTTTAGAACTCTGCTCCTGAGGCAAAGAGGCTTGTGATAGGCGGCCAGGGAGCAAGAAGCACCCAAAGCGGATGGTGCCGAGTGGAGACTACAGAGACCAGTGAGGGTCCATTTGGCTGGAACTACATCCACCAGCGTGAAGATTCGAGCACGGGTGTCTATGTGAGGCTCGGACTGTGGGTCTGGGGAAAGAAAAGCCAGCCTTGCGTGATTCCTGAAAGCTGTGGTGATTCATTCCAAGTTCTGCGGGATCTGACTTTCTTTAAATTCATGTTGTATGGGTTTGGGTTTCCTTCTTGTATCAGGACCCATTTAATACTGAAGAAAGGGGGTTAGGGAAAGCTTTTGTTTGTTTTACACTGCATGTTCTGTTTCTATTAAAGATCTAATTGTGTTTATACCTGTGTTGACATTGGTGCTTGCATCAAGGGACAGGACCTCCAGTTTGATAGATGCCTGAAGACAGGGTGGCCTAGTAAGCAGGAAGACCGGTCCTTTAACATCCAAAATTTCCCCGCAACATAGGGAAGGGGGGTAAACTGCCCCACCCTACCATCATTGGATTGAACTGAGCAGTTCCCACCAGGGGTCTTTCCCTGAAATCTTTCCTGGGCTGCAGCCTGGGAGGCAAAGGGAAGGGAATGGAGTTAGAGGGGTGCGAACCTGGGATCCAGAACTCCTGGGTTCTAGCCCTAGCTCTGTGAAGGGAGCAGGTCTAGGCAGCAGAGTGACAGGCAGTTGGTGTGGATTTTGCACTGAGCACCCAAGTCCCTCTGGATTAAAGAGACTGAGGCATATAGTACTTCATGGTCTTCCCCCAGCCCCCACACCCTTGGGCATTACCCCCCACCTGCCACCCCTCAGCATCCCATACCCCCCTCCTGATAAGTTTCAATGGGAACTAAATTCCTTTAAGGATCCAGGGCTGACCCTCTGAGCTCAAGGACCAGCGCCATAAAATTCAACAAGGGGGCTCCTGCTTTGGCTTGCAACTACAGCTAGAAGCAAAACAGACCAGCCAGGCAGTGAGGACCCCAAACTGACACACCAACAAGCCCAGTGTAATGGAGTGGAAGGTTTCATCAACAATTCCACTGGCACACTCAAGGCAGAGAGGGCAAAGAAACAAAAGGGAGATCACAGGAGACAGCTGGTGCCTCTCAACACAGCTGCAGGGAGATTCCCCCAGAGCCTGTTCCCTTCTGACGGCTGCAGACAGGGTGGAAAGGGCTCAAAGAGCCTCATGGCTGGTTTGGGATCTGGAAAACCCACCTTAGAGAGAGAATAAGGCTAAGAGGAGCAACTAACAGATGGAGGCAATTAACAACCACTGAACAAGCTTCCTAGTACCCATTTCTCTCTCAGAATGTCTCAGACCAGTTCTCCCAGCGCTTTACTCTAGCTCGAACCAGTACTCACCAAGCTAGCACCTCTGACCTAGTTCAGACTCCTTGGTCCAAATGATCTCCCTTGGGACAATCTAGGCAGCTAGCCCCATGGAGAGGATGGTCCCACCACAGCCTGCTGCCCAGGAGTTGGTGGGATGAGTGTTTCAGCCCAGGCCACAGCCAGAACATGTTGGATGGCTAGTCACACATGCAGGGAAAGGGAGGAACATGAGATGTAAAACACACGGTCCAATCAGTGGTGGCTGGTGCTTCTCATTTTGACCACACTGAACCAGCTGAGCCCCCTGGGGAGCTGGCCCCACCGATGCCACCGAAGCAGTTGGCACCTGACAGTCACGGCTGGGGCACAAACGCATCAACCCCTTTCTGGCTCCACAAAGACCCAGCCACCTTGGCCCAGCTCTGCAGTAGAGGGGCCAGTTGGGAATTCTAAGGGAACTCATAAGTGAGAATCTTTTGGTACAAGTGCGGGGTGCAGTTCCCTGGCACTGCATCTATCTGTCCATCCCTCCAGTGAGGCATCAGCCTTATTCCCTGTGTGTCTGTCTGTCCCTGCTCCAAAGTTGACAAGCCTGTTGTGTGCGTGGGAGGAGGGACTTATCTTCAGTTCTGCCCACACCTTGGACACAAACAATCCGGAGTCAAACCTTTCCTCTTTGGCTTTTTCGAATTATCCCTTGGCCTCAAAGAACACATTGAAAACTCCCCCAAACCATGCCTGGCTGACAAAGCCTGTTCTGCACACCCAGCAGGGAAAGAAAAGAGGTTTTATTTTCCAGGAGACATTTTTCTCCCCACCTGCCAAAAAAACCCACCAAAAATCTCCACAGAAAGCTTCCTGCAGGAGTAGAAATCACATGCCAGATGCGCTGGTCTTGACTGGGCAGCCAAATGACTAAACCAATCAATGACAGGTTGGCACTAGTTCAGTCTCACCAGTGCTTCTCCAGACAGAGCACTGGGGTCTTGACATCCCTGAAAAATGAAAGGAAAACCAGGTGGATCTGTTCTATTCACAGTGCCAGGCCCTTCCCTGCACCATGGCAAACAAGAGTTTTAAAGCCCTAACCCCCTACTCCCTAAATCTGTAATGGTGTCTAGGTATTTCCCTTCCACCCTCTCCTAGGCCAGTTTATCCAAAGAACTCCTTGTAGGGCAGGTGCCCAGACCACCAACACACCAACAATTTTGCTGCCTAGCCAGTGAAGTTGTCCACCAGGAGTTTCTGGGGCCACTTGCCAAAACCTTCGGAGGCCAGGAGAGCAAAGACCTGGTTCTTGGCACTCTGGTACAGCTCGGCCTGGGCCTGAAGAGGGAGAAAGAGGCATACTGAGCTTTGGCCAGGTCACTGTGAAGTTACTGGACTCATGAACAGAGGGGGTTTAGGTCTTCCAGTCATCAGAGGGGCAGAATCAGCTCTGTGTTACAGAGCATGAGTAGAAAAACCTAGGCACAGAGTGGGGGAAAGCAATTTGGCTAAAAAAATTAGTGGCAGGCAGGGGAAGAGAACCCAGGAGGCTTGACCCCCCAGTCACCCCCCAACCACTAGACATCACTTCCCACTGAACAATGATAGAACTCAGGAGTCCTGGTGCCTAGCCCCCTCCCCCCCCGCTCTAACCACTAGATGCCACTCCCCGTCCACAGCAAGGAGCAGAGCTCAAACATCATGACTCCTCCTGTTCCTTGACATACCCCACCCTCCTGTGTCTTCTCAGCAGCCCTCAGCAGCACCCCCCTGACCTTGGCTTGGTGGTAAGTGGGCAGCTCCAGCAGGTCGCCCCTGTTCATCTCCCGCGCTACCTCCCTGAAGCATTGCAGGGCAGCAGCTTTGCAGAGCCTGCTGGCGCAGACACAGTCCTCTGAGGCAGGGGCTCTGGGGTGGGGGAAGGAAGGAGAGAGGGGGACACATGGTTCCAGTGCCCATGAGTGCTAGAGACCTGGGTTTCTCCACCCACGCATAGGCTCCCACTTCACAGAGGGGGCTGGCTGGTGCCAGGGGTACTGGCTTCCCACTCCTTTTAGGAGCAGAGATGTCTGCTCATACCACTGGGTTGGGGGGGGGTGGCTCGTCGGAGTGAATACCCAGGTGTGGCCAGTCAGTTGCCCCCCCCAGCCCTCTGAGCAAACAGTATTGGAGGGGACTGAGATGACAGGGAAGTTGGAAGAGCAGACAGCACCCCAGGGCACCCAGGGCTGTATCCAGGTGGATATATCTGAACAGAGGAGCCTGCCTTCAGAGAACAGCCCCTGGGGTACCACCCTCAATCACTGGGAATAGCCCCTGGTATCGCCCCTCCCCAGTGGTTGCAGGACCAAGAGGTTAAACCCCTACCCCACCCCACTCACTCCACCACAGCCAGCCCTGTGGCACCATCCACCAGCTCCGGTGCTTGGTCCCCGCAGCACCAGTTGAGGCTCAGTGGGCGGCAGTGACTGCTGGGGCCACGGGGGCCGACACGGGGTCCCAAGAAGAAGTGGATCTGGTGCTGGGAGTAGGGTGGCGGCAGGCTGGCCTCCGGGCTCCACCGTAGCCGCTCATTGATGACCCAAGTCAGGGCTGCCTGGTCCAAGCTGGGGTCAGCTGGGTAGGGGAGAGAACAGAGGCTACAAGACTGTCTCTGAACACCCCACAAACCCCCTTGCACCACACTGGTGGACAGTGCCCCCTACTAAGCCCCCACCCCTCTCCTCTTCCAAGCACACTCCTACTTCCTGCCCCACAGTGCCCTCTGTTGAGTCCCCATTGCTCATCTCCCAAGCACTCCACTCTCCTGCCCCATGGCTCTTCCTACAGAGCCCATCCTGCTCCCTGGGGTTTCCTACTATTCTCCTACCCTACTCCCGGTAATCTGACACCCCTACAGACCCCTTCCCCACACTATGCCCCCTCAATGACTCCCCACACTTCAGTGGTACCCCCCACATCTCACCTAGGACGATGCTGGCCAGATAGAGGGGTTGGAGGAAGTGGCTGAGCAGCGCCCCCTGCAGACCAAGCACACTCCAACGGCTCAGCTTGTCACAACCAGACATGCAACAGACACGGGCAGTCAGCAGGCTGGGGGGGCAGGCGAGGACCGGCATCAGTGCCCCATGGGCATGCACATAGAGGCTGACCGGGGGCTTCCTCTCCAAAAACGGGATGCTGGGAGGCATGGAACAGTGGGTCACAGGCTGGGAACAGTGCGGGGTTGATTTTAATCACACACACCAGAAAGAGGACTGGCGTGCAGTGAGAAAAGATTAACAGTCTACAGCCCCATCCCTCTGCCCCACCCTACCCCCTAGCAGTGCTCAATGGCAGTACTCTGCCCCCAGCTTTTCCCCATGGCAGCAGTCTCCCCCCAGCTCTGCCTCACTTCTTTCCCTCCCTCACCTGACTGTTGACCCCCAGCTCTGCATGGCCAGCCAGCCCCACCCCACACCCGGGACTCCCAGCGCCACCCCACCACCATGCCCTGTTGCGCTCTCACAGGAAATTCTCGGAGACCCCCGTGGGTGTGCAGCTGAGATAAAGGTGCACAAAGACCCCTGGCTTGAGCACCAGCCGCCCACTGTCAGATGTAGTCTGGAAGATACATCTCTCCTGCTCGGCTGCCTCCCGCTGGCTGCACCACAGTAGCAACTGTTTGTACAGGTACCTGTGTGGGGGACAGGTACCTGTGTCATGGCCACCCCCACGAGAGCTCAGAGCCCTGACCCTGCTCCCCCACCACTGGACTGATCCCCTCTCCTACCTCTACATCCCTCCATATAAAACTAGGATGAGATTTCACACTCACACCCCATCCTTACAAAACCAAGCCCACAGAGCCAGGCCCAGATCCCACACACTCTGGGGAGTCCCTCCCCCACCCCCAATCCAAACAGAACCCACCAGGGGACATGAGACTAGATCCCTTCCCCTCACACATCAGTTCAAAACCCAGACCCCGCCTCCCCAGTGTCTCCAATCCCTAAAATACCCTAAATTAATCTCCTCCTGCAGGACTGAGTCATCCTGTCCCTACAGTGGGCTACAGATTGGGGAGGCAGGACTCCTGGGTTCTATCCCTGGCTCTGGGAGGGTAGTGCAGTCCAGGATCAGGGCCCCTCCCTGTCTGCTCTTGTTGGCTCCACCAGACCCCACTGGATGCGCCACTCCTCCCCATCTCTAACACAACAAGCCAGGTGCCTCTCACCTCCGCAGAGCCCGGCGAGCAACCACCAGCCCGTGCGCGTCATGGAGACGACGGCCACTAAACTCCTGCCAGCCACTGTAGCAGGTCTCGCCTGTGCCCAGCGCCACCAGCTCATACTGCTCCCCGCAATTCTGCGGGGCATCTGGCACCTCTGCAGGACAGGGCAGGGCTAAACCACAGTGTAGTGGGGGGAACAGGAGGACAGAAACAAGACTGACAGAGGAGGGATGAGGCAGCAGGTGGCCAGCAGGGCAGGTGTAACCCATCTTCTCCACTGTCCCAGCCTCAGACTATAGCAACTCCTCCAGTTTGGTGAAGAGAGTTGGCAGCCCAGATACCTGGGTCCCCCCCAGCTCTGGAAGGAGAGTGGAACCTAGTGGTTAAAGCAAGGAAGATCTGGGAAACTGGACTCCTGGGTCCTCTCCTATCTCTGGAGTCCTGACTCCAACACCCCAAGAAGGCATCAATCCCTTTCATCACCAGCCACCCCCTCTGTTCCTTTGTCATCAGGTTCTTCCCATTCTAGGGACCCCCGGATACCCATACAATACACAGGGATGCACCACCCTCCACACTCCCTGCTGCAGACAGTTCCTCTGCCCAGCCAATGCCACAGGTGGCTGGAATTAGCACCCCACAGACCAGTAGTGGCTCCATGTTGGCTCACAGGCTTTGGCCAAGATGCCACGAAAAGGGCAAGTGTCCCCAGCCTCCCAGGGCCCAGACAGACAGATGCTCCTCACCCCGCTCCAGGATGAAGGCTGCCACGCTGCTCTTACAGCTCCGGTGCTGCGGGTCACCTGCCAGCAGTCGGTCGAAAGCATTGCTGGTGAGGGCAGCACAGCGCTGCGCATGGAAGGAGCCATTCTCTGCAGCTAAGGAAAGAGGGGCTCTAGGGAAAACAGTCAGCCCCCAACACTGTCATGGAAGACAGTATAAATCCCTTAAGCTAAGGGGACTGGGTTTGGTGCTATGATGTTCAACTGGGCATGCTGGAGAGGGGCACTGGGCATGCCAAGATGGAGGAAGGCACAAGGGCACATGGGGGGTATCACAAGGAGACCCAGGAGAAGGGCAGAATCAGGAGCAGGGCACCAAAGCACATGACATGATTGGGCCAGAGGAGGGCTGGGAAGGGACAAGATTCAGCGCAATCCAAGGGGGCTGGACAAAACAGCAGCGTAACGGGTGCAGACAGGACTGCCCATGATGGTGCCTGATTCCATTCTGTAAGTTCCCCCATCTTCGAAGAATCTGACGAAGTGGGATTTTCTCCCATGAAAGCTCATGCGAAAAATAAATCTGTTAGTCTTTAAGTGCCACAGGACTCCTTTATTTTGCCTGTTCGCTGCCTGGCTCTTACCTGACTCCATTGGTTCCAGGAAACAGGCATCAGGTGGCTGTTCTGAATCTACACAATGCAAGAGAGAAGTGTTGCAAATGTCACGCTGTGCTGAGGTGGGGGGACTGATGGCTTTAGGGGGCACCCATAGCTCCACTCACATGAGGCTGGGTTCTCTCCCTGGCTCTGGGAGGGCAGCAGGGTCTAGTGGCTAAAGGAGAGCGTCGCTGGGTATCTGGACTCCTGGGTTCCATTTTTCCTAACTTTTCCATTAACTGCCTATAGATTAAAGGTCTTCGATACTCAGCACAGGCTGGAGACTTGGTGGGCCCCCCTCCACACCAGCTTCTTGAGGCCAGCTGCCCAGTGCCATCTGCTGGTACCACCTTTGGACTCACCTGGGTTCCCACTCTCTGAACACTCACCAAGCGGCACCTTGGGTTTCTCGGGAGGAGAGCTGGCACCTGTCCTCAGGAACGGCTCCTCCAAGGGCAGGCAGGGCGGTGTCAGTGAAGACAAGGGATCTTCAGAGGGACAGACACTGGGGATGGATGCTGGCTCAAGGGCAGGGCGAAATGCAGGTATGAGCCTCTCCATACAAAGCCAGCCTGCACCTCACCCTCCTGACCCCACAGCTACATCATGACACCCATCCTCACCCCCCAATCCCACCCTACAATATCCATCCATCCCCAACCCTTTGTTCACCCTGCAATATGCCATGATGTCCAGCTCCAACTCCATGTGCCTGGCCTGACCCCCACCCACCACTGTGGAGGGATGCCAGAGACTCCCAAAGTCCCATGACTCCAGCAGATCTCAGCCTGCACCCCAGAAGTAAAACCTTTGTCCTCGGGTGGGCAAAGAAACCTCGGAAAAAGTCAATGGAGCGTAACCACCATGATGCACCCCAGGAAGCCGCCTGAGCCCACAGCTGCAAGGGGACAGCTTCCTGGGGAGTGACCAATGCTGACTGAGTCTGCCAAGATCCTGCATCAATCGCTTCTGAGGGGAACTGCCTCCTCTCCACTGGGTAGTAACTCCCAGCCCCAAGGCTAGAGAGGGCCTAGCCAAGGCCACCCCAGTAGGCAGTTGTGTGAGGGGGAGGGACAGGAAGCCTTAATTTACACTGAGTGGGAGCAGAGACACAGAAAGGGGGTGGAGCCGAGAGCCACAGATGCATCCAAGACACTGAACCAGTTTCAGTCTGTTGCTCAACCTCTAACTCACCCCCACCAGCTGCCCGAGGCCAGTTGGCACATCCGGGAGCACCAGGGTCAGGGCAGGTATCCTTGTCCTCCACTTTGGGGTGCACCCCCAGAGACAAGGGCTGGCTGCAGAGTGAAGCTGCCAGCCGGCACTTCCGGCGACCATCTGGTGGGGTCTCCTCCATGCCACCTGAAAAGACTGTGAGCCTAGCCGTGAGTCAGAAAGCAGAACAGGGGCCTGTGGAGGGCTGGGATTAGATCAGTGGGAGATTAGGAGGGTCTTGGGGGTGGGGCTAGGGGTAAAGGAACAACAGGCTCATGGCAGGAACCTGAAGGAGAAGATGATCGGATTAATGCCAGGACCAGACTGTGGATGAGGTGGGGTTAGAGAAGGGGGCCAGTTAGTGCCAGTGTAAATAGAAGTGACAGTTTTAGACTCAGGGGACAGTTAGAAGAGGTGTGATTAGCTCCAGAGGCAAATTAGGGGAGAGAGTGGGATTGAAGGAGCCTTTCTTGTGGGGCAGGATGGGATTAGCAGGAGGGGTTGATGAGGAAATAGGATTTGTGCTGGGCACAGGGGGAAAAAATGGACAGACTGAACCCTGTCCCTAAGCCAGGGGAAAAGGGCAATAACAGGAGGCAATGGGGTATTGCCAGAGGCAGGTTAGAGGAGAAGGCAGGATTACCAATGGGGAGGGGTTATTAATTGGGATTCCATCAATACCACTTGAGCGTCACCCCCTCCTGCGCTGGGTTGGCCAGGGCAGCCCCTGGGGAACCTTTTGTTTCCCAAGGCTGGAAGATGCGGGCGAGGAGGGGGACAAGAGTAGGTGTGGGAGGCCTAGAGATGAGGGTGGGGCTGTGGGTTCGTCAGGAATTTGGGGGACTAGAGAAGGGGGCTTGGGGCCCTTGGGGGTAGAAGGGTTTAGGGACTTGGGGAGGGCCTAGAAGAATGTGGGGGCACGGAGCTCTCTCAAGGGGACACCCCAAAACAGCCCCCCGCCGCCTTTACCCTCTTTTGCACCCGCTTTTGCACAGCAACACGCCACGTGACTGATGTCCCCGCTGGCAGGGAACCCCCGCCCCTTACCTTGGAAGCCCCGCCCCCTCCCTCCCGACAGAGCCAATAGAAAAAAGGGTCGGGTTTCACCCTAACCAATCAACGCGCAACACACACACATGCACACACGCCCCCAGAGTTTTGGTGAGGAGTGGGGGAGTGCGGTGACTTGGGTCACCCAGGGATGTGGCAGGGAAGTGGGGTGCAATGATCTTGGTCCTCTGAGGGATATAGCAGGGAGGGGCAGCAGAGACCCCCAGCATCTGGGGAGGGGACAGTTTCTTTGCACAGCCACTGCCGTGATGAGTTGGTGATTCTCAGCTTTGAGGACCAGGCTTTCCTGCTGCCATGCTCATCTGTGCAGTCCAGGCAGCATACTGCCATTACCCCTTGCACTGTGGAGAATTAATTCCCCCTTTTCACCATTTCAGGCACCAAACACCAGGGTCCCATGCAGCAGGTGGCCCTGGTTCTGTGGCTAACACAGTAATTTTCCATACGTGATGCAATCCATCCTTCTCACAGGTTTGAATAGCGTGACGGGCTCCCAATTTCCAACCTTCTCAGAATCTGAACCCCCAGCTTAATGAGGAAAGGTGACTCCCCTCTTCCCTCCCTGAAGCAGGTGAGGCCAAGTCTAGCTTTGCTGCCCTTTACTCCCACAACAGGAAGAACAGCATTTCATTTCTTTCCCACTCAGCGTGGCATGTGTAATGCAACACCAATGACACCGTTTGCTAGAGACTCGTACAAAGTACGTGTTTATGTGTGTTCACGGAAATACAGTGTGGTCTTGAAGCACACCCCCTCCCGTGCTTTCTCACACACCCTTGGCTCATCACTAGCCGTCCCCAGCTCATTCAGGCCTTGCTGGCAAATCATTTAAATCATTTGGTCAGCCAGCATCATGAACGCCACAGCCTTGTGCAGCAGCCAGGCTGGGCTGCTCTGGTGCTCCTTCCTGGAGGCCTGTCTTGCACCACAGGCCCCAGCGGCTTTTGAAGAGCAGTCAAAGACCTTGATTTCAAGTCAGGCCTCCAAGCAGTGACTCAGTGGGCAATGCTTTGGGGACATAGTTCATCGCTGGGTGAGGCCAAGACAAATCAGGTTCTAAGGAAATCCCTAGAGAGCCTCCCCATGGAAACACAACCTGCCTGGACAAGGTTTTTTCTGTCCTGCTGGCGTGTTTGATCGAAGGCTCCTGCTTTGTTTTAAAGGACTGGAAGCAGCAGTCGCGCCTGTGGTCTGGAGCCGTTCCAAAAGCCTGGGGTAAAGCAGAACAAGGCCACGACCGGAAGAGACCAGTTCAAACCCATTCACTCCAGATCACCCCAGCCCCTGTGGCTTGACAAATGCTACCTCAGCTCCCAGCTCAGTGCAGCAGGTGTTGGAAGGGAGGGACCCTAAGGTGGAGTCCTTGTAGAATCCTATCTGCTACTCCTCAGAGCATGGGCAGGGAGGGAGGCCAGGCTTGTGGGAAGGGCATGTGAATTTCCCTATTGGGTTCACCTCAGACCAGATGAAAGCAAATAAGGAACAAATTCTGGAGCCAGAATTGCTTCACAGTGGAAATACTGACAGGCCCTGGAATAAGAAGTGTGAGCTGAGTCCCACCCCCCTCCTACACTCCATTCCCCTTCCAGAGCTGGGGAGGGAACCCAGGAGTCCTGTCTCCTAGCCCCTCCCCTACATCACCCCCCTTCCAGAGCCTAAGAATCCAGTTGCTCCTTCCTTCCCCAGTCAGACTTGTCCAACAATGTGGTCAGATTAATGGGTAGCACCACCCCCAAAACACCAACCTCCTGTCCCAAAACATTGACCACCGGTGCCCCAGAGCTGTGAGAAAGAAGCCCATTAGGGGGTATTAAAGAGGCTGCACCATGGGAACCAGGCCCAAGCCCCCAAAATGGGAGAAGAGAAGGGACTCCAGGCATCTGGTGCTGAAAGGAAGGTGAGGGTGAATTGGGGGCTGCCACCCCAGCCCAAACAGATGGAGAGCCTGGGGTGGGGGCAGGATGGTTGCTGACTCCCTAAGAGGGAGCCCTGTTCAGCCCAGCACTATATTTAATCAGCGCTTGGTGGACTCCCAGAGAGTGCCCCCAGTTATCAGTTCTGCAGCCCAGCACCCACGAGTGCCACCATGGGGAGATAGGCTCCTACCTGCCAGGGGAGGGCACCCTCTTGCTAACACACCCCTCTCCCCCACTCCTCACAGGTGTATGGTGCCCTCAGCAGGGCTGGGTGTGGGGATGGTCATGCACCAGGATACTCCGTCCTCACCCTGAGCAGCTGTGCATGGCATCCAGCCAGCTCTCAGCCTGGCCTGGCCCAGCCTGGCAGATGAGCCATGTCGCAAGGTGAGGTATTAGCCACCTGCCAAACCAGAGAAGGCAACCAGTCAGCATGCCCCTGCTGCACCCAGCTCTGGGTCCTAGGAGGTGCTGGGCTGCGGGACACAGGGAACCTAGCAGGGGGCACCTTCCCCTGGCAGGCAGGGCTGACCCCGAAGCCCCAGGATAATGCCAGGGCGCACAGCTACAGGGGGTGCTCTCTGCCTGTGGGGCTACATGACCCCATGCGTCCCCTAGGAGAAATGGGGGGGCAGCCATTCCTCCCCCTAGGCATATCTCAACTTCCCCACCCAGGGCTTAATTTGCAATGAATAAGGGGCTGGGCCCAGGAACTGGAGGTCCCAGAGAGGCCGAGACCAGGAACTGCAGATGCCAGGTGCTGGCCCAGCCTCACACAATTACGCAGTGTCCCCACCCCTGAGGCAGTCCTAGGTCCCCTCCCATCTCCACACTGGGCAGATCCCAGCTAGTCCCAGCGGTGAAAGCTGCCAACAGACCAGGGCTGGATCCTTCTTGCTGACAGGTGCAGTTGGACAGGTGCTGGGAGCAATGGAAGCAAAAGGCAGGGGCGGGAGAGGAGGTGGCGGAGTGGGGGGACAGACAATCCAGCCCCCCAGCAAAGAGGAGGCAAAGATGAAAGAGGGGTCCCCCAGGAGTTGGAGCAAGGAACTGAAACAGCCCAGCTGGAGAGGTGGAGGTGGATCATGGCTTAGAGGGGACAGAACGCCAACAAGGGGACTGCCTGCCACACCTGTTCTAAGAACTAGAGCCCACCCCTTCCCCAAGCTGCAAGAGAACCCTGGTGTCCTGGCTCCCAGCCCCCTGACCAGGACAGTCTGTGTTTCTCTCCCACTAGCTGGCAACTGGTTATTGGGAGGAAAGAAATACGCGGGGAGGGGGTGGAAGCTGCCGTCTGTTCCTTCTCACACCCCCACCTGCTAGTGGGCCAGGTGCTGGAGTTCTATGGGCACAGACTGGGGAAGGAAGAGTCCAGCTACAAATACACCCATAGGAGCCTTCCACCCTCTCTGCAGAAGAGGGAGCGGGGTCTAGTGGTTAGAGCAGGCTGGGATGCTGGGAGCCAGATCCCTGTGTTCTCTCTTTGGCTCCGGGAAAGGACTGCGATCTAGTTGTTAGAGTAGGGAGGGTTTGCGGGGAGCCAGGATTCCTCCTGGGTTCCATCCACTGTTCCCACTAAGCTGTGCATGTGTGCATGTGCACACAAGTTGTGAAACCTATACAGACAGCAAAATAAAATGAGCACCAAAAAGAAAAGAGAAATTTTTTGCACTTGCAGCCTACAAAAAATTAGAGGGAACATTGGTTCAGTCCCCAGCTCTAGAAGAAGACTGGGAGCCGGTGGGTGGGAGGAACCAGTGCACAGGCTCAGCCAGGATCCTGTTAACCTTGCCCCAGAGTCCGCATCATTCTTCCGGGTTGGGGCAATTTTTCTTATCTGCTTTACGTTTGTTTTGATCTGAGATGGAACAGGAGATGATCTCCCTCGTTTGGCCACCCATAGCCACATCCTCCACTCCTGACTGCACCCACTCAAAAGGGATTCTGCAAAGAAGCCAGTCACCTTGACCCTGTCCCCACAAGCCTTTTAAATAACCTTGAGCAGAAGTGTGGTGGAGGGGATCCAGGCTGGGCTAACAGAGGATTGGGGGTCAGGAGAAAGAAGCACCAGCTGAATGGGGAGCACAGGAAACACTGTTACACTGACTATTCTCATCTACCTCTGTGTCAAATTGTGGCTACAGGGGCTGATCAGGTGCTGGGAGGCCACACTAGTAATCCTGAGCCCATCCCCCCCAACATCTTACTGAACTTGGGGTTTCCTGCCCCCTTGGCTGGGCGAGTGTGGTCTCATTTAGCCTGTTGGGAACAGAGGTAACCACCTTCCATCTCCTCTAACTGCCTCGCTACCCTCGCTCCTGTCTTTCCAGCTCCCACCCCCACCATTCTTCCCTTTCCCCCTGCTTCTTCTCTTGCCAGGCTGGGATCTCCATCACTGCTGGGAGCCATGAAGATCCTGGACTCCAGGGCCTCCTTCCGTACGCCACTCCAACTCGCCCTTTACCTGCTGATCATCATGACCCTCTCTGTCTTCCTCCACCTGTACAACCGGTTCCCCACCCTGATATGGAGGGGCCCCTCTCAGAGAGCCATGGGGCAGCCTCCAGACCCACTCCACACCATACCTGTCACCAAGGAGCGGGGCATGTGGACTGTGAACTCCATTGGGCGTCTTGGAAACCAGATGGGGGAATATGCTACCCTCTATGCCCTGGCCAAGATGAATGGGCGCCAGGCCTACATCCTGCCAGAGATGCACCGGCAGCTGGCACCACTCTTCCGCATCACCCTGCCTGTGATCTCCAGTGATGTGGTCCGGAACATCCCATGGAGGAACTATGGGCTCCACGACTGGATGTCAGAGGAGTACCGGCACATCAAGGGGAAATATGTTCGGCTAACAGGCTACCCCTGCTCTTGGACATTCTACCACCACATCCGACAGGAGATCCTGCAGGAATTCTCCTTCCATGACCACATCAAGAATGAAGCTTACCAGTACTTGGCCAGCCTGCGAGGGGATCGCCAGAACGTGACTTACGTGGGTATCCATGTCCGGAGAGGGGACTATGTCTGGGTGATGCCCCAGACCTGGAAGGGGGTGGTGGCAGACAAAGCCTACCTGGAGAAGGCCATGAGCTATTTCCGGGCGAAGTACCAGGAGCCAGTCTTTGTGGTGACCAGCAACGGGATGGAGTGGTGCCAAGAGAACATCAATGCCTCGCTGGGGGATGTGTATTTCTCGGGTGATGGGAGGGAGTCGTCGCCAGGCCGGGATTTTGCTCTCTTGGCCCATTGCAACCACACAATCATGACCATTGGGACCTTCGGCATCTGGGCCGGTTACCTGACTGGGGGGGAGACCATCTACCTGGCCAACTACACTCTTCCAGATTCCCCCTTCCTCAGGCTTTTCAAGCCTGAGGCCGCCTTCCTGCCTGAGTGGATTGGGATCAACGCTGATCTGTCCCCGCTGCTGAGTAAGACATAGGAGCAGAAAGGACCTGGCCCAGAGAGCAGCAGCTGGACCTGCTAGCATAGCAGGCCAATCCCCAGCTAGGGGAGCAGATGGCAGTTGGGGAACTTTGACATACTGATCAAGTCCTGTCAGTTCAAGATGACCTGGATTGATTCTGCTGATCTTTTCCTTGGAGTCATCAAATGGGCCCTTCCTGCTCTTAAGGCAGAATGGTTAGAGCCGGCTGGACAATTGGACTCCTGGATTCTGGCCCTGTCTGTAGGAGGGGCATGGGATCTGCTGGTTAGAGCAGTGGTCGTAAAAGTACGGGTCGCAGCCCAGTACTGGGTGGCAGACCCAAAGGGACTGGGTCGCAGCACCCGTGCTGCACCTGGGGGGGGGTGGCTGCCCCTTGCTCCCCTGCCAGCCGGTGCTGATTCTGGGGGGGGCAGCCCATCCCCCCCACAGTAGAGGGTCACCCCATGGCAGAGGGACCCGGAGCTGGGTCCCAAAGAAAAAAATTTGATGACCACGGGAAGCTAGGACTCTTGGGTCCCTATCTCAAGTCCTTCATCAGCCATTCCATTATCTTGTCTGAGATCAATGTCAAACTGACAAACTTATACGACACTGGGTCATCCCATTAAAATATTGGCACATAATTCGCCTCCTGCCAGTCTTCTGGAACTGCTTCCGTGTTCCAAAACTTATTGGAAATCAACATTTACCAGTTCGTCAAGGGCTTTAGCCCTCTTTTGTAATTCTTGGCTGCAAATTATTGTGACCTGCTGATATAAAAAATGTCTAACTTTAGTAGCTGCTGTTTAACAGCCAGGGCTGACTCAACCCATAAGCAAATAAGGCAGTGGCTGGGGGCGCCACTGTCTTAGGGGTGCCACACCAGGGATAGGGCAAGCCAGCTCAGAAGCTGGACCAGCGCTCCCGCTCCTCCCTGAGCCGGCCACTCTGTCCAGGGTGGGAGAGGCAGAGCAGATCAATCCATGGGACAGACTCTGCTCTCTCACCCCACCTGGAGGCTGTCCCTCCCCACCCAGGGACCAGCTGTTCCTCACCCTGGGGGGAGGGGGGAGCTGGTAGGAGCAGTAGTTGGGTTCCACCTCCCCACCCTCCGGAGAGGCACAAAACCAAAAGCTGGCTTGGAGCACTGCAGCCCTTTGAGCTGGCCGTGTTAACAGCCTCCTGAAATATAAGTGGCATGGTAAAAGCATTATCATTACCATATGATATGACATCATCTGTCTTTTTCCTTATCAAAGGACAAAAATACTTATTGAATAATTCTGCCTTTTCCACGTTATTCGTAATTCTATCATTTCCATCTAAAACAGACCAATACTATTGCCAGGATTCATTATGTTCCTAATATACATTTAGGCTATGTCCACACGTTGCTTTTAAATCGAACAATGACCATTGTTTTGATTTTTAAAAAGGCATGTCTAAATGATGTTTTGTTATTTTGAAATTACGAGTCCCCTCATTTCAAAACAACGAACCTTATTTTGAAATAGTAAAACCTAGGAAGAAATCGAAATAGCCGTTACATTGAAACAGTTGTTTCAAAGTAACGCTGTTTGGACTGGTTATTTCAAAATAACCATTATTTCAATTTAACACTTTTGCCTTTCTCCTTCCCAGGGTGCCTTCCTTTTTCTATATATTGGCTGAGGCATGGCCCAGCAAGGGGGCCATGTTGCCATACCTCCCATGGTACCTGTCTCCTGTATTGAAATAGCAAGTCCTGTTTCTGGACTTGCTATTTTGATTTGGTGTTTTTGCTTAATTCCATTTTTAAATGGATTTAATAGTTTTATTTTGAATTAACTTATTTTGATTTAACTTAAATCAAATTAACCCTGTATGTGTGGACATAGCATTAAAGAACTAACAGGCTCCTTGTTGTCCTTAACTCTGCTGTTCATAGAAGTCTCCTTGTGACCCCTAGCTTCCCTTATCCATTTTCTACAGTCCCTAGCTGCTGGTTTTTATACATGAATAGCCACTTCCCTTGTCTTTCCATTTGTAATTGCTGTTTTCACTCCTTCTCAAAACCACCTCAGCCTCTAACCAGTGTGTCTTGCTTCCTCAGTGGTAGAATTTTGGCAGTTGTGGAGCCTTGTGAGGTAACTGGTGAAGAATTCCCAATTATTCTTCATATGGGCCTGGTTAAATTCTTCCTCCCAGACACTCTGGTTCCTAATTCTTTTCAGTTGTGTGCAACTGAGCCTTTGAAAGCACCAAATGTGTCACTTACTGGTTGGGGCACTGAACCTCGTCTTCTCTAAGCCACTTAGGGTCTAGTGATTAGAGCAGACGTGGGGCTGGGAGTCAGGACACCTAGGTTCCCTCCTGGCTCTAGGATGTTAGTGGGCAGATTCAGCCAGATGCTGTGGATGTGTGTACGCCCAAGTCAGAGGGATAGGACTGAGTGCGTGTGTGGCTCCCAGGGGTGTCACTGGCTCCTGGCACATGGGGCATGTGCCCTGAGTCCCCATGCCAGTGCCCTGAACAGCTGTCACGCCCTCTGCTTCTCCTGTCCCTGTGCCCAGCCAGGTATCCAGAGCCTGGCCAGCCGTGGCTGCACCTGCCTCTCCAGGCCCAGGATCTGGGCCTGGCTGCCTGGAGCAGCCAACTGCCTTGCCCAGCCCCATCCCTGGCTGGGGATCAGGGGCCAGGCAGGCAGCAGCAGGAGCCCAGGGCCTTCAACTCTGGATTGGGGCCAGGGAGTGGGGCCAAGGCCTGGGTCTTTTCCCAGGGCAACGACGCTCCTGGTGGCTCCAGGGGCTATAAAGCCAGAACCACTGGGCAAATGTTGATCATTTACAAGAAACAATAATGTTGACGTCTCATTGGCCCCCCCCATGCCCTGGGCCCCTTCCTTCCACCCAGAGTAGGGCTACCAGATATCAAAGCCTGGAAAGGAGTACAGGGAATTATGAAAAGGAGGACATTGGAGGGCATATGGAGAAAATATAGTATTAATGTAATATTCTTCTGTTTTTAGGAGGCCCTGGAATGCTTTCCCCTTAAAATAAGACATTCCGTGGCATTCCAGCATACTTTAACCCCCTATAAGTAAAAAGCCAGGCAAAACAATGTATTTTAAAATGCCTGCTAGATGGAGGACCTGAAGGTAAAAAGGAGGACATATCCTCCTTTTGCCTGACATCTGGTAACCCTAGCCCAGAGCTTCCTGCCACATGGCAGTTGGCCCAACCCTGGCCAGGAAGAATACCTTCAATTACTGCCCTTCCCTGTCTGCTGGGGATAGAATCTAGCATCCTGGCTTTCAATCCCTGGTGCTCTATCTGCTAGTCCTCCCTCTCCTCCCAGAGTTGGCACAAAACCCAGGAATCCTGGTTTCTCCCCACGTTACTCTAACTACTTAGGACAGAAGGAATGGTGAGGTTGGAGTCAATCCTGGGGGAAATTTACCCCTACCTTGCAGTGATTAATAAGCTGCAACAGTGTTAGTACCCTTCTGCCACCCCCAAAAAACACAGGCATCCAACTACCCTCTCTGCTGTCCAACCCTTGATCTGCAAGGAATTGTGGGAGCCGTGGTGGCTGAATATGGGGGAAGGATGTGGAGAGAATCTCTCCATCTATCTTTAACACAAGCCATGTGGGAGTTGCATGCTAGCCATAGCTATGTTATAGGGAAGGAAGACAGTGAAAGGAGATCTGCTCTAACCGCTCAACTTGATTGCCATTCAGGCACATTGCCTCTAACTGAGAGATGGCAGATGGGGGGATATGCTGCCCCTAATTTTGTGTCCCCTGCAAACTGGACACATGAGACTATTATGCCAAATGAGTATCTGAGATCTTTTTAGGGGGAGAAGGCAATATGCCGTGTTTATTACAGATAAAGAGAAAGTTGATAATTAACTTATCCCTATGCCCACACACACACACACTCACTCATCCAGGTGCCCAAGCATAACACACAATGTTCTGCAGTCTGTGTCATTACCAGTCCTGATGGTGCTGCTGCTGGAGTCTGTGTTAAGTGTCTGTTGCTAGGGTTCATGGCAGCTGCCTGGCCAGGGAAACTGGACATGAGGAGGAGCAGGGTCTTCATCAGGCAGTATGTAGAACAGTTCCCCCGCTTTTGCTTGGGATATCACCCAGGCTTTATAGCTTTATCACACCACTCCAGGTGCTCTGGGACCATTAGTCACCAGGCAGTTGTGCATGTGACCCTCAGCTTGTTTTCTTGGGTGTATGCTTCTGGGGTGGATCCTTTGTTCCTTTACTTTTAGGGGTGTGTTCACATTCTTCAGCAGTTAAGGTGGGCTTCTCACTTCAGCTGGGTGAGCTGACAGCTTGAGGCTGGTTCACACCAAGCTGAGCAGAACAAGCTGGCAGCTTGGGGCTAGTTCACACACACATGCACCCTCCATCCACACCTTATAGCCTATTCAGTCTTACATAAGATGGGGTACATTGGTTACAAAATGGAGTTTCTACATTTACAATATGGAATGAAACCAAATGGAGATTCACAGGACCAATGTGACAAAGCTGAAAATGCCAAGATAAGACCACCAATGTGCAGCAATCAAAATGAAACAAAGATTGGCAGGGATAAGATACAAATATTGGGGTACTATTACAAATGGGAAGTAATTAATTAGACTATATGAAGACTGACAGAAAATAAGAAACAATAAATGGATCCATAAAACTATAGATAAAAATCACCACCATATCCCGACAAGACTTGAATATTTTCTTCCAGGCCATTGATAAAGTTATCAAATAGCTTCGGTTCATCAGGACACCCTTTGAAAACACTCTTTCCCTCCCCTACTTGATGGGTGTTCTCCTCCACTGACAGTTGCATTTTGAGATCTGTCAGTTAGCCAGCTGGGAAGCTACTGAATGGGAGCCGTGTCATTTCTTAGCATGTCTTGTGACTCAAAACACTGTGTGGGTACAAGTCAAGCCCCTCAGAGATGTGTAATCTTAATGGATTAGAAGAGAACATTGATTTGTATTCATTAGTTACCCACCTTTAATTCTTGATTAATCAAGCCCGGTATCAGATACTCCATCATCTTGCCAAGGATTCATGTCAGGCTGACACACCTATAATTACTCACTTCATTTATCCTTTGTGATCTACTTGGACAATACCCCACTTGAGGCAGACAGCCAGAAACCTGGTGGTCACACCCCAACCGGATGGTTTTGTCTAGAATTGGATTCACCTAGCCACTAAAGGAAGAGCTTCCATAAAAGACAAAAGATTTATATGACCTAAAAAGAAACCACTCTACATTAGCTAACAAGAAATCAAACACAGCCTCATTTAGCCGTTTCAGTCCTAGCAACCACAACCAAGTTTATTCTAACGAGTGGTTATTAAAACCCTATTAACCATCAGTCACATTCTTCTGAACCCAAGGATTCAGATATGTTACCCCTGGAGTGGATGAAATTCCAAACCCTGCCCAAATAGACACACTCGATCAATCCTTAATAACTCACCCTCAGATGTATGGATAGAAGGGGAAAGAAAGAAGAGATTTTAGTGGTTAGGAGATTGTCAATATACATACCAGTGCATGTAAAGTCCTTACAATCAGTTTTGAACAGAGCAGAGTCTGTTGCAGTTTTCCCAGCTGGATTTGCAGGCTGATCCAGGTATCTACCTGGAGATCACAGCCTAAGGCCTAGACTTTCTCTGTTAAAGGGCAAGGAGCCCTGAGAAAAAAAGGATCAGACCCAAGGTTGGGCAGTGACAAAGAACTCCAACACCTGGGTTTGATGGAAGCCAGCCAGCAAGCTGTGACCTCTAGTCAATGGGGCCTTTCTCAGGCAGTTCCCATTCAAAGGATCGCAGTTTTCAGGCAGTTTACTAGGTGGAACTACAAGATTTCCAGGAGAGAGGAAGACAATTTGTATTATTACACCACAAGTATTCAAAGTATAAAAAAACAAGGAGTCATGTGGCACTTAAAGACTAACACATTTTTTTTTTCACATGAGCTTTCGTCAGAGAAAATCCCACTTCGTCAGATGCTTCAAAGATGGGTGAACTTATGGAAAGGAACGAAAATAAATGCAAGGGGGTGTAAAACATAGGATTGGGTCATACAGTAACAGCAAATCAGAGCAGTTCTCCTTCGAGCGCTGCTCACATCATTCAGTTACAGGTGTCTACGTGCCACAGCGCACGGTAGCTAGGAAAGTCTTCTGCCTTAGGCTGTCAGGTCAGGGCACATGGCCAACGCTCCCTCCATGCTGTGACTGCGGCTATATAGGTGACCATGACCCTGACCCTCCTAGCTACTTTTTCTGCCCTCAGCAACAGTTTTGGATCAGCCAAGAAACTTGCGTAAGCAAGTGCCTGTCTTCTACCGCGAGATTCAAGATGCCTGGTTTCAAGCCATGCCTAGGATGCTATAAAGCTTTCCCGCTCGACGATCCGCATGATAAATGCCTCGCATGCCTCGGTGAGTCCCATCTCGCCAAGAGCTGCTCCCTCTGCCAGTCCTTCAAAAGGAGGACTCACAAGGACAGAGAGCTGCACCTCCGATCACTTGCCGGAAGCAGCGCCAGCCTCTGATGCTGCCCGAGCCCTAAGTTCTCCGCCGTCTCACCCATCAGCCCAGGCACTGAAGCCCCAGGACCAATCTTTGGTGCTGAGCCTAAAGTGTCAGTCAACGCCCCCGTCGGTGCCGTCAGGGTGCCGAACATCACGGTCACCAAATCAACCTGGCGCTGAACTCAGGGCAGTACCACTAGCGGCACTGCCAACGTTGCAGGCTTCAATGTCTGTGCAGGCGCACCCTCTGGCCCACATACCGCCACCGCGGAGGAAACCAGTTCAACGCCGACTGCAGCACCGGAAATCCAATTGGTGCAGTGAGTGGCTCTGCCCACCGACCCAGTACTGCCCAACTCATCGCTGGCACCGCAATCAGGCACCAGGGACTGCTCTTCCAACCTGGTGCCACCCAGCCCCGTTTCGGTACTGCATTCAGCGGAGGACTGCCCTCTGGCCTCCTCCCCACGCTACTCCTGAGACGTGTCAGTGTCATCCTCCCAAGCCTCGGGGGCTCCCTTCCCCGGATCAGCATCGACTTGCCTCCAGCCTCTGTACGTTCTTCTCCTCTTAAGATGGTCATAAGGCTAGGAGAACGTCTATGGAAACGGCGCTATGAGCGCTCTCCTTTGCCTGTGCCTCGTCGTAAACACAGATCCTCAGGGCCACCTGAACCAATGGGGCCCTCCCCCTCAGGTATCGCACCACAACCTAGCCGGAGCCACTCCCCTCCATGCCACCTGGAGATTGGAGCGTCCTTTAACGATTGGTCACACGACTGGCTAGACATGGCCGCTGATGAGACTTTGGCCTCACGGCACTGCTCCGTCCGGTCCCCCTCACAGACCATGGATTCGGACTTCTCGGAGGATAACCCCGATCCCGACTCCACACATTAGAGTAGATCATGGGCCTGTTCTTCATCTTCGCCCGACAAATACACCTTTGAAAGACCAATCGACTGTAACGAGGACTCTCGTGCCCACCAGGAGTTGCTACGTCGTATGGCAGCCAACCTGAACCTGGAGCTCGGGGTCGTCCAGGCGGAGGTGAATCCCCTCTTTGACATCGGCTTGAGGGATCCTCCTGCTAAGGTGTCTGTACCTCGCCACAAAGGGGTATACAGCATAGTCAAGGCACGCTGGCAAAACCCGTCCTCGATCCCACCAGTGTCCAGGGTTGCAGACCGCAAGTACCACGTCTCTCAGGACAAGTTCTCCTTTCTGTTCCAGCACCCCGCTCTGGGGTCACTGGTCGTCGATGCCGTGAACCAGAAAGAGAGGCAAAGCCAACCGGTTTCCACCCCTAAGAGCAAGGAGGTGAGGAAACTTGACCTCCTTGTCAGGAAGGTTTACTCCACAGCTGCCCTTCAGCTGCGCATAGCAATCCACTCGGCCCTTATGACAAGGTATATCTTTAACCTCTGGAACGCCATGCAAGGCTTCCACACCATTATCCTGAAGGATCGTCTTAGGCTGTGTTCACACAGCACTCTTATTTTGAAACAAGAGAGGTTGTTTCGAAATAAGAAATACCCTGTTCACACAACACACGGTTGTTTCGAAACAATGGCACCCGTTGTTTAGAAACAACGGCGTTGTTTTGAAACAACTTAAACCCCATGTGGGGACGAAACAATGCTGTTTTGAAACGATTGTTCCGAAACAATGCCGTCCGAACATGTTGTTTCAAAACAACAGTGACTTGTTTCGAACTAACTGTTGTCTGAAACTGCTATTTCGCTTTGAGCTTTTCTCCTTAATTCGAATTAACAAACTGTTAATTCGAATTAAGTTATTTTGAAATAAGGCATTATTTCGATACAAGTTGTTTCAACACAACTTGTATCGAAATAATGCCTGTGTGTGAACACAGCCATAGAGACTTCCACACAATGCTTGAAGAAGGGGAAATGGCATCCAGAGATGCTCTGATGGCCATCTGGGATGCAGTGGATACAACTGCCCATACGATGGCATTGGTGGTAGTAATGCGCCGTTCGGCCTGGCTACAGGGCTCAGGCCTACCTCCGCAACTGCAGCTCATTATTCAGACCCTGACCTCTTCACTGAGTCCATGGATGCAAAGCTCCATGGAATGAAAGACTCACGGGCCACGCTCTGGTCACTGGGAATTTACACCCTGCAACCTTACAGACGCTCTCTAAAACCTCATCAACTCCAGCAGATAAAACAACAGATCCAACTGCAGAGTACATTCTGAGGTCCCTTCCCTTTTCTCAGCGCCACGTTGGGGACATGGACAGGGACAAGGCTTGTTCAGGGAAGAGTGAGAAGTCCCACGCCCCCCACTCGGTTAGGCATGAGCAGGCCTCCGAACGCTTGTCGGGGAAGAAACAGCGCTTTTGACGGTTACCTTATGGCCAGTGAACCCACGACTCAACCGGTCCCCAACTGCTTACACCGCTTCACACACCACTGGGCCACTATCACATCTGATTAGTGGGTCCTCGAGATGGTTGCGGAGTGGTATCATATTTAGTTTCTTTCAATTCCTGGGGACAGAAAACCGAGTCCTCGCTCCTCCCTCGGAAACCAGGAACTGTCCTACCTTCTCGAGATTCAATGCCAAAAACTCCTCTCCCTCAGAGCCATAGAAAAGTTTCCCAAGTGGGAGAAGGGAAAGGGGTGTTTACTCTTGATACTTTTGTTACGTGTTAGCTCTGTGTTCTTGAGGAATCAGAGCATAGTATCCAGCCTGTGCCTCCCCCCCGCCACATCCCCCAACCTCTGCTTGAACTGAAAATCAAAAAATGTAGGAAATGGGAGACATCCTTATCTACCCATATCCAAAAGCCACCAGCACAGTAAATGGAGCTTCATTTGCACTGACTATGGAGAGCCAGGCTCCAAAGCAAGAACTGCACTGAACCCTGGGATTGAAGAAGCAGGGAAGCATTGCCTGATGGGGAATCTCACACCAACACAAACAAACTCAGCAATTATCAGACCATTCTAGTCACAGACATGATAACTGATATCCAAAATACTGAGTCTGCCTGACTGTACTGTGAGCTTCTCTGAACCATTACACCCAGCCAGGAATGTGTATTGGTCACTTAAACAAGCCCTGACACAGTAGTGTGTGTCCTGTGCAAGTCCTAACACAGTAGTGTGTGTCCTATGCAAGTCCTTACTGGATCCTGTCTGAATCCTGCGTGAGTCTGGATTGAGTCCTGAGTCCTGATGCTTGGATCTAAAGCTCTATCATTTCCACTGGGATTTGGCTTTTCCTCTTCTTTGCTGATTGCTGTGGGAACTTTGTTTCCATCCAGCCTCTGACCCTGATCTGCACAACCTGGAAACCTTTCTGCTACACAGAGTGGTGAGACAGCCCCCCCCCCCAACCTCACTCCCTTTTTGTTAATTATGGCTCTCTCTAGGCCTGATACAGTAGAATCTAGGTAATATTGTAGCTGGGTGTTTTTCTTTCCTTGTATGTTTATCAATGCTGTAACTGGGTATTTTGGGGTATTCTTCTCTCCTTTGTAATTATTAGTGCAAGTTTTAGATACTTAGCAATAAAATGCCTTTTGTTATCAAGCCAGTTTCCAGACTCTTCTAAGATGTCATTTGTGGTCTTGGTTTCTTTATATTGCTTTGCAGCAACACTTCTATTACCTAGCCAAAGATCCCTGTAAAGCCCACGACCCTGTAAGGTTTGTTCATTGACAGGGATAGTAGCTTGATTGACTTCAGGGGCATATAAGGGTGACAGCTGAAAAGTGCTGTTTTGACCCAGCCTGATTGAGTCCAGGGGCATAGAAGGGTAGCAGCTAAAAAGTGCTGTTCTGACCCAGCCTGCTCAAGATCCATAATCAAGCCTAGTTTGGTGTGGTACAGGGGCATATAAGGGTAGCAGCAGAGAAGTGCTGTCTGACCCAGTCTACTGAGTTCAAGGACACATAAGGGGTCAGCTGAGAGTGCTGCTAGACCTGGTCCACTCAGACGCACCTAAATAGAAACACAAGTGACACAAGCAGCACCCTAGTAGAATTACCATCTTCCCCAAAGAGAAAGCAACCCTAATAAATGAGCATACCCCAAGCTGGTGGGCAAAGTTGGTAACACTTTCTGGTCCAAAATCTAACGGGGACCTTCAACCCATTCTAGATCTCAGCGCCTTAAACAAACACATAAGGAGAATGAAGTTCTGCATTGTTTCCCTATCACAAATCCTTCCATCTCTGTCTCCCAGGGATTGGTTCGCGGCCCTCGATCTGAAAGACACCAACTTTCACATAGCCATAAGGCCCCGCCACAGCTGGTTCCTAAGGTTCAGGATGGCAAATGACCATTTTCTGTTCATCTGTCTCCCTTTCAGGCTCTCCCTGGCCCCCAGGGTTTGCACAAATTACATGGTGCCGGTCATGGCATACTTGTGCAGACGGGGCATAAGAATTTACCCCTATCTAGACAACTGGTTAATAGTCAGGAAATAAAGCTCCTAAGTAGAGCTCCATGTCAAAGCAGTAGTGAGGCTCTGCGACTATCTGGGACTCCATATAAACCAGGAGAAATCAAAGCTCTGTCCATCCCAAAACATAGAGTTCATAGGGGCACGACTAGATGCCCACAAGGGGTTAGCATCCCTACACCGCTCCAGATTTCAGTCCATTTGCACCATCATTTTGGAGCTGCAAATGTCCCCCGTGACCACGGCCTCACGGTGCCTGCAGCTCCTCGGTCACATGGCAGCCTCCACCTCAGTGATCCAAATGGCATACCTGAGGATGAAGCCTTTCCAAATCTGGCTTTCCACGGTGTTCCACATGGAGGGACTCCCTGAACAAGGTTCTGTCTGTTCCCCAGGACACTCTGGGGATATTTCAGGTTTGGAGAGATCCCCGCTTTGCCATGGGGGGCATTCCCTTCTAAGACCTTAGGCTCTTGGTGACCTTAATAACGGATGCCTTGAGCACTGGGTTGGGGGCCCACATCTCTGCAAGCCTTTCCACTCAGGGGCTCTGGTCCATGCCAATGGCCCTCTCCAAATAAATGTGAAGGAACTAAGGGCCATCAGGCTAGCCTGCTTGACCTTCCTAGACAAGATACGGGGCAAGTCGGTCCAGAGCCTCACAGACAATACCATAGTCATGGTCTACACGAATCGGCAAGGGGGTGGTCCGCTCTACACCACTGTGCGAGGAAGCGTGCAAACTCTGGGAATTGGCCATACGGCTCAACTTCCACCCTGTGTCCTCCCATCTACCCCGGGTGGACAATGGGCTGGCGGACTCTCTAAGCAGAAAGCCGCTAGCAAACCACAAGTGGTCCCTTCACGACAAGGTGTTCTCCCTTCTGGTAGACAAATGGGGTCTCCTCCAGACAGACTTGTTTGCGACACGACAGAATTGCAAATGCCCCCAGTTCTCCTCCCTCAGAGGCCTGGAGGAGGGGTCCCTCACCGATGCCTTTCTCATCAACTGGTTGGGGCCCCTGATGTACGCCTTCCTGCCAGTTCCCCTGATACAGAGGGTGCTCCTGAAGATCGACATGGATGAAGCGAACATAATACTAATAGCTCTGGACTGGCCAAGACAGCACTGGTTCCCACTCCTGCAGGACATGTCCATAGAGATCCCACTCCTCCTCCCACTGTGGGCAAACCTCTTGATGCAGGACTCAGGGCACCTTCAGCACCCAGACCCTGGCCACCTACATCTGACAGCCTGGATGCTCTGTGGCTCAGTGAGCAGGAGAGGCTCTGCTCAGACAGCGTTAAGAAGGTCCTGGATGGTAGCACAAGACCATGCACCAGGTTCACGTACACAGCTAAATGGAAGCGTTTCTCCATTTGGGCCCAGGGCAAGGGCACAGACCCTATCTCAGCCCCCATTCACCTGATCCTCAACTATCTGCTAGACCAAGGGAAGGAGGCCTTTCTCCTTCCTCACTGAGAGTCCATTTAGCAGCAACATCCGCACTCCATGAGAGTGTGGATGGACAATCAGTTTTCTCCCATCCCACCTCGGTCAGATTCCTAAAAGGGGTGGAGAGACTTTTTCCCCAACCTCATAAGCCCACCCTGCATTGGGACCTAAATATTGTCCTCCGAGCAATGACAGAGCAGCCCTATGAACCCTTGGACTCAGTGACCCTCCTGGTATTGTCCTGGAAGGTGGCTTTCTTAGTAGCAATCACCTCTGCTAGAAGGGTTTCAGAGTTAAAAGTCCTCTCCTTGGAACCCCCATACACGAGGTTCTACCCAGATAAGGTGGTTTTGTGTCACCACCCATCCTTCCTCCCTAAGCTGGCCACTCCTTGCCACCTTAACCAAGAAATTTCCTTGCCAGTTTTTTACCCAGATCCCCAGGTTACGCAGAACCAGAGGAAGTGGCATACTCTGGACTTGAGAAGGGTGCTCCTAACCTACATCGAGCACACCCGGCCATTTCGCAAGACCCCCCCCAACTGTTTGTGGCAGTCGCCGAACGTAAGAGAGGTTTACCATTATCTTCTCAATGTATCTCCAAATGGAATGTGAACTGCATCAAGGACTGCTATGGAAGGTCGAGAACGCCCCTTCCTGGAACTGTTAGAGCCCATTCTACCAGGGCTCAGGTGTCTTCTACAGCCTTCCTCGCCAAGGTCCCAATCCAAGAGATCTGCAGGGATCTGTGTGGAGTGAAAGGAGATCCACTTTCTTGACACTACAGTACAAATCAGGGATAGACACATCAACACCACCCTGTTCTGAAAACCTACTGATCGGTATAGTTACCTACATCCCTCGAGCTTCCATCGTAAATGCACCACACAATCCATTGTCTACAGCCAAGCCCTAAGATATAACTGCATTTGCTCTGATCCCTCAGACAGAGACAGACATCTTGAAGATCTCTATCAAGCATTTTTGAAACTACAGCACGCAGCTGGGGAAGTAAGAAAACAAACTGACAGAGCTAGACAGGTACGCTGAAGTCATCTACTACAGGAGAGGCCCAAGAAAGGAAACAACAGAACACCACTAGTCACCACATACAACCCTCAAGTCAGACCTCTGCAACAGATCATTAAGGAGCTACAGCCTATTCTAAAAGATGTTCTTCTTTGAGCGCTGCTCAGTTGCATTCAGCAATAGGTGTCTCCATGCCGGAGTGCCAGACTGGTCAGAAAAACTTTTGTCCTATCCTGTCAGGAGAGGGCAGGCAGCCACTGCCCCCCCTGCGCCACCCAGTGGCTATAGATATGGCCGCCTCACAACCCCTCCCCAGTTTCATTTCTTCTGCCTTACGTGTCAGATCTGGAACATCCATTTGTTGTGAAAGCAAGCAGCCTGTCCACGTTTGTATGAGCTTCACGCCCGACTGGGAGCACCTATAAGTGGACATAGTTCCACCAAAGAGGACTCCAGCGTTCAAGCTGGAACATTGAAATCCACCTCTCACCATGTGCAGCAAGGCCTTCCCCTGGGATGACCCCCCTTGGAAGTGCCTCTGCTGCCTAGGTGAAGACCATTTGGTCATTGTCTGCTCCATGTACCTGTCATTCAAACCTAGGACAGTCAAGGATAGGGAGAAAGGCGTTGTGCCCTAGCCTCTGAACAGGCTCGGTACTCCTTTTCCGAGGCTTTGGGAGCCTATCCAGCGCCACGAACCAGCTTGGCACCGGGGACCTACCCGGCACTGTGAGGACAGAGGCTGCAGGAGGTCGACCTTGGTACTGACTTCAGTACCTCGGTGCTAACACAGTCCGTCAGCACAGGGCTCGCCCGGTGCCACTCTATGTCACTGCTGGCACTGCTGTTACCAACTTTGCCCACCAACTCAGGGTATGCTCATTTATTAGGGTTGCTTTCTCTATGGGGAAGATGGTAATTCTATTAGTGTGCTGCTTGTGCCACTTGTGTTTCTATATAGGTGCGTCTGAGTGGACTGGGTCTATCAGCACTCTCAGCTGACCCCTTATGTGTCCCTGAACTCAGTAGGCTGGGTCACACAGCACTTCTCTGCTGCTACCCTTATATACTCAATCAGGCTGGGTCAAAACAGCACTTGTCAGCTGTCACCCTTATATGCCCCTGGAGTCAATCAGGCTACTATCCCTATTAATGAGCAAACCTTACAGGGTTGTGGGCATTACAGGGATCTTTGGCTAGGTAATAGAAGTGTTGCTGCAAAGCGATATAAAGAAACCAAGACCACAAAGGAGAGGGAATGAAGTCTTAGAAGAGTCTGGAAACTGGCTTGATAACAAAAGGCATTTTATTGCTAGGTATCTAAAACTTGTACTACTAATAATAATTACAAAGGAGAAAAGAATACCCCAAAATACCCGGTTACAGCATTGATATACATACAAGGAAAGAAGAACACCCAGCTACAATATTACCTAGATTCTACTGTATCAGGACTAGAGAGAGAGAGTCATAATTAACACAGAGGGAGAGAGGTTGCGGGGGGGAGAGAAGTTGTGGGGGGGTCTCACCACTCTGTGTAGCAGAAAGGTTTCCAGGTTGTGCAGATCAGGGTCAGAGGCTGGATGGAAACCAAGCTCCCACAGCAATCAGCAAGGAAGAAAAGCCAAAGCCCAGTGGAAATGATACAGCTTTAGATCCAAGCATCAGGACTCAATCCAGACTCACACAGGATTCAGAAAGGATCCAGTCAGGACTTGCACAGGACACACACTACACTACACCACTGCACTACTGTTGGATGTGGATAAAGGTTTTTTATAAGGACTTCTTTACGTGGCCAATACACATTCCTGGCTGGGTGTAATGGTTCAGAGAAGCTCACAATACAGTCAGGCAGACTCAGTATTTTGGGTATCAATTATCATGTCTGTGACTAGAATGGTCTGATAATTGCTGAGTTTATTCCTGTTGGTGTGAGATCCCCCATCAGGCAATGCTTCCCTGCTTCTTCAATCCCAGAGTTCAGTGCAGTTCTTGCTTTGGAGCCTGGCACTCCATAGTCAATGCAAATGAAGCTCCATGTACTGTGCTGATGGCTTTTGGATATGGGTAGATAAGGATGTCTCCCATTTCCTACATTTTTTGTTTTTCAGTTCAAGCAGAGGTTGGGGGATGTTTGTGGGGGGGGGAGGCACAGGCTGGATACTATGCTCTGATTCCTCAAGAACACAGAGCTAACACATAACAGCGCAAGCTTGCTGCAGCCCCGTATTGACGGTCCAGAGGCCGCCCAGGCACCACTCTGAGTCACCTCTGGTACCACAGGCTTGCTTCAGCCCCGTACTGATGCTGCCGGGCCCACCTCGGCACTGGCCATCCTCAGCACTGCAGGGTCAATTTTGCCCTCTTCCCCGGTACTACTTCACAAAGGCAGCCCCAGCTCTCCTGGTAGGGGCTTGCCACGAGTCCATTCGGGGTCTCTCCCAATCCCAACAACACCAGAGGCAGTGGAGGCCGCATGGGCACTCCTTTTGTTGCCCATACCTCCTTCCCTGGTACCAGTTGGGAGAGGCAAGCAGCCTTCATATCAAAGGCCTGGGTGCATCATGAATGGCATGGCACCACTCTCCATCCCCCCCTCCGACCCTGGGCACCCAAGCCCCGCTGCCCATCACTCCTTCGGGCCTGGGCATGATAGAACCTTCCCCACGGCAACATATAACTTTGCCATCTCCAGTACCCCCTCGGGGATCATGAGATGCTTCCCCTCACTCAAGTCCCGAGGAAGTCCATCAAGGGGCTCCAAGAGGCCTCAGCGCCATGTTTCGGCACCGTCCCCATTCCGCTTCCACCCTCATGAATGGTCCCCACACGAGACGTTGTTGCCATCAATCTCGCTGAGGGCACCTGGTACCACTCTCTCCCCGGTACTGGGCTCATATACAGGCGATCTATCGGCGCACTTTGACCTCTTGCACCGCGTTGCAGCCCATTTGGTGATGGAGGTGCAATCCTCCGAGTCCCCCTTGGATACCCTATTTGGGCCGGTGTTTTCTTCAGCAGAACTGGTTACGAGTCCCCTCCACCCCAGTGTCTGGGACCTCGCCTCCTCCCAATGGTAGAACCCGGGTTCCATTTCACCGGTGTCAGACACGGCTGGCCTCAAGTATAGAGTCCCAGGATCAGAGTTCCCCTCCCTCATAGATCACCCAATCCCACCCTGGGATGTGGTACGAATGGTGTTAGGCCCGAGTGAACCCCCCAGCGACCTCCTCCCAGCATCGAGGGAGACAAGGGAGTTAGAACTTCTAGGATGTAAGGCCTACTCCTCCTCGGCCTTCGAACTATGGGTTGCAGACAACCAGGCCCTAACCAGCAGATACATGCTGGATGTGTGGGATTCCTTCTCAAAGTTCAGACATCTGCTCCCATCAGAGGCCAAGGAAGAATATGATGCATTCCTAGCGGAGGGAAGAATAATCTCCCAGGACCGCCTTCTGTCAGCCTGGGATACAGTAGATATAGCAGCCTGCACCATGGCCTCAGCCGTAACCATCCATCGAGCAGCCTGGCTCAGGGAAGCCAGGGTGGCCCCTGCTTCGCAACAGGTGGCACTCAACCTGCCCTTTGGTGGTGATACCTTGTTCCCACCCGAGACCCTGGAGGTAATGGGTACCGCCCATGACCCAAGGGGAGAGGTAAAATACCTCGGCCTTCTCGCATTGGGGCCCCACCCACGCCCCCCCGGCCATGTAAGGCCTACAGGCTCAAGACCCACCCTGCCAGCATTTTCCCCAAAGACACTTGGGTACGGACTTAGTCCCCCCCCCCTTCAATTAGCAACTTGGGGCTCGCTCAGAAGACCCTTCCTCCCTCCCTTTCGCCGCAGGGAAGGGGAGTCTATTCTAACTAATCTGTGACTGCCTCACTGTGGGCTCTCAACAGACTGGATATTCCCATGGCCCTGGCCCCCCTCTTAAGAAGGTAGGCAACATTTCTTTCCCTTCCTTCCTCTAACTAGAGAAGGGGGAATTCCTTAGGGCCATCACACCCTTCCCCCCCACAATTCTTCAGCATGGACGGGGAGGGGCAGGTCTTAACCTCGCTCCTCTGATTTTAGGAGGGCACTAACCCTGTGGCCCAAGCTCGCCTCAATCACTAATGACTCAACTGAGACTGCGGCTTCACTCCCGCAGACAATCCTTACTTCTTGCTGCCCTTAGGGCTATCGCTGGAGGAAGGAAACGGATAAAGAATATGAGAAGGAGAAGAAAAGCCCCCCCCATCCGCTCCCCAGGTATTTCTTCAGCCAGAGATCCCTCCTGCTTCTAAGGCGTTAGGGAGACCTTCACTAGGCCAAGGGTGAACCACCTAGTAGCTCTAGTCAAAGCTACAGACATCTCCAGTTTGCGGAGACGCGTGTGCCCACCGGACGACTGGGAAACCCCTTTGCCAGTCCGTCACCTGCTCCGCAACATGTAGGACCTGCTGCTGCACCTTGAACTTGGGAGGGATCCTCCGGGCACCTTTCCCACCCCTACAAAACCAGTAGGTGCATGCGCCTAAGTCGGTCCCAGTAGGTCCTTCGCAACCTCCCCAGGACTATAAATCCTATTTAATTATCCCGCCTGTTAGACAGGAGCACGACGCTCAGTATCATTTACCGCCCATTGCTCTGGGCCCTGGAGGGGATTACTAAGGCAGAGTCATTCATGAACTTCTACTTTGCTCCTCGTTTTTCCCCCTTTTCCCTCCCTATGGAGAAATCATCCTGTAGTGGCCTAGAACTCATCCTGTTTCTCCGGGACTGATTTATATCTTTCCAGAATATCTTTATCGGGAGTCCCTATTAGGCTCCACTCCCCCAGGAAGGTGGTGGTACCTCTCCACCCCTCCCTAACCTGACTCTGAAGCATCCGTTATTACGGTCACTAGGGGATTGGGCACCCTGAACGGAGAGTCCCCCACCATGAAGTAGGGTTCCTTCCCTCTTCCCACTCCTGAAGCAGCAACTCTGGATACTCGGCCTAGATTCAGCTAGGTCAGTGGGATTCACAGGAGAAGAGGCAATACAACCCTCCCCCCCCCTTCTGACAGAGTGGGGGGAAACTTGCCTTATGTGTACCAATGATCCCTTAGCTAGTCCAGCGGCGATGGCTTGCTGATGGATTTGCTGTGCAACATGGGGCTCCACGCATAGCTGTCACCCAACCAGGTTATATCCTAAGTTGTCCTCTCCCCCAGGGACGACCAGAGATCCATGGTCACCCAGGACTAGCTCAGGGCACTGTCGCCCGAGCGCCTGGTGGGCAAGATTTGTCCTCCTCCACAGGACCTCCCTCAGGTCCAGAAAACACTGGTAGAATTTGCATGATACTCCCGCCATAGGAGATTGTTAAGGCTTCTCCATCTGCTTACTTCACGAAGCATAACCTACCAATCCTGATGTCCAACTTGCATGGAAAATCAGGAAATAGTCATTTTTTCCCATGATGGAATTCTATCCTGGGTAAGACCGGATAACAACATAGGTCACCCTTGTCGGATTCCCCAAATATTCAAGGTACACCTGCGGAATCACCAACTGTGACTTGTGAGCATCAACGCCCTGCCAGATGGTCTTTGCAGAAGACCACTGCCTCCTCAGTTAAGCCTTATCACTCAGAGGGGTCAGTTTCTCTCTTACGAGCTTGCATCCCTGACTCAAACTTAGGTGCGTCATAGCTAGGGGCCCATATCACACCTGCTGGTGCCCCAGGCACACAGGGTCATATAAATCAATGTATCTTCTAATTCCATAGGCCTCTGGGTCATCACAACTAGGCGTCTAGTCGGAGGCATCACAATCTCTGCTTTAATCGCTCCCTCTGTTTTCTCCACATGGTCTTCCCAGTAGTGGAATCCTAGGAGGAACTGGATAGGACAGCAGGAGAATTTGCCTCTTTCAGTCTTCATATGACAACCAAAGCCAACAGTACTTCCTAAAGCCCACCTTGCTGGCTTGCAAGTGCCTCGTGGGTACGGAGTATTTCTTCTGAAACGTAAGAAGTCTCCTGGGTCAGGGCTCTGTAACACCGCTGAAGGTCTGGTGTCACATTCCACCCCCCCAGCCAGCCCAGGGACTATAAGGCTGAGATGCTATGTGGTGCCAATCGGACCACCTCTGCCATTTTTCTTTTCCCTTAATCAGCTCAATGTTTCTGCCTCTAGAATCTTCTCGCTTAATTCCGCTAGCCTTTTCCCTTGCAGGTTGAATGGTATTCCAAATACACACATCCCTTTGGGCATGTGACTTATGGGTCTTTGTGTGGCTGGTTGGAGAGATGATATTTTATCCCCTCTTATTGCTCTTGGCATGGGTAGTGACCATCATGACCAGCCCAGTATCCCTAAGGCACCTGGATTCTTCATAAGGTTTATGCTGAAGTGTCCTGCGGCCAGAAGATTTGCCCTCTGGCCTTCACACCTCAAGCTAGACCCTCAGGTACAGCAATTGAACGTGACTCCCTCCATATTAGTTGTGTTCGCTGTTGCAAATCCCTGGTGTAAGGTGACTTAGTCCGTCCGACCCATGCACGCTAATTGGCTTGGGTGGATTGGACCTACCCCTTGCTCAGGGTTGACCCTACATTGAGGACTCCATTGCCAGGGCAAGAGCCCTAACTGCTCTCTTAGTTCCTGTAAGGACCTTGCTCGCTGTGCCTATACCCTTCTGGGGTGTTGCTGTGCTGAAGGCGGAAGAGGCAACTCCACCCGCCATCCATCAGAGTGGTTAGTAGTTACCTATTACTGAATGCATCTGACCAGCGCTCGAAGAATGGTGGGTTACTTACCAGTAACTGTCTTTCTTCAAGATGGGGTGCTCAGATCCATTCAGGTCCCTCCCCTCCATCCATGCATGTGGAGTTGGTGACTCCTAGGAACTGGGGAGGGGTTGGGAGGCGGCCATATATATAGCCACTGGGTGGCGTGGGGGGCGGTGGCCGCCTGCCATCTCCTGACAGGCTAGGACAAAAGTTTTTCCAACCAATCCGGCGCTCCAGCACAGAGACGCCTATTAATGAATAGATCCGAGCAGCCCATCTCGAAGAAGGACAGTTACTGGTAAGTAACCCACCAATCCCTCACTTAACAACAGAAACATTAAAGCAGGCACACACCCCTGCAACAAACCACGCTGCCAAGTCTGCCCACATATCTGCAAAATAGATAGCATCATAGGTCCTAATCAAGTCTGCTACTCCATCAAAGGTTCATTTAACTGCTCATCTACTAATGTGATCTATGCCATCATGTGCCAGAAATGCCCCAACACCTTATACATTGGACAAACAGGACGATCGCTGGGCAAAAGAATAAATGAACATAGAGCTGATATTAGAAATCACAAAACAAAAAAAACAGTTGCTGAGCACTTCCATCTTTCTAATCACTCAATAAATGATTTGTTAATGACCGTCGTCAGAGATGTGACTCGGACATCAAGACTTCAAAGAGAAACAGCTGAACTGGAATTAATATGCAAGCTAAATTCTGTGAAAGCAGGATTGAATCGAGACTAGGGGTTCTTTTCCCATTATAAAAGGTAATTTGATTTCAGGCTTCCAATGGTTTGCCTAACAACTGCTCTGATTTGTTACCAACTTTGCCCACCAACTCGGGGTATGCTCATTTATTAGGGTTGCTTTCTCTATGGGGAAGATGGTACTTCTATTAGCGTGCTGCTTGTGTGACTTGTGTTTCTACAGAGGTGCGTCTGAGCGGACCGGGTCTATCAGCACTCTCAGCTGACCCCTTATGTGTCCCTGAACTCAGTAGGCTGGGTCGCACAGCACTTCTCTGCTGCTACCCTTATGTGCCCCTGTACCGCCCCAAACTAGGCTTGATTATGGATCTTGAGCAGGCTGGGTCACACAGCACTTCTCAGGGGCTACCCTTATATGCTCCTGGACTCAATCAGGCTGGGTCAAAACAGCACTTGTCAGCTGTCCCCCTTATATGCCCCTGGAGTCAATCAAGCTACTATCCCTGTCAATGAGCAAACCTTACAGGGTTGTGGGCATTACAGGGATCTTTGGCTAGGTAATAGAAGCGTTGCTGCAAAGTGATATAAAGAAACCAAGACCACAAAGGAGAGGGAATGATATCTTAAAAGAGTCTGGAAACTGGCTTAATAACAAAAGTCATTTTATTGCTAGGTATCTAAAACTTGTACTACTAACACAAAGGGAGAGGTTGGGGGGGGGGAGAGAAAGAGAGAGAGAGAAAAGTTGGGGGAGGGGGGTCTCACCACTCTGTGTAGCAGAAAGTTTTCCAGGTTGTGCAGATCAGGGTCAGAGGCTGGATGGAAACCAAGCTCCCACAGCAATCAGCAAGGAAGAAAAGCCAAATCCCAGTGGAAATGATACAGCTTTAGATCCAAGCATCAGGAGTCAGGACTCAATCCAGACTCACACAGGATTCAGAAAGGATCCAATCAGGACTTGCACAGGACACACACTACACTACACTATGTGGGTAAAGGTTTTTTATAAGGACTTCTTTACGTGGCCAATACACATTCCTGGCTGGGTGTTATGGTTCAGAGAAGCTCACAATACAGTCAGGCAGACTCAGTATTTTACATATCAATTATCATGTCTGTGACTAGAATGGTCTGATAATTGCTGAGTTTGTTCGTTTTGGTGTGAGATCCCCCATCAGGCAATGCTTCCCTGCTTCTTCAATCCCAGAGTTCAGTGCGGCTCCTGCTTTGGAGTCTGGTTCTCCATAGTCAATGCAAATAAAGCTCCATTGTGCTGATGGCTTTTGGATATGGGTAGATTAGGAAAAGGACGTCTCCCATTTCCTACTGTTTTTGATTTTCAGTTCAAGCAGAGGTTGGGGGATGTGTGGGGGGAAGGCACAGGCTAGATACTATGCTCTGATTCCTCAAGAACACAGAGCTAACACGTAACAGATTTGCTGTTACTGTATGACCTGATCCTATGTTTTACACCCCCTTGGATTTATTTTCATTCCATTCTGTAAGTTCACCCATCTTCAAAGCATCTGACGAAGTGGGATTTTCTCTGACAAAAGCTCATGCGAAAAATAAATCTGTTAGTCTTTAAGTGCCACACGACTCCTTGTTTTTTTTGCTGGACTAGACTAACACGGCTATCTGTTCGGAAATATTAGAAGTATAACATCACTTTTTGATCTCCCATTCAACAGAGTACAGGATTATAAAAGAGGGATGGGCTTTAGCACCTCCAATGTGATGACCACACATTGTTAGAGTTCTCCACAAGGAAATACAGACAGATTAAGCACTTTGTCCAACAATAGGGGCAAAGAGGGGGTAAAGATTCTAGTCTATTTTATACAGCTTTGATACTTATGTCCAAGGAATCAGAGAATCATAGCACCCAGAACTTATAGCAGGACCAGACATCAGCTATGCTCTGTTTACCGTTGAATACCCCTTCCAGATCTCCTTAAGGGTGGCTTCCCAGCCATCCAACTTGCTGAGTGTTTAGCTTTCACTGGCCCGCTGTTAGACTGTTTCTAAAGCCTGGCACAACATCAGTTTTCTGCCAGTCTTCTGGACCAGCCCCAGTATGGAAAACCAACACAAACAGTGCAGTTAATTGCTCAGACAGTTCATTTTAAAACTCTTGGATTGCAAGTTACTGGGACCTGCTGATTTTAAAATGTCTCCCTATTCTAGCTGATGTTCAACAGTCATCTGAACTACCAGTGGAAGAGAAAGAGTGTTTTCATTATAATGTGCTTTGACAACATCACCCATGTTTTTGCCCCCAAGACACAAAACAGAAATATTTATTGAACAATTGTGCCATGTCTGCATTATTGAGAAGTCTTCCATCTCCACTGAAAATGGACCAATGCCATTGTCAGGATTCTGTTTGTTTCTAATACATACAAATAAACACCTCTTTATTCTCTTTGGCTATGTTCACACACAGAGGGTTATTTTGATACAAGTTGTTTCAAAACAACTTGTATCAAAATAACACCTTATTTCAAAATAAGTTAATTCGAATTAAGAAAATGTTAATTCGAAATAAGGAAAAAAGCAGGAATCGAAATAGCATGTCCGGACAACAGTTATTTCAAAACGAGTCACTGTCATTTCGAAATAACATGTTCCAACGGGATTGTTTCGAAACAATTGTTTTGAAACAATGTTGTTTCGACACCAAATGGGGTTTAAGTTGTTTCGAAACAACGGTATGTCGTGTGAACATAGTGTTTCTTATTTCGAAACAACCTCTGTTGTTTCAAAATAAGATTGCTGTGTGAACACACCCTTTAACTCAGTTGGTCATAGAGGTCTCCCTTTGCTTCTCTTATCCATTTTCTACAATCCCTGATTTAGATATATTACTGTCTGCTTTCTTTTTCTTCCATTTGTTATATATTATTTTCATAGCTGGGTTCATCTCTCCTCTAATTCTGACTCCAGGCTATGCTGCTCTAACAGTTCAATCTAGGAACAGGCTGGAGAGCCTCAGCTGGGGAGTCCAACGGGTAGGTTGGTGGAACCAGTCTAGGTGGTCATGACACGGCAACTGACCAATACCTGCTGTAGACCCTGAACCCACAGTACCTCCTTCTTTGTCCAGTGGGTGGCCTGCTATCCTGGCAGATCCTGCTGGTAGTCTATGATCTGGGTCTTTTCTGCCTTGTTCCAGTCAGCAGTGGGGAGAGATCAGCATTGATCCTGATCCACTTGGACAGGAAGGCCGCTTCGGACTTGATGAGCCACTGAAGGGAGAATCGGGGAGGATGTAGTTGGCCAAGTAGACAGGCTCCACCTCCTTCCCCAGCAAGGTAGATGCCTCACATGCCACAGGTCATGATTGTGTGGTTGCAATGGGTCAAGAGAGAGAAATCCCTTACTGGCAATGGCTTCTTCCCGTCCTCCGAGAAATACACCCCCCCCCCACAAGGAACCAATGTTCCCCCAGCATCGCTCTATCCCATTGCTGGTCACCATACATACTGGCTCCTGTTGTGTGGGCCAAAAGTAACCCATGGCCTTCTCCGGGTATGCCTTGTTTGTCATCATTCCCTTCCTAGATCTGGGGCATCAATGTTCCCTGTAAGGTGCGCAGCAGTGTGGGAGTGCAGCCTCTCTCGCTCCCCAGCGCAGGGAACACAGCCACCAGTGCAATGCCAGCAGCCCCTCCCCTACTGGATCTGGGATGAAGGCATCTCCCCAGGCTGAGGCAGCAGCAGCCCCTCTGCTGCTCCTTATTTGCCTCGTGATGAAATTGTTCTGTGCCTGTTTTTCCTCCCATTCCAGGCAAATCAGCCTCTGTCCCTCCCCTCCCTTTTCACTCTTGCTTATCTCTCCCTTGCTCTGCTGCTGGGAACTGGAACAGAGTCCTCCATAGTCAAATGCTGGAGAGATGACAGACCACTCCTTCAAGGGGATTCTTTTGCAAAGCCCTGGGCTTTATGACAGCAATTGTGCCATGCCAGTTCTGGGGGCTGGAAAGCGGGCACATTTCTTGCCCCTCCTAACTCAAAAGCCATCTGGGAGTGAGTCTCAGATCCGGTGCTGCTTTGGAATTGAGTGTCAGATCCATTATTGCTTTTGGAACCCCCTTGCTTTGGCTCGCTCCATCAGTAGCTGTAGTAGCAAGAGAGGCTGAATTGGGGAGGGGAAATGTAAGTTTTACCTGTGTGAGAGCAGTTTCAAGATCCTGAGTGGATGAAATAGCAAGCTGGCTGTAAAAAAGTGGCTGGCCTGGGGACAGGCAGCCTGTGGGCTTGCAGGGGGGTCAACAGGGAGGGGGGCGGCACTTCATGTTAGTACATCTAGGTTTAAGCCATTTATCTTTTATTTTTTCTTTTCAATTACTAATCCATGTTAAAAAAAAAGAGCTAAAAATTTCCTAAGAGCTATTGAATACAGTATCACTGTATTATTGCAAGTCACCGAGATTTTTGACCCTTTAAATTGCAGATTATGAGACAGCCACTCTATTGTTTTTTCTGAATGTTTTCCTTAGCTTCCTGTTGATTACAGACTTTTATCCCTGTTATGTTCACTGCAAAACCTATTGTTGAACCCCAGGTTCGCGATGTAACTGTGATGGACCGGCAACACCCACCAAGGAGATGGACACCAATATCCAGTAGAAAAAATTTTATAGTGGTCTCATAAAGGCAACAACGAAATAGCAACAAAAATGCCTATGTGGGGGGGGGGTTTAAACAGCTACACAGTGAAAAGGACTATGCAAGATACAATTGAGGTAATAAACAGCTATGTAGTAAAAGGACTATACAAGGTACAAATGAAAACCACACTTATAAACAATGCATAAATGGGAAAAAAAACACACTTATAAACAATGCCTAAATGGAAAAAAAACTACACCTATAAACAATGCATAAATGGTATTATAGAGAAAAGAAAAAAAAGAAGAAAGAAACAAATTGAGAGAGGTAGAATAACTGTATCAGTTTATAATACCTGTCCTAGCACTGTAGTGGAACCCAAAGCGAGGAGGCAGACCAGCTGCAGCATCCCAGTACCTAATCATTCAGCTGGTAATTCGAGTACACCTAAAGGTCTCGCGGGCAGGAGCTCCCTGTCTCTGTCGGGGGATCAGTTCGACTGGTTCATGACGTTTCCTTTAACGTTTGAGGGTGGGAGAACACTCGAGCCAACCAAGGCAGGGGCTTAAATAGTGTACTGCACAGCCAGAGTATAAAATAGCCAATTGGAAGTGAGGTGCCGGTCAGGACCAATGATGAAACTGGGACCCCGGACAATGATCCCTCCTTAGTGGTGACGGGGGTGCGGATAAACTGTTCAGGGGGATAGAAACTCACCCCCCCCCTTGATGACACAAGGCTAGGGAGGTAGAAACTCACCAAGGAAATCGAGGCTCATCAGGGGAGATCAATACTTAACAGTCTTCCCCTTGAGCTGCATAGCCCGGAGATGAGACCCATCAGGGAGATCTATACTTAACATTCCTCCCTGTGAGCTCCATAGTCTAGAGGGCTATGTTGGGGGGCCATTACGTCTGCCACCTCCGTTGACACCTATAAAAATAGAAAAGAAGTTTTCTGTTTTCAGTGTTCCATCTCAGTTTGGTAAAGTCCTCAAATGAAAGAAAGAGAGATGTTTTTTGTTGTGTAAAGAACTTGCTGCTTGATGTTTTTGTGCTGTCACTTGACCTATGTCTACATGTCTATCAGAAACTTGGCTGTAGTAAGGATATGGTTGGACAGGTAAAGTGGCAAATAGTCACATTGGCAAAACAAAAAAGGTGTCTTGCGGAATTTTTAAAGTCACATTAGCATTTGCTTTGCTAAATAGTTCTTAGGTCTTCTGATTTTCATTTTTACATAAGTAAATGAATAAATTGATGTTTAACCAGTGAACACTAGAGAAACATCAGAAATGGTTACTTATATCTAATAGCTTGTCTACACATAACCAGAGGTTAAAGAATAATTTGGTGGGCCCTGGAACCCTCTTGCATGGGTGCTCCCACACACACACACAGGTGGGCCCCCCCAATACCCAGCCCCAGACAGACAGACACACACACACACACACACACACACACACAGAGCCAGCCCCAGACAGACACATACACACAGCCACCCCCAAACACACACAGAGACACACACAAACCCCCAGCAACTCCCCCCTCCCCCAAGCCCTTACCTCCACTGTTGCAGGCTGGCTGACAAAGGCTCCTCCACCCTGTAGGGGGAGATTCACACACTCCCAGCCTGCCCCTGCTCTCTGCTGGCTGGGCTTAAGGAGGACCCACTTCTAGTTGCTCCTGCTATTTTTAGTAGGGGCCTGGAACGCAACTTTCTGGTGTGTTCCTCTCTTTTTAGGGGGACCAGAACACTGCCAGACTAAAAATAGGGGGCATCGGAACTGTGTTCTGGTGCCTTCCCCCTTACTTTAACCCCTGCACACAACAGTACCATACCATGGCGGTGTGATTTCTAAAGCACCAAAATTTGTTTTGCATGTAGATCTCCTGATGGACACTTAATTTTAATGCTTCTGGCTGATTATTATATTTGTGCTCTCTGAGGCCAAACACACAAAACTGGATAAAGGAGTGACTTGGATTCGTGAATGTGCTTGTTCTAAGAGCAAGCTGTTACAAATTTTGACTATTGAAAAACCACTTTGTGGGATGTAAAGGACAGTTTACCTGTCAGAGCCCTTGTAGGAGTCAGGGTGATTCCTAGTATCCTTACTAGCATGAGTATAGAGTCTTTATTATTTTTAATGTTTCCTCTGTAATGCTTTCATGCTACAAATAAAAGTGCTTGCTTAGAAAGAGCTGTGTGGTACCTTAGCTGTGGCTCTAATTCTCACCCAGGTCTCTGGGCAGAAGGCAAAACAAGGTCTCTTTGCCAGTGTCTTTCTAAGTGATCCATGGTGTAAGGAAAGGATTAGTGTAGCCTGGAAAAATCTCTGATCAGGAGCAATGGTCCTTTTAAGCTGATGATGCAACTGAGCAAGTTATGGATGCACTCAGGGAGCCAAGGGGCAGCAGGGAAGGGGTCTGGCACTGGGTTGGAGCACCGGAAGTGAACTTGCTCAGCTGCATCCATAAGTTGCTCAGCTGCATCATCAGCTTAGAGGGAACACTGGGCATCACCCAAACATAGCTCCCCCTCTGGATGTGAATGGCTATGCAGGTCACGTTTCTGCACTGCCAGCACAGCCTGGCCAGGTACTGGTTAGCTTCCTCCTTGATGTGGTCGTGAAGGGAGAATTTCTGCAGGATCTCCTGCCAAGTGATGGTAGAATGTCCAGGAGCAAGGCTAATCCATCGGCCAGATGTATATCCCTTTGATGTGCCTATACTCATCTGACGTCCAGTCATTGAGCACATAGCTCCTCCATGGGACACTCTGGACCAAGTCACTGGAGACCACAGGCAGGGTGAGGTGAAAGAGCAGCACCAGCTACTGGTGCATCTCTGACAGAATGTAGGCCTGGCACCCATTCATCTTGGCCAGGGCATATAGAGGGAGGCGTATTCCCCCATCTGGTTCCCCAGACTCCTGATGAAGTTTATAGTCCACATGCCCTGCTCTAGGCTGGGGGCTGGGGCCTGGCCTGGGTTATTTGAAGACAGGTCCCCCTTCCTTTCTCTGATGAATTTGATATTCAGCAATAGGAAGGCAGAGATGATGAGGATAGCTAGCATGTAAAGCAGAGCATGAAGACTGAGTGGAAAGAGACCAAAGAAAACAGGGGTTTCATGGCTTCAAGCAGCATGGCTGTGATGGGGAGAGTTCCTGGCCTACGGGGAGGCGAAGCAAGAGAGTCAGACCTTCATTGATCTATCTTATTATTAGCTGCACCAGAGTGACCAGCTACTACTTGGATAAAGGCATTGGAGAATTGCTGGAGCAATGCGAAGATCGGCTAAAGAGATGGGTGGATGGCAAAATGAAGAGGAAGGCTGGATGGAGGGGAAGAGCAGGTGTGTGGATGGAGGGATGGAGGGTGAGAAAATGATATGGAGGGACATAGCCAGACGTATTTCCCCTCAATGTTCCTGTATTCATCCAACATCAAGTAATGGAGCCTGTAGTTCCTTCACGGGACACTCCGAACCATGTCACTGGAAACCACAGAGAGGGTGATGTGGAAGAGTGGCCCCAACTGCTGGTTCGTCCGTGGCAAGATGTAGGCCTGGCACCCACTCATCTTGGCCAGGGCATCGAGGGTATTGTATCCCCCCATCTGGTTCCCTCAACATCCAATGGCGTTCACTGTCCACATGCCTTGCTCTGTGGTGTGGGGTATGTGGCGGGGAGGGTCGGAGCAGGGGGTGCTTCGTTGGCTTTCTGGGAGGGGGCCACTCCCCACCATGGTGGGAATCGGTTGCACAAATTAGGACGATGGCAGCAGGGAGACAAAAACCCAGTGGGGTGGCTGGAAGGGGACCCAGGAGTCTGGGGCCATCATAGCAGAGAGGAGGGAATGATGTGCCAGCCTGGCGTGAAGGCAGTGGGGGTCAATGGTGGGAGGGAAGACAGCACAATTAGAGAAGGGAGTTTCCAAGTCCAGTTACTAACATTCCCAAGATCTGCCACTTCCCCTGACTTGTGATCCACATGCATCTATGAGCTCAGCTCTGGGCCCTGCCCCTCTCCAGCTCTGCTGGTGTAACCCATGTGCCTAAATAGGTGCAATCTCTTTTAGGGATCCTTATGGCTGGGTTACGTTGCTGGGCAGATTTTGCAGCCCAGAAACCAGAAACTTCTGGTAAGAGGGTGAGGGAGCACACTGAGCATGCCCCACAAGTTTTATTGTTGAGCTGGAAGTGCATACCCAGGGAGAAGCCTGAGAAGAGAAGCGTGGAGAGGAGCAAACAGCGAGCTGCAGAGGACACTGGCTAAGGGACTGTGAAAGGAGCTGAGCAGGAGTGGACTGCAGGATGTTTTCTCCCAGCTTTCGACTGCTTTGCAGGGGAGTTGTCTGCAGTGGAACTGAGAGCTGGATGGCCAGTGACTTGATTGCATGGTGCTGGCTGCACAGGAGGAAGAAAGGCCTGCATGGCATCTACCTGAAGATAGCTGCAGCTAGAGAGGATGAGGATTGCTTTTGTTCTGCATTCAAGCCCCAAGGACTTAAAAGACTGCAATTGAGATACGGGTGACTCCACCTGAACTTTGGGACTCTTGGGTGTCTTACTGTTTTGTTTAAATGTATTATGGTTCCTTAGGATAAGGTGTGTTTAGTTAGTTAATAAAGTTCATTGTTACTTTTCTGCTGAGTGATAGTTTAATGTGGGATGGAAACTCTGAGCAGTCTTCGCTGTGAGTCCTTTTGACAACTGGATCCTGGCTCTCCAGTTGCTTTCATCAGGGGTTTTCTCTGTGAGGCACTGGAGAGGGGCAATTGAATAAATTTGAGCCCACCCTAGCAGGTTACACTGGCACCCCACATTCCCAAACAGCTGCTGCCTGCAAGCCCACCCTGTGCTCCCCCCATGCCCAGCTCTGTGATTACTGACAGGAGTGGAGGATTAAATTGGGTGTAAGGCCATGATGGGTTGGAGGGGAAATTCCCTCTTTGTGGTCTGATCAAACCTAATGAAGAGCAAACAAGAAAAACTCCTTTCAACCAGAAAATGAGATGGGCACAGACTGCCAGCCTTCCCCACCCCCTACTGTAACTGCTAACTCCCCACTCCCCTCCCAGAGCCAGGGATAGGATGCAGGAGTCCTAGCTCCCAGCCCTACCCCACCACCAGGATGTCCTCTGCTCTTCTTCGAGCACTGCTCGGATACATTCAGAAATAGGTATCTCCGTGCCAGACCACCAGATCAGCCAGAAACTTTTTGCCCTAGCCTCTCAGAAGAGGGCAGGCGGCCACCACCCCCCACGCCACCCCGTGGCTATATAAGTGGCCGCTGCCCAGCCCTTCTGTTACGAACTTTGCCCACCAGCTCAGGGTATGCTCATTTATTAGGGTTATTTTTGCTTTGGGGATGATGTAATTCTATTAGTGTGCTGCTTGTGTCACTTGTGTTTTTATATGGAGCTCACTTCTCCCTTCTGCAAGCTATCTCCCAGTGGAGCAACCCTTCCACGACCTCGATTTCCCAGGACTGGATTCTTCCAACCCTCAAATCCAAACAGCTACCCCAATACACACATTCACTGATTAACAAGGTGTGTCTAAGGGGACGGGGTCTATCAGCACTCTCAGCTGATCCCTTATGTGTCCCTGAACTCAGCAGGCTGGGTCACACAGCACTTCTCTGCTGCTACCTTTATATGCCCCTGGACTCAATCAGGTTGGGTCAGAACAGCACTTTTCAGCTGTCACCCTTATATGCCCCTGGAGTCAATCAGGCTAATATCCCCGTCAATGAGCAAACCTTACAGGGTTGTGGGCATCACAGGGACCTTTGGCTAGGTAATAGAAGCGTTGCTGCAAAGTGATGTAAAGAAACCAAGACCACAAAGGAGAGGGAATGATGTCTTAAAAGAGTCTGGAACCTGGCTTGATTACAAAAGGCATTTTATTGCTAGGTATCTAAAACTTGCACTAATAATAATAATTACAAAAGGAGAAAAGAATACCCCAAAATACCCTGTTATAGCATACAAGGAAAGAAAAACACCCAGCTACAATATTACCTAGATTCTACTCTACCAGACCTAGAGAAAGAGAGTCATAATTAAACAAAGGGGGGGGGTCTCACCACTCTGTGTAGCAGAATGGTTCCCAGGTTGTGCAGATCAGGGTCTGAGGCTGGATGGTGTTGGGGAAAATCTAACTCTGGCCCTCAACTTCAGAAAGAGGCACACCAGAGCCTTCCCAATGAAGCAGACCCGTTCCCAGTCGAGACTCCAATAGGCAGAGAACGAGGTGTGCTTCAAGGTTTATTATCCAGCTGAATAATAAAAGGAACTGCATCAGAGGGAAGCAAAGAGAAGCTAGCCTCTCTGAGCAAGAACCCCCAGTACAGGGTCTACAGGTCACATATACCTTCTAACATGCAAAATACAATATACATAATGCAACAAGCTCATGCATAATACAACAAGTTACATCATGCCTAAAATCCATACATGGTATTACTACTTTTAACATGCAGGTTACATAATTAGATTATAGTTAATAGGCAGCATATAGTTAGCCCGCCTCTGTTGTTGTTTACAGCTTATTTGGGTAACAGTTACTGTCCTTGACCAATGAGAGTGGCCAGACTCCTGTGACCCCTCAGCTACCTAGCCCCTGCCAACCTGTTTACCAGACTAGGGTGATAGCTTCCCATCAGGGGACAGACAGGAGGGATTGTCTTATAATCAACCTTTGTGGATTACCTCTTGTATCTATAGAAACAGTCTACCTTCTTATCAATCAAAACCCCTAGCTCTCCTGACTTATGCCTTAATAAACTTGTCTAAGCAAACACAGAGCCTCGGACACAGAACTTCCAGACCAAACTTACTCCAGACCAAACTTACTCCATCTTTAAACTGCCTTTACAACTCCCCCCTTTTGACCAAGAGCAAAAGCTTGCTGGTCGATCTATGTTCACATAGGACCTTTAGTGTATTTAAATCGGGGTTGGCATGCACATTTCCCAAGAAAAATTTAGGCAAGTTATTATTACTATTACCCACTACATTTGTAAAACAAAACAGAGATGTCCCTGGAACCTTATTATTATGTCTGTTCTTTCAACAGAAGCAACCCCAATAGTCCCAAAATTCCCAGTCCCAGTCCAAAAACAATTAGGAAATAACCATTTAGCTTAAGCATCCACTGATCTTCACTCGGTCCTTTAAGTAAGATAAGTGGAATAAAAGTCTCTTCTTTTCCATCTTGCAAACATGGATTTGAAACTGTCTTGCCAGCTGCCTGTGTTGAGCTCCCACCTTTTTATGAACCTTCGCCATTGTTCAGTCTGGCCTTCTTGGGACCCACCAGTTCACCAAAGACAATAACACAATTTACAGCCAACATAGAAAATAGCCACAAACATAAGCAATGACAGTATGCCTGACAACAATTGCTTTCCCCAATGTTTGGTATTCAGGACTTAGATAACTATTTGTTTACTACATAACTTTACAAAGTACCCTTAAGTTGTTTGTGGGCCTCCATTGCCCACTATTGTGATACTGTTACAAAGTCTTCCATTTGCCCTATGCTCTACCCCTGGGCAATGGAGGGCCTTAAAACCTTACATGTAGCTTTAAAGTGTAAGTTTAAAGTGATATCTCAGGGTCTGAATAAGTTGCCAAATGTTTTACCTTTTGAAAAACAGATATACCAATTAATACAAGAAAACAAATACCACAATACAGTAACAGTAGGCTGAATTAACAAGCCAAGATAGGAGAGCTGACAGTTAATGCACCCAACAGCATGCAGTGTTGCTGCACAGATAAAACCATTTTATTGAAAAGCACTGGGCTCTGGATGGGGTGTTATAGTGGGACATATGCATTCAGATGTCCATTGTTAACAGTTTTGCAACTCATAGGTATGATTAATATAAGGACTGATCCATTCTCCTGAAAACTGTGGCCCCTACAATTTTTTACCCATTAAGTGTGGAAGTACTATGAATTTGCAGAGTGGATTTATTACAGGTCAACACAAAGCTAAAGAAATATAGGACTGGTTAAACTGCAAGGTGTCTGGCAGGGGTTGGATTCAGACATATTAGCTGATATTAAACAAAAAAAATTTTTTTTTTATCCATACTGGGTTACCTGAACATTTGCTAGAGCATTTGCAGCCGCATTTAATTTTGCTTCCTCAATATTGTTTTGGTACGTGCAGTGGTGTGCCCTACTTTAAGTGTACATACATCTAGCTGGGGCACTGATGTGTTTGTTTGTTTGTTTTTTTGATATATTTTGGCTCCACACTGCCTTTGCCTGAATGCACTAATTATTTTGTTATCATTTATTGCCCATCAGGTAAAGCCATTAGCCAGTGCCCAGAAGTCAGTATAGATGTAACACTCAGGGTTTGCCAATTATTTTGCTTGGGTTACTGCCAACTTGACAGCTTTTAGTTCAGCATATTGGCTGGTTTTATTGTTCCCTTCCTGGGTGAGCTGTATGCCTTTCTGGCCTTGCATGGCAGCTGCTTGCCACACCCGGTTCAGGCCTTAGTATTTAGCGCTGCCATCAGTGAACCAGGCATGATGTCTGTGCAATGGATTAAGTGGCCCATAGGATGGGGCTCAGGTAGCCAGTCCAGTAGTAACTGGTAAAGGCGGTGGGGTCTTCTCTGCATCAGGGAAGTGGGCGACCTCCTTGTGCTGAGGTGAAGCTCCCATGGCCCTGGTTTTGCCTGTTCCTGTATATATTATTTCCATTATAACACAGTAATTGGGAGGGCTCGTCCTGTCCTGGGTCCCAGTGGTTCCTGGACCCATGCCATAATGGGGAGTTCTGGTTTTAACACAACCTCCTGCTCTTTTGTCATTTGTTTTACTTCCTGTTAAGCCCAATAACATGCTAAGACCTTTTGCTTAATTGGTGTGTAATTTGCTGCTGCACCCTGTAGAGTTTTGCTCCAGAACCCTAGTGGGGTTCGGCACTGATCACAAGTTTGCCACAGGCTCCATTGTGCCACCCCCGGGTGACCAATACCTGCAACTTTACTGATCCTGGTCTCCAGGGTCCGAGTACCATGGCAGTTGCCACTGTTTGCTTTGCAGCTTTTTCCATGAAAAAGAAAGGTTGCAAGATTAGGAACTGTCTAATCCAGAGGCAAAACCCTGAAAAACTTGTAAAATTAAACCATTGAAATTATGAGGCTGCCTGCCTCAGTCTTCCCATTTACCATTCTAGTACATGCACAAAACTTTACCAAAAATTTACACACAGTACACTTAACTACAAAGATTGCGTGCATTTTACATCACTATTTCTTAATATAACATCAGTATAAAATTCTTTTCATAGATGGGTGCTTACAGATATGTACCCATGCTGCACCCTTTTTAAGGCAGTTTGTTCCCAGGGTTGGTTGGTTTAACCCTTTGCTCTTACCACTTTTTCCAGGATGCTTATGGTGCTGGGATTTCTGGGTCAGAGGTAACAAGAATCTATTGCATTTCTTTTTTCCTCCCTTCTGTAAGGGGTTAAGATGGAGTGGGCTGCTGTCTTGTGTAGGTAGCACAAAGGCAGGGGTGTTACTTTTACAGTAGAACTGCCCCTCCCCCCTGTCAGCAGGCAGAACAGAGTATTCACAAGCTGGATTTTCCTGGCTAAAAGAAGCAAAGTTAGTTCTTCATTACATTAAGATAAAGACATTTTTTTCCTGAAATTTGAGTTGAAGGCTAAGTATTTGGGTTCAGAGACTTTGACTTAACCACTGCCTTTGGGGCATCCCTTCTGTAACCCCACAAATTACTTATAGCCATTATGTTTTGGTTTTTTTTCCCCTGAGGCACAGCATTGCTGCTTTCTTAAATGTTAAGAGTTTACCAAATACCTTTTTTTTTTTTTGGTTAGGTTTTATTTTATTTATTTATTTGTTTGTTTGTTTGTTCTAGCTTTGTTGTACTGAGCCAACTTTGAGCTAAGTTTGTGCAAATCTTGAATTTGATTTCCAATATGGACTGTTTCTGCCAATTATTTACCAACAATTCCTTTGGGAAAAGGGACCTTTTTTTTTTTTCTGAATAGTTGTAAACACTCCTGGGGATAAAACATGGTAGTAGCCGCTACCTGACCCCATTGTATAATTTAACTATTAGGATAACACAATGTGATTGTACCAAATTATACACATTTTTACTTTACCTTACTTTGTAAGAAAAACAAAACAAAAATTCACAATACACACCAAGGTTAGTAACAAGACAGACACCATAAAACACAAAACATAACAACTTTGTTACAAAAGCAGATCCATGGATTTTTGTTTAGGTGTTTTGCTGGTGCCAGTTTTTTGCTTCTGAAAAACAAAAGAACATTTTTCTACCCCATGAGAAGGGAGTCAGTGTATTGATTAAAACAACCACATAAACTAAAAGTAAACTTCTTACTGAATTTGTCTGGTTCTGACTGCCATACCCACAGCCAGCTTTTCAAAGTGTTAAATGCTAACAAAGCCAAAACATGCAAGATTCTAAAACCAAGAGTGTTGGCTTAAGTTTTTAAAACCTTACAGATTTACACGATTTCAGATGTACACAAACAACTTTTTTCCTGAGTGATTTCAATCAAATTATTCACATTTAAGTTCTCTAGTTACAATTTACAGACCATTTGCTTGACAAAAGACCCATTTTTTTTAGGATGACTGCATAGAAACCAAGACTTTACCTTCCACAACACCTTTTTACATTTGAAGTATGTGCAAAAAATTTTTCATTCAAATTTTGGCAAACCAAAACTGCAAAGGAGGAGTAAGGTGAAAAGCCACCAATTAACCCTGTTTAGAATACAAGTTCACAGCACTATTCCAACTGTGGCTTTAACTTAAACTCTTCAAATAAAAGAGACAGTGACAGAGGAGAGAGAAGAGGAGAAGAAAGCGCTTTATGAAAAAGAAAACTCTAAGGTTAAAAGGTACAGAAAGCAATAGGCCATCTGGAAAGGAGGCAGGCTGTCATTGCCAATTTTTCCTGCCAGGCTTCCAACTCCTGCACGTCTGCCCATGCATACCAATAATCCAGTTGTTTAGGGTGGAAAATCTCAAGGATTTTCCTGAGGTACCTCAATTTGTCCAAATCTAAACTTCCTAATTGGGGCGATTGTAAAGTTGGATTTTCATGGGTGTAACCTGGCCAGTTTATGTGACAAAGATCAATCAATTTCTGTTTTGTGGGGGGTTTTTTTGTTTTGTTTTTTTGTTTGTTTGTTTTTTGTTTTTGTTTTTCAAAACCCCAGTGGCCGCGAGTCAACTCCAGTTTACCAGAACTTTTCCTAGGGGACTTTCTTCCGGGATGGGCTGCCCCTGTCCCATTGTCACCCTAGGCGGCCGTCCCTTTCCTGATCTGTCCAACAGATCTGACCTCTCCAACAGGTCCGACCCGTCCAACGGGTCTAGTTCCTTCCTGACCTGTCCAACAGGTCCGACCCGTCCAACGGGTCCAGTTCTTCCCAAAGCCTGTCTTCTTGGCCCAGCCTAGCCTACCCAACCTGGAAAGGGCAGGAACAATTCTCCAAGAATTCTAGACTGCCTCAGACAGGATGGAGGACTTATCCAGAGTACAAAAATGTGAACCACACAAGAATAATAAACAAAGTGTTGAACCCCGGGTTCACGATGGGATGGACCGGCGACACCCACCAATGAGACGGACACCAGTTCAATTAAACAAAAAAAACTACTTTTATAGTGACACCTTAAACACCTTCAACCCCTCAACAGTGTAAAACAAGGAAATCTATGCAAAGCCACTTGTAATCAACTAACAATGTGAAGCAAAACCTAGATAGGACACTTATAACCAATTAATAGCATAAAGCAAAATCTAAATGAAAACTTATAACTAAATGACAATATAAAGCTAAAACCTATGCAGAGCACTTATAACCAAGTAACAGTGTGGAGCAAGAGTCTATATAAAGCACCTGTAAAACACTTCCAGCCAAACAACAGGATAAAGTATGAGAGTCTATGCAAAACACTTACAACCTACAAATGTACTTATAGTTAAATAACAGTATGGATTAATGACCTACAAGAGGGTGGCCATAATAAGTCAAGGACTTTTCTGGCCTTTTACTGCCTCAACATCGGTATAGGCACTGACCAGCCCACCCGACGTGTATTTACCAATGGCTGGAAGCCATTCCTCCTTGCTAGCCAAGAAAGGTGGGCGGCAGAATGAAAAAAAAAGTCAGATGAGAGAAAAATAAACCCCACACTCCCCCCGTGTACACTGGGGAAGTTTGGGGCCAGCAGTTTAGAGCAGAAGCAGAGTAATGAACAATTATACAGTAAGAAGGATGCAAAATACAAATGACTAACAAAACACCTGGCAAATTAACACCACAAAACTATGCTAGACCTTAAACAACTATATCATAAAAAGATTATGCAGGATACAGAGGAAATAATAACAACTACACAAACTATGCAAAACTCAGGTGAAGAAGCTACAATCACAGACTATATATAAATGGTACCAAGTAGAATGATTAAGAGAAGGTAGGAGGCCTATATCGATTTATAATACCTGTCCCAGGACTGCAGTAGAACCCAAAGCGAGGAGGCAGACCAGCTGCAGCATCTCAGCACTTAATCGTTCGTCCGGCAATACGTGTACACCCCCAAAAAAAAGAGGGTCTCGGGGGCGGGTACTCCCTGTCTCAGTCGGGGGATCAGTCCGACCGGGTCGCGACGTGCCCTTTAGCATCCGAGGGTGGGAGAACAACAAGCTAGCTGAGACAGGGGGTTTTAATAGAATTTTGCCCGGCCAGAGTAAAAATAGCCAATTAGGAGTGGGATCCTGGTCAGGACCAATGATAAAACTGGGACCCCAGACAATGACCCCTCCTTCGTGGTGACGGGGGTGCCGAGAAACTGTTCAGGGGGGATAGGAACTCACCCCCCTTCTTGTTGACACAAAGCTAGGGAGGCAGAAACTCACACAGGAGATTGAGGCCCATCAGGGAAGATCGATCCTTAACACTCTTCCCCTTGAACTGGATAGCCTGGAGATGAGACCCATCAGGGGAGAGAGATACTTAACACTCCTCCCTGTGAGCTCCATAGTCTAGAGGGCTACATTGGGGGGGGCGGGATGGCCATTATGTCTGCCACCTCCATTGACACAAAGGAGTCACCTTATCACCCCAAGGGGGTTGCTGTCCTGCCCCTAGTTCCCATAGGTGAACTCACCCAGTCTGTTAGCCGGCTGGGGTTGGGGCTGGATGGCAGCACCTCCGGGGTGAGCTGGGTAAGTCCTACCGCGGTTGCCAAATTTGTTGGGGAAAATCTAACTCTGGCCCTCAACTTCAGAAAGAGGCACACCAGAGCCTTCCCAATGAAGCAGACCCGTTCCCAGTCGAGACTCCAATAGGCAGAGAACGAGGTGTGCTTCAAAGTTTATTATTCAGCTGAATAATAAAAGGAACTGCATCAGAGGGAAGCAAAGAGAAGCTAGCCTCTCTGAGCAAGAACCCCCAGTACAGGGTCTACAGGTCACATATACCTTCTAACATGCAAAATACAATATACATAATGTAACAAGCTCATGCATAATACAACAAGTTACATCATGCCTAAAATCCATACATGGTATTACTACTTTTAACATGCAGGTTACATAATTAGATTATAGTTAATAGGCGGCATATAGTTAGCCCGCCTCTGTTGTTGTTTACAGCTTATTTGGGTAACAGTTACTGTCCTTGACCAATGAGAGTGGCCAGACTCCTGTGACCCCTCGGCTACCTAGCCCCTGCCAACCTGTTTACCAGACTAGGGTGATAGCTTCCCATCAGGGGACAGACAGGAGGGATTGTCTCATAATCAACCTTTGTGCATTACCTCTTGTATCTATAGAAACAGTCTACCTTCTTATCAATTTAAACCCCTAGCTCTCCTGACTTATGCCTTAATAAACTTGTCTAAGCAAACACAGAGCCTCGACACAGAACTTCCAGACCAAACTTACCCCATCTTTAAACTTCCTTTACAATGGAAACAAAGCTCCCACAGCAGTCAGCAAAGAAGAAAAGCCAGGTCCCAGTGGAAATGATACAGCTTTAGATCCAAGCATCAGGATTCAGGACTCAATCCAAACTCACACAAGATTCAGACAGGATCTATCAGGACTTGGACAGGACACACAGTATTGAATCAGGACTTGCACGCACGTACACACCATATTGTACTCTTGGATGTGGGTAAAGTTTTTTTTATAAGGACTTGTTTAAGTGGCCAGTACACATTTCTGGCTGAGTGTAATGGTTCAGGGAAGCTCACAATACAATCAGGCAGACTCAGTATTCTGGGTATCAATTATCATGTCTGTGACTAGAATGGTCTGATAATTGCTGAGTTTGTTCATGTTGGTGTAAGATCCCCCATCATGCAATTCTTTCCTGCTTCTTCAATCCCAGGGTTCAGTGCAGTTCTTGCTTTGGAGCCCGCCTCTCCATGGTCAATGCAAATGAAGCTCCATTTACTGTGCCATGGCTTTTGGATATAGGTAGATAAGGATGTCTCCCATTTCCTACTACTTTTGGTTTTCAGTTCAAGCAAAGCTTGGGGGATGTGTGGGGGGGGAAGGCACAGGCTGGATACTATGCTCTGATTCCTCAAGAACACAGAGGTAACACGTAACACTTCCCCAGTTTCATTTCTTCTGCCTGCGTGCTGGATCTGGAACTGCCCACTCCTTGCTTTGCAAGCAGTCTTTCTCTTGTTTGTTTTCCCTGTGTGAGCCGAGCCTTCTGTCCAACTGGGAGAACCTGTTCATGGATGTTGCCACCCTGAAGAAGGTCTCTCTTCCTGGACTGGAACACCACGATCCACCGTTTTCCACCATGCCGGGGTTTAAGCCCTGCACCACGTGCAGCAAGGCCTTCCTGCGGGACGATTCCCATGAGAAGTGCTTCTGGTGCCTCGGCGAAAGCCACGAGGTCACCGCATGCGCCATTTGCCTGGCCTTTAAACCCAGGATGATCAAGGACAGAGAGCAGAGGCGCCGTGCCCTTGCCTCCGAGCAGGCCTGGCACTTCCCCGAGGTCACAGGACCTCCCATGGCACTGCGCACCAGTTAGGTGCCGGGGTCCACCGCTGACCAGCACCATCCCCAAGGGCGACGTAGGACCAGTGTGGGGAAAGGGGTTTTGCGAGAATCCAAACGGCCTTGGCGCCGACTCTTGGCACCGTTGCCATTTGAGTTCCATCCTTGTGAATGGTCCACTGAAGAGGCTACACAGTCCCCACCGGCACAAGTCCACTCAACACAGGTGAGAGCACTGAGTCCAGTGCCATGCTCTTACACGGGTGATTTATCGGCGCATTTTGACCTTTTGCGCTGCATCTCAGCCCACATGTGTCTAGAGGTTCAGTCCTCCGAGACGCTCTGATACCTCATTTGAACTAGTGTTCTCCTTAGCCGAACTGGTTATGGTTCCCCTACATCCCAGTGTCTGGGACCTGGCCTCCTCCCGTTGGCAGAATCTGGGTTCCATCTCCTCGGTTTTGGACATGGCAGGGCTCAAGTATAGAGTCCTGCGGCTGGAGTTCCCTTCCCTCACCCATCACCTAGTCCCACCCCAGACAGTGGTGAAGGCGGCTCTAGGGTTGGGGCAGACCCCATAGGACCCCCTCCCAATGTTGTGGGAAGCTAGGGAGCTTGAGCTGCTGGGCTGTAAAGTTTACTTGTCCTCAGCGTTTCAACTCCGGGTTGCGAACAACCAGGCCCTGGGACGTGTGGGAGTTGATGCTGAAGTTTAGACATCTACTCCCACCTGAGGTCAGGGAGGAATATGATGCCTTTTTAGAGGAAGGCAAGATAACTGCCCCTGGACCTCCTCCTTTCAGCCCGGGATGTGGTGGATACAGCTGCCCACATGATGGCTCCAGCTGTTACCCTGCACTGCGTAGCCTGGCTACGGGAGGCCAGAGTACCCCCGACCTCCCAGCAGGTAGCCCGCGACCTACCTTTTGGAGGCGACACCCTTTTCTGGGAGGAGACCTCATCCATTCTGGGTACTGCCCATGACCCCAGGGGGGAGCTGAAAACTTTGGCCTCCTTCAACCGGGCCCTCTTCTACGCCCCCTGGCCACTTAGGCTTTATTGTAAGCTGGGTCTTAAACCCCCCTGCATGGTTACTGGTGGGGACTTAGTCCCCACTACCACCACCACAACTTGAGTTTGAGTCCTGGGGGGGGGTGTTCTCCCCCTGGAAAGGCCTCTGCCCTGAGTGACTTTGGTGAGAGCCTCCAATCAGTTGACCAGTGACAGTGACTGGTTGTAATCACAATATCTTTGTCCATTACCTCCTAGGCAGGGCTACCAGATACCAAAGCCTGGAAAGGAGGACAAGGAAGTAGGAAAAGGAGAACATTGGAGGACACATGGAGAAAATGCAGTATTAATGTAATATTCTTTTCATTTTAGGGGGCCCTGGAATGCTTCCACCTAAAAATAGGGTGTTCCGGGGTGTTCCAGCATACTTGAACCTCTGTAAGTAAAAAGCCAGGCAAACTAATGTATAATAAAATGCCCATCAGACAGAGGCGGTGACGGTAAAAAGGAGGACATGTCTTCCTTTTTGCCTGATATCTGGTAACCCTACTCCTAAGTGGCCTAATGGCTAGCACATCAGCCTCCAGAGCCGTGGTCTGTGGGTTTGAGTCTCAGCTTGTGATGGAATGCCTGCCATTTGGGCCTTCCCCTACCTGAAGGAGGGAGTGTTTCACAGTCAAAGCAATTCCTCCCCTCTGGATAGTAACCCCGTTTAATAACATTCCAGATGCCATCCAGTCCTCCTACACCCCTTGGTGCTAGGGCAAATTCTCCTTCTGGGTTACTTCCTGCATCCCCGGCTGTTCTCCCGGGGATGGAAGGCCATGGGTCAATTACTTTCCCGAGGGCCAACTTGTTGGACAACTACCCTGGTTGGAGTTCTGCTGTGCTGAAGGGGGAAGAGCCAACTCCACTTGCCATCCATCAGCATAGCTAGCAGCCACCTATTTCTGAATGTATCCAAGCAGCTCAAAGAGGAACGGTGGGTTACTTACCAGTAACCGTCCTTCGTCAAGATGAGCTGCTAGGATTCATTCAGAGCCCTCCCCCCATCCCCACATTGGAGTTGGCAACTCTTAGGAACTGGGTAAGGGCCAAGCGGCAGCCACTTATATAGCCGTGGGGGGCGGTAACCACCTGCCTTCTTCTGACAGCCTAAGGCAAAAAGTTTCCAGCCAGTCTGGCACTCCAGCACAGAGACACCTATTTCTGAATGAATCTGAGCAGCCCATCTCGAAGAAGGATGGTTACTGGTATGTAACCCACCATTCTTTGCTTCCCCCCTGTGGATCCCAACCAATGGCCCATAGGCCAAAAGTGGCCCTGGTGGTCTTTCAAAGTGGCTGGCCACTTCCCTCCTACCTGCCTATACATCCAGAGGGCATGTGGCTGGGAGGGTGACCCCCGTAGAGAGCAGTGCAAGTACCCAGCTACAGCCAGGGGGTGGGAGATAGGGGCAGAGACCACCCACTGTGCCTTAGCTGCCAGGCCACATATCCAAATCCAAATCCAAATCCAATCATAGGGCTGGAAGGGACCTCATGAGATCATCAAGTCCAACCCCCTGGGAATTGAACCCAGGACCTTCTGCATGTTAAGCAGAGGTGCTAGCCACTACATGTGTGAGTGTCCCCTTGTGTCCCCCCAGGGCTTTGTCAGTGCCAGGCACAAGAGGAGTCCCTCACAGGTGGGACCTTGAAACCATCTTTAACAGTTTAATTTTTACTTTGTTCCCAGTGTTTACCTTATACTTGTCAGGAATTTGTTGTCTCAGCTGTGGTAAGTGGCATCACAATGAGATTTGCCACTCTGGGGCTGGAAACGGTTGTGGAACCATGTAGCTTGTGTGAGACTAGCTACAACTAGGCTGCTATTAGCCTGTCTAGGGCAGAAACAGGAAGAAGTGCTGTGACGTGGGGGCAGGGGGCATGCGGGGTTAAAGGAGGCGGCCAAGACACCTGGGTTCTCTCTTCTGCTGTGGGGTAGATGCTGGGGGCGGGGGTGGCTGGCAGGGAGGACACCTGGGGTCTCTTCCTTATCATGCTCAGACACATCCATGAGTTACTTTCATACCAGGACCGGCTCGAGGGATTGTGGCACACCCAAGCCTAATTTTGATTTGGCACTCCCTCCATCTCATTTATGGAAGTTGAAAATGGTTTTCCAGAGTGCATAAATCTCCAGCATCTGCCTGCAAAGGGATTTAAAGTGCAGTCTGCCTAATGACTTAAGCAGCAGGTTGCCTAACAGTGCCTGAGCTGCTAGGAAAGAGTTGAAGAGGCGGGAGCCAGCCTGATCTTCAGGGGGACTAGGCACCCCTAAGAACTGTCACCTGAAGCCTTGTCTGGCTCTTGCCTCACGGTAGGGCCGGCCCTGTTTCAGACCCTCACCCTGGTGCCTTCATCCAACACCTCTTTGCCTTCCAGCCTTTCACTTTGCCCACTCCCAACTGTAGGGCCATACCAGAGCCCCACACGAACCAGGCTCTGGGGCAACTTGGGTTGCAGCCAGGCAGGACTCTGGCTCCAGTCGGGTCTCCACACACCAGGACAGCTGCTCCCAGCCCCAGCCTTGACGGGTCCAGCACTCCTGTTTGGCCTGAGTGCCCCCCTGGATGGGACCCTGGGGGTGCTCTTTCACTCCCCCAAAGGGACAAAGCCCCCTCACCTTGCAGTCACCAGCAATTCCCAGCCAGTGTGGGAGCCAGGGCAGGGTTTATTTAGTTCTAAAGATCACAACCTAGCAGCACCCCCATCCTTGGGCCCTGCTCCCAGCAAACCCCCCACAGGCACTGGCTCTTCCTTCCAGGCAGGGTAGCACCCCCTCCTTCCTTTGTCTCCCCCTGCCCGATCAATGTGCCCGGGGAAGGCCCTTTCGCCCTCTTGTGGCGGCTGCAACGATCACATCCTCATCACCGAAAAAAAAGATTCAACCCCAGGGAAAAGCTGAGGCATACATCCTAGTCTGAAAAAGCCCGGAGACTATCCCCACTTAGTGCCACGTACCCAGGTGGGAAGAGGGAGGATAACATCCTATCTTCTCCCCTGTTTTCTCAGTGTCTCCTCCAGACCCCCCCTCAGCTTGGTGCCCATTCCTGGGTCAGTGGAGGGCCAGGGGTTCAAGTAAGCCAGAACACCCCTGAATACAGTTCTGCCCCCCCCCCCAAAGCTAACAGGCCAGAGTCCCTGGGGTCAGATTCCACAATCTAGAAAAAAATCAGGCCTTCAACTGCATGAAGGGGGCCAAGAAATTGGAAAGGGTTGAGGCCCCTCAAATTATACTTGAACTACTGCAGAGGGGGCACACCTGGTTGTTCCCATGCTGGGAGGTCCCCCCATCCCAGGAATCCTTGCTCCCAGCCTTGGCCAACCACTAGACTTCCTCTCCTCTCCCAGAGCCAGACTGGAACCCAAGAATCCCAGGCCCCAGGGACAGACATACGGACACAATCTGTTAATAACAAGACTTTATTCCAACCATGGTTTTTTGTCCCCTATTTTAAAAGGAATATTTTTCTCCCCCACCCCAAAACATTACACAAAAAATGCCCTGGCGAGGCCCATCCCCAAGGGGGGCTAGGAACCCCATCACTACCCCACACCCAATCTGGGCATCGTCTGCAGTGTGGAGCTTTCCCAGTCCTGTTTCGCCGCTAGCACCAATACTCCCTCCCTTATCCTGGGATTAGCTGTGAGGCTATTGGGGGGAGGTAGACTAGTCACCCCACATTTCCACTCCCAACCCCTCTTCTAGCACAGAGGTCTCGCCCTTGAGAAGAAATTCTCCCCACTCCACTCAGCATCTGCCCTACTGCTCCAGAACCCAGGCCTCCACCCCACCCCTCTCCCCATCACCAAGAGGGCCCATCCTGGGCCTTGCGTATTAATGGGGAGCAACGGTGGCTGCATAGGCAGGAGCAAACATACCTTTATTCCATCTCCAACAAGTCGCCTAAAGGGCAGGCAGGTTTCCTTGGCCACAGGCAGAAAGGGGGAAATCGAAGAGGGCACTGCACCCTTGTGTGTGGGTGTTACCTGGACTCTTCAGAAATGGCTCCGCCTCCTCCCCCCCATGAGGTAGAAGTGTGAAACCCATTTTTTCAGATGGGAAAACTGAGGCACAGGTGTGACATGACTGAGCCCAGGCCAAGGTGCAGCTGGAATTAGGACCCTGGCAGCCTGCCTCCCCCTTAAACCCCTCCCTCCCACAGCTGGGGACAGAACCCAGGAGTCCTGGCTCCCAGCCCCACCCCCCACACATAATCACTAGACCCCCTCCTTCCCCACACGGCTGGGGACAGAACCCCTGCATCCCGACTCCCAGCCCCACCCCACTCCCATGTCCTATTGCCACCACTATCCTTTCGACCTAGCTCCAGCTACAAAGCGGAACGTGGCAAACCTAAACTACATCATGCCAGGCTGGGAGGGGGTGTGTGTGTGTGTGTGTGTGTGTGTGTGTGTGTTCATAACCAGCCAGGCTTGCTCCCCTAGCCTCCTGGCTCGGTTGGAGGGCAGAGAACAAAAACTGAGATTTGTTATAATTCCTGGGGCCTCCTCTCCCCCAGGAAAGATTCCTAGTGAACACCACAGTACTGGCTGGGTCCCCTGAGGCACAATGGATGGGGGATGAGAGGAATGGCTAGGTAGGAGCCAGGACACCCACTGCTAATTCTTTGCTCCACCAAGACCAGCTGTAGGCCTCCCTACCCCCTACCCTAGGGCTGGCCCCACTGACACCACCTGCAGGGGAGAACTGGACATTACACTCAAAAAAGCAAGGAGGCCCCTGTGGTGAGAAAAATGACCTTTTGTTTGACTAACTCACTCACTGCAGTGAACAGTAAAAGCCCTGTTTTGCATGACCCTAGAGGGACTACAGGCATCCTGGCCCAGGGTAACACCTGAATCTGTGCCCCTCATTGCCCACCACAGCCATGTGGCTGGTCTGCCAAAGGTTATGCTAGAGAAGACAGGGGTCACACAGCTAAATAGGGGGCACCTCCTGGGTGCAGCGCTACCAGCTGACTGAGGGCACCCCACACTGGGGTATCTGGCATGGCACAAGCCCCCCCCCCAAAGTCATTTCCAAGTTCTGGGTGTGGTACCCAGCCCAGACAGCCCTTGTCCCCACCCCTGCACCAGCCACCTGCTTTCCAGCTGACAGTTGGAGGTTGCCTGATTCCCTACCCAGCCCAGAGCTTCTGAAAACAAGTATGAAGGGGAAAAGCTGAGCTTAAGAGCAAACCAGAGCCAAGATGTGCACTGACCAGGGCTTCCCTCTGTGGCTCCATGGGTCTGTGGCAGGCAGGGCCTCCCTCCAAGACAACCCAGAGCACCCAAGGATTCTCCTGTTGCATGAAAATCAGTTTTCCTGCTACCCCAGCTCAGCAGAGATGGAGCTGCTAAGAACCACTGCCTTCTCAAGGAGAAAAGGCCCCACCGCCCCCCCCCCCCCCAAGAGATCATATCCTGGATGCGGTACTTACAGCACCCACTTGGACTTTTTACACTTAAGCAGCGGCATGGGAGCTGGCAGTCGGCAGCCTGAGGGACCCCACTGTTCCCAGCCACGCTGGCGGTTCCCAACCTGTCAGAGTATGGCTTCCCCCCAACCCACTTGGGGACCAACCTTCAGTGAATTTTTGGTTCCTGCTGGTGCTTTTTACTAAAAATAACCAACACAAAACCTTTTTCCCAATCAGGCCCCTTCAGAACCTACCAGCAAAGAAGGCCCCCTCTTCACAAACCCTGGTGGGGGAGTGTCCTAGCCAGCCCTGGAGGGTCTCTGGCTCCCACCCCCAGTCACTGGCCTTGGGCTGGGGAGGGGTCAGCCAGGCCCCCATCCCTGAGGTTCAGGCTGACTCCTCACTGGAGGCCACATCCAGGTCGATGGAGCCATGGTTCACCACCAGCCGCAGGCGTTTCGGGGGGGTGAAGGGATGAAAGCTCACCGTCCGTTTGGGTTCCTCTTGCTCTGGACAGAACAGCCTCGTCTCCAGCCGGACATGGGCATAGAGGGACAGCTTGGGGTCACTGCCAGCTGAGTTGGGAGGCTGGGACTGGGACAGGGGTGGGGTCCTGGCCTGCAGCCGGGCCATGCTTCTGGTCTGACAGGCCACCTGGCTGGGGGGTGGAGAGGCTGGGGGATGGACCTGTGCATCCTTGGGATGGAGCTCCAGTGCCCGGCCTAGAGTCCCGGCCTCCCTAGCACAGAGTTTCAATGCGCCACTAGGGGGCCCAGTGACCCCATCACACAGCTCCAACACGCCATCAGGGGGTGCTGTGCATGGCCCAGTCCCCTCTGAGCCCTGCCTAGGGCAGCTCCTGGTGGCTGTGACCCTGTGTGACACCCCAGACGGGGTAGATCCCTGCCTGATGTCTTGCCCCCTTGGCTCCACATGGGTCAGGCTGGGCAGCCGCCGCTGGACACCCAGGCCGGTGGCAGTGCAGCAGATGTCATCTCGTGGAGGGCGGCGGCGGCGCAGGGAGCGGCGGAGGATGGGGCCAGCCTGTGTGGGGCCAGACTGCCCAGTGCCAGGGCCCCATCGTGGCAAGGAGACCAGGAGTTCCTTCCGCAGCCAGCAACCAGCTCCCCCTGTGCCTCGGCAGGCCACGCAGTCATGTAGGGAGATCCGCAGGTCCCGCAGAGCCACTGGACAGGAAGGCGGCCCACAGAGCTGGGAAGCTGCAAAAGGCAGAGAAGAGATGTTGGTCAAAGGTGCTGAGAGGCATTGCCTCTGGGGTAGGGTGAGGCAGCCAGTTAGATACCCCCTCCCAGTGCCACCCTGTGGCCAGGCAGCAGCACTTTTCCTGCTGATTCCCCCACTCCCGCCTCAGGTCTGGGATCCTACCGTAAAGTTCCCTCCTGCGCTGGGCCTTCCGCCGTCGCCTGGAGCCCTGATGCAGTGCCTGTTTGGAGACCCGACCCTTCCAGCGCTGTAACCGCCCATCTGTTTCCCGCAGCTGGTATTTCTCAGGGGGTGAGGTAGTTTGTATGGGATCCTTCATCCGCAGCCGGAAAGCACCTTCCCCCTTCCTGGAGGGAAAAACCACATGGACTAGAACCCACGCTTCCTGGCTCCCAGCCCCCTCCCCTAGAGGCCCCTCCTCAACCTGGTTTGTGGCCCCCCCACCTCTCACAGGTGCGGCATTCACACAGCTCATTGTTCTCCCCGAAGAAGCCATCACCATAGAAGCAGGTAATCTCGTCCTCCGGCTCTATGTCCCTGAGCACCTTGACGCAGGCCGTGTTCCCCTCTGTGGGGACAAACTGTGGGGACAGAGGAGGGGTGTCAGTTGTGGGACCTGCTGGGGGGGCGAGGCGCAGACTCATCCACTGTATGCAGGTCAGGTGCATCTCCCATCCGCAATACATCAGCTCCAGCTCCCCAATTACAGAAGCCACCAGGGAAAGGAGGATTGTGGGGTGGCTGCTCCCCATCTCCCCCCACAACCCCCAGCAACTTGCATCAGGGATCTCAAACCCCTGGTGATGGCTAATTCACACCAAGTGCCAACTTCCACCTTCACAAAACACACGAGTCCTGGCTCACAGTCCCAAACCCTCCCTCCAATCACCATTATATCCCACTCCCCTCCCAGACCCTGGCCAGACCCCAGGTTTTACCTTGCAGTTGGGCCTGCAGTCTGGCGGTTCCATGGTGGAAAAGATGCAGGAGACACGAGAGAGAGAAAAGTCAGGACAGGGTCAGATGCCTGCAATGTCCCCAGCCCTCACCAGATTCCCTCAGGGTCTCCTATCCTTGAGCTAACAATGGGTCGGAGCTACAGAGTGAAGAACAGGTACACAGCCTCTGGCGGGTGCTGGTCCCCCTCTGGCCCGGGGGTGGGGAGAGGAGTGGGACAGGACGGGAAAAGGTGTCTCCTCTCCCTAGGGGGTGCCAGCCCCCATTGGCCCTGGCTGATGGCTAAGAGGGGGAGAATGGACTCACCCCCAGTGGCATCGGGGCTGGTGCTATATGGCCTGGAGACCAATGGGATGGGAGAGGGAGACACACCTCACCTCTCCTCCATGGCAAGACCCCACTGCATACAGGAGGGGATTGAGGGAGATCCCAGAGAGCAGGGGACTGTGGGTCAGGAGTGGGGGGCAGCAGCGCTGGGGGTAGCCAAGGGCTGGCAGGGGGCTCTGCACCGTGGTTGATGAAGGCAGCGGGGCCCAGCCAGAGCTGGGCACAGCGTTTGCGCGTGGAGTACATGATGCTGAAGTCATTCTCCCCCGTGCGGAGCAGGCTCTCATCTGGCTCCGTCAGCTCTGCAATGCAGCCTACCAGCAGCTCCAGTTTATCGTTCTTCCTCCTGCCGGACATTGGGGGATGAGTCAGGGAGGCCGTCTGGCCTGTCTGCACGGCTTCCCTTGCCCATCTGAGCTGAGGTCCCCTCCATACCATGACTTCGTGGACACCACCTGGGCACCATTGGTCTCCAGGGAGTAGCGGCTGCACGGCAGGATCGCGAAGCCACTCTCGGGGAGAAAGATGCGGAGGTAGCGGAGTATCTGGGGAGAGATGATGAGTTGGAGAGAGAACCCAGGCATTCTGGTGCCCAGCCTTCCCCCACTCCCTTCCCAGTGTCAAGGCAGAACCCAAGGGTCCTGGGACCCAGCCCCCCGCTTCTCCAGGCTCACATGGGTCTTGAGTGCCATCTCCTGCTGACGGCTGCGGCTCTTGAAGTAGGGCCCAGCCCACTCGCCAAGCATTAGGGCGCGGTAGGTGGCCTCCAGGTCCCGGCGCCGGCGAAATGCCTCCACCGCCTCCCGCAGGTGGTGCTGCCGCCGGATGGCAGGGAGAGGGCTGGAGGCAGGGAGAGAAGTAGGGTGCCACTGAGCCCTGACCACAGCCCTCCACTGATCCCGCCCTAACCCCCACACCTCTGCCAGTGCCCCTTACTCCTGACTCACACCCTCCAGGTCTCCCCATTCCCCTCACCCCTACCAGCAGTCCCTCATTAGCCCTGCCCTGCCCCCCCCCAGCGCCCCTCACTCCTGGCCCACAGCCCCCAACAGCCCTGCCCGAACCTGACATTCATCTTGTGGGTCTTGAAGCCCAAGTAGGAGTCAAGCACAAGGCTGGTGGCCAGGTCATCATTTTCACACAGCTCCTTTGCTGTCACCCGCGTGGAGCCCATGGTCCGCCACAAACATGCTGCTGCCGCTGTGCACTGCGAGAGACGGGGGTGGGGTCAGAAAGCCAGACAGTGACCCCCCCAACTCCAGAAAAGCCTGCAGCTCTGGGGGGTCCCGAGCATCTCCACCCCCACTGAATTCCAGCAGCAGCATATGGGTCACATGCAGCCACTCTGGGGTGTGGGATGGGGACCCCTTGCCTACTCTGAAAAACTGCACCCCCTATGGGTACCCAGGGCCTTCAGGGTCACCCCTGCCTGTTGGGGGAGAGTACCTGTCTCTGGGCCCCCACCCACAGCCCATCACCCTCGATTCCATCACACAGCTAGCGGTGCCAGGGATGGCACCGAGGCCCACGACGCAGGAGACCCCAGCAGGGTGCAGGCCAGGGGAATGTGCTGAGCTAAGGAACAGCCTCGCCCACCTGGGGGTTTCCGCTTTGGCAGGTAACAGAGACAAGGAAGGCAACAAATACAACAGCAGTGAAGGAAACCCTGGGCCTTGTGCAACAGTTCATTACTGGTTCCCCAAGATCCCCTAACCTCCCAGAGCCAGGGACAGAACCCAGGTCCTAGCACCCACCTCACCTCCCCTGTTCCCCATTAGATCCCAGTCTCTGTATGAGATCATTGCCCTACATTTCCCCTGGGCTGTTTAATGCCACACAACGCCACCCTGACAAAGACACACATGGGCTCAGCTGCCACCCCCCCCCCCCAGGGAACGCAGAGCATAGCCTCTCTTAGACCTGCCCCAGGGCAGCCCCTGAACCACTATAAATCAGCTCTAATTGCAGGGCTGGTGTTGGGGGCTGAATCGCAGGTGTCAGGAGTCATCCCACCAGGACCCCTGGGTTTGCTGCCATGCTCACAGGGGAGAACAGGAGGGCCTGGGAGTCAAGCCTCCGGGGTTTCCTCCCTGAGTCTGCATCCCTCATACTGCTACTGTTCCATGCCTCAGTTTCCCTCTGTACACCAGGGCATGTAGCTTTCCTATTTGAGGGGCTTCCCCTGCCCAGGCCATCCAAACACACATCCTGCCCTCACCACACAGACCTGCCCTGAAGAGAAACAGCCATCCAGTCGCAAAGAGTAGCTGCTCACTCCAGCTATGGAGGGGAATGGGAGGGGGGGAATTTAGGAGCATGGGGCCGCAGGGTGGGCACTAGCTGGTTTTGGGGGAGGGCAATGGGGCACAAAGCCTATCCCTTCTAGGAGATGCTGGCTCCCAGCCAACAACCAAAAGTCGCTCCCACCTGCTGTTCCCCAAATGGAAACCAAACTGCAGGGCAGCAGTACATATAGCCCAGGCCGGCGTTGCACAGAGGCCCTGGCCGGACTGAGATCTGGGCCCTGGCATGCCACACAGACCCAGGGAGGCAGCTGATCCCAGGGTGAAATGAATTCTTGGCCAAACTCTTCTGCAGAGGCACCAGCAAAAAGAAACTTCAAGCGCCAGTTGGGATTATTGGCCCTGAGGCAGGAAGAGGCATGTTTGCCACTAAGACCCAGGGGCACTGGCTTTAAAGAAGTGCTGGGTTTGCCAGGGAAGAGGACAGGGTGTGTGTGTGTGTGTGTCGGCATTTAATCCAGAAGAATAGTATTCCCACTCGGGGTGACTTCAGAGTAGGTCTGGCGCCGCCAACGGCAGGTACCAGAGTGTCAGCTATTTGGGGCAGGAACTGGCGCGTCGATCTATCTGTACAGCGCCGTGCACAGCGGGACCCTGACTGGCACGATGCGGGGGAGGGGCGAAACAGGCGTGGGATGCTTGACCTCCCCTGTAGTTTTACCGTAATCTATGTGATAAAACGAGCGCCCAGTTTTGGGGAGTGGGGGCTGGAGCAATGAAGAGCCCGATCCCGAAATACATGTCATGGAGCCCCTGAAGGGGGAGGAGAGGGGACACCCAACATAATCGTAACAAACAGGGCACCTCAATCCTAGGGTGAGGGGGGGGAGCACCCCCGTTACCGTAATACACGTAACAAACAGGGAGCCCCATCCCTGTCTGGGACAGAAGACCCCCCCCCATCCGCCAGAGCGAGGTATCGCAACACATGTAGCGCACAATCCCACAACCTAGCATGAAAGCAAGGGTCCCCACCCCGCATTACCGTAACGGATAGAAAAAAACAGGAACCACAATCCCGCCCTGTGAAAAAGGGGGCGTCCCTTGTTACCGTAATATATGGAGCAAACTGGGATTTCTATCATCCCGGTCTGGGAGGCAGAGGGCGCCCCACATTACCGTAATACATGTAGCAAACAGCCCTCAATGTCAGCATGGGAGGGAAGCCACACGCGCTACCGTAAAGCATATAATAAACCCGCATCAAACCCCCCTCCATCTCCGGGCTAGAGCACGGAAAGGCGGCAGGTGACGACAGGCAGGAGCCGCCCCAGCCTGCGGGGGGAATGTCTCTATCTCCCGCGCGCCTTCCGCGAGAAAGGGCCCACTAGGACCCGCTACCGTCCACAACGCCCCGCGCCGGGGCGGTCAGTACCTCACCTGCTCCAGTCGTTGCCGCCGCCAGTCTCTGTCTCTACCCCTCCCCCACTCCGCGGCCCTCGAGGCCGAAGCCTCGCCTCCTCGTCGTCCATTGGTTGCCGCTTCAGCATCCATGCTTTCCATTGGTCCACTCGGGTGTCTGTCACTTCTCTCTCCGCCTCCAGCGGCCCATAGGGGAGCCAGTTCTCGTCCTCTAACTTCCATTGGTCTTTCGGAGTGCTTGTCACACCTCAACCCGCCTCCCATCTCTCATTGGGCCGCCGCCTGACTATTGGCTTCTTCTATTGGTGAAACTAAGTGTCTGTCATTTTCGTCCAGCCTCGTCGCTCCCCACCACCTGCCCCGCCCCCCCACCAGCGCCTATTGGCGCTGTTTTGCCAGTGCTAGCCCATGTGTCCTCCGAGGGGCCATTGGCCTCGCCTCCCCCTACTCCGTGTTCTATTGGTCAAAGGAACTGTCAATCTGGAGTTAATCCCCTGCTTGCCAATCGCCGCAGAGACCATTGGTCAAAGTTGCTGCCGATCATCCTATTCCCCGCCCAAGTAACCTGTTTTCCATCCATTCTGGCGGGAGTCGCGTTTTGCTTCGTTCTATTGGACAACCAATCTGACAATCACACGATTTGTCACACACAGACCCTGGCCAACCCCAACTCAGCTTTGACTGGCCTCTTGTTATTGGCTGAGGCAGCTGCCAATCATCTATTGTCTCTCGCTAACCCACGTGGGTGGCTACAGGCTGTTTCAACAAAAGCTTAATTGAAAGACCCGTTTGGGTACAGGACTTTTAAGCACCGGTCTTTTAAAACACATTTTTATTTAAAGCGTGAGAAATATATATGAGTTGGTTACTGTAGGGCTTACAAAAATACAAGGCATGTGTGCACCTGAGTGGGCCTGGGCTGGTACACAAAGTTGCTTGGCCTGCCTCATTTTTGCTTGTCCCTAGCTTTATTTAAATCTACAGAAGGATACAAGATGTTTAGCAAATGTTTTTTTGTAGGGCCTACAGAAAGTCATGGAGTTGCCATTAAAGGAGATTTTTTGAGTTCCCAAAGTGTTACCCTCCTGCTTTGCTTCATCAGTTCACCCTGGTTTCTGTGTGTAGGGGGAGAGAGGCTTCCTCCAAGCAGAACCTCACGTTCAAAATCAGCTATGTTAATTGTTGGCTACTACGTGGGAGGATGCAAGCAGCAGGTGCAGGGTGTTTTGAAGCTGCTGTTGCTTGTGGCATTTGATGAGTTGATAATTTTGTGGTACTGCTTGCTTAACTCACTGAGGTGGGTGCAGTCAAACCAAGACAAGTTTCTTAGGTCTTGATTTTTTTTTTAGGAAGTGAACAGAAACAGTCACTATCCATTAAATTACAACCAGGGGACATCCAGTGGGGGAAAAGGGAAACTGAATAGGGCACAGGGGAGGAAACTGCCTCATCACCACTGCATCTCTCTGGCTACATGTAGGGAGCAACTGGGAAGATGAGGGGATGAGTCCTTGGACAACCAGCCCCTGTGCCCCACCCCAGAGGCAATTGTATCTCAGCATCTGGTGAGGGGTTGCCATGTAATCCCATTCCTGGCTCCCAGACACTTGCAGGCCAGGCATGGATGTTACCTTTCAGGGCATGGCCAGGCCTTGGGGCAGCAGCAGGAATTCAGCTGTGACTGTGGGAAGATGGCTCCCAGTCAAGACATGTTAGAAAGCCAACTGGGCTAAGCTGGGATGGACCATGCTGCTGGGCAGCCCCGAGACCGCCCAGAACTGGTGAGGCCCAGATACAGCTGTAGGGGGCATGCTGACTGAAGTGTGTGCGTGGAGTGGTAGGGCATCTGCAGGGCTTTTTCCAGTTCTGATTTGACTCCAGACCTGGTCAGGGGAAGTAGGTGGCTTGAAGGGATGGGGAAGGGGATCTTCATCACAAAGTCCTGGCTCTGAGCCCCCGAATCTCTAGACTCCACTTGCTTCCTAGAGCCAGGGAGACAACCCAGGATTCCCACCTCCCAGACCCTTCCACCTTGCTCTGACTCCTCCCCTCCCAGAGCTGGGAAGAGAAAAACTCAGGAGTTCTGAATCTCTTTTTAAAGAGCACTCAAAATTCTCCTGCCCCCTGGTCCGTGACCTACATGCCAATGTGTTGGCTACGGGACACAGAGCCTCTGTCTTGTATCGGGGTGAGGGATCTCTGCCCTGGGGATACTTCCTCCCACATATGGCTCTTTGCACTGTACTTTGACCCCAGCCAGTGCTGGAAACTGCTCTCTGCCCCAGGGTGGGGCATTGCTAGGGGGCAGGGCTCCTGTACCCCCAGTCAGAGATGCTGGGGAGAAGACAGATCTGGAAAATAGTCTGTGACTGAGCTGATGTGGAAGGTAGGCTACATCAGCCCTATCTCTATGAGGGAAACTGAGGCACTGACATGGGTTGAGAAGTGATAGAAACAGGAAAGGGACCTAGCAGTACCTGCTGCTCCAACCTCTAGACCCCACTCCCCTTCTAGAGATGGGGAGAGACGCCAGGTGTCCTCTTTGCAAACTGGAGCTACCTCCTCCAGCCCTGACCCCTGGGGGAGGGGAGGGGAATGGGTGGAGGCTGGAATGGACATTGGAGGCATCCTGTGCTTTTAAATAGTGGGAGGGTGCTGAGGTGTGGAATGGTTTTATGGGCTCCCCCAGGCTACATCTGCCTTTCCTTTGGTTTGTGTGGGGGGGAGAAACCTAGCCTTCTGGAGAGGGAAGGAGTGGGGAACTCTCCCCCCCAGAATCAGTGTCTCACCCCTGTTTCTAGGATCTTTTCTGCCATGTGGGCCCTCCTCCCCATCTTGCTGGTTGTCTGGGGCACTGTTGGATTTTGGCTGGTGTAAGTAATGTGGGAACCCTGAGGCTCAGCTGCTGCTCATTCTGTCTAGGGCTGTTTGTTAACTGGCCCTAAGGTGGGTGGCATGGGGGGCTGGGAATGATGTGTAGGGCCTTTCCTTTCTAAGGGATGGGCCAGAGAGAGGGTGCTGAGGTTTGGGGCTGATGGGGGTGATTCTGAGCTCCTATTCCTCTTCCCTCTGGGGCCATCTCTGTCAACCCCACCTTTCCCCACAGATATGCTATGGCCGTGGCCAACGGGTCTGTGAACATCACAGTCGTGTTCCCATATATCAGGTAGGTGGGTCAGTTTCTGATCTCAGCTCCCCCCTCACCACCTCCCTGCGAGTTTAATCCAGAGTCAGACCTGACTACAGCAGGGACAAAGCCAGGTTCTGATTTCAGCTCCCCTGGATCAATCTGGAGTCATTCCTGTTGGCCATGGAGGTGGGGGGTTTTTGATTTCTGCTCCCTTCCCCTGCTGCTGGGCTGTGAGTGGTGGAGCTGGCCAGGGCCCAGCCATGTATGTTGCAGTCTCTCTTCTCTTTCCCCAGCACCTGTGGTTCTGACCCTCCCCAAAGTTGCATCTTCAGTCAAGTGCTGAACATGGGGGCCTTTCTAGGTAAGTGATGCTGGGAAATGGCACCTTTGGGGAGTGTCAACTCCCGACTAACCCCAGCATGGAGGACTAACTGTCTTGGGGAAGTAGTGGAATGGGGTCCTTCCTTTCCGGGCCCCATGTGCCCCCTCTGACATAGACTCTCTCCCTTCCCAGTCGTCTGGATCAGCTATCTGCGGTTCCAGCAGGTCCGGGACTGGGGATACCTAGGCACTTTGAACACAGCTGGCCTTGTCCTGGGGTTGCTGTGTGCCCTTGGTGCTTCTGTTGTGGCCAACTTCCAGGTATGGAACTGGAGGGTGCTTCGCTGCAGCTGGTGGGGGCCTGGGCACCACAGGGGCAGTGTGTGGAAGGGGGGACAGGAGATGGCACAGTGGGGTATCCAGTGGGCCCAGCAGGGAGCACCATTGGGAGTGGGGGGAATCCAGGAGCACTATGGGAGGGATCCAGTGGCCCCAGCAGAAAGGTAATGGGAGGCCCAACAGGGGGACTGTGTGGAGGGATTGGGGGGGGTGAGCAGGTGGTACCATATGGGGAAATCCAGGGGGCCCAGAAGGGGAGAGCTGGTGATGGTCTCAGGGGGCAAACAGGAAGTACTCTCACTTGCTCCCTTCTTGCTCTGGCAGCAAAGTAACCAGCTGGAGACTCACTTGTTCGGGGTGTTCCTGGCCTTCGTTGTTGGCATTGTTTATTTCTGGGTCCAGGCTGTTCTGAGCAGTCAGGTGAAGTCACAGGGTGTCGGATGCTGGGTCGGACCAGCCCGATTCTGTCTCAGTGCAGGCAGCACGGCTCTGCTTGTGGCCAGTATCCTTGGCTTGGATGGGCACTGGAAAGGCTGGGAGGGAACCCATGGCTGGGGTACTGGGGGCCGCTGTTCAGAAACGAGGGGCACGGGCAGAGTTGGGGGCAGAGGGGAGCCCAGGGCTGGGGTAGCCGGGGCTGTGGGTAGGGAGTGAAGGGTACCACCCAGCTGTTGCTCCTTGACTCAGCCTCCGTGTGTGCTCTCCATGGTCTGGGTCTGAAGTCAGAAGCCGCCATCTGCGAGTGGACCCTGACTCTGGCCCTGTTCCTCCTCTTTGGCCTCTTTGCGGAGGATTTCCGCCACATCGAGTCCTGCTCTGTCCGGCTACGGAGCCGGGCGCCCTCACCTGCCCTGGAGCTGGGGGCAGCCTCTACTCAGACCCTCGCATCCTAGCAGCCCCCCTCTGGCGGGAACCCCATCTGGACTGGGAATAGGAGCTGGATGTCCTCACTGGTTGGGGGCAGGAACCCTGTGTCTCTGGTGGTGGATGCCCCCACAGGTCTCTACTACCCTCTCAGGGGGACATTGCTGAGGGGAAGCTTGCACCTCTGGCAGCCTGGCTGGTTCCAGGGATGGAGACGTGATGGTGGGAGATGCTGTCCCCCAGGACCCCCTTGTGCCTCCCACTGCATGGACTCCATCCACCCTGGACTCACCCCATGGAGGGGGAGTGGGGGTGACTGTAATAAATGTGAGGTTTGTAGTATTTGGTGCCTCTGTCACAGTTGGTTGGGGGCGTGGCCTGACCCCCTCCACACACCTAGCTGTGAGGGGGGGCCAGGTGGAAGCAGAGGCAGTGTACCCTACAGTGCATTCCCCCGGGATGGGGGTGTTGTTCAGCAGATGGACCAGGCACTCTCAGGAATCTGGAGTTGGGCAAACACACTGACAAGTTATGAGGCAGGTGGAGTCACACCACCCGCCTTTCCAGACCTTTTACTGTCCTGTTAATTGCTCATTGTTGGCTCCAGGCGACTTCACCAGGGCAGTGCAGAGAGACCCTGGGTCCCCCTGCCCCTCCTGCTGGGGCTGTTCAGCTGACCCTTAATGGACCCAGCGTGGAGCCCCCCCAGTCTTTGAACCACAGGTTGGGAGAGAGAAGGGGGTGCAGAAACTGCATTGTTGCTTGTCAGCCTGACACTAAACTGCCCTTCCTGCTTTCAGTCCGCTCCTGCTCACCTGCCCTTCTGAGGGCCTGTCTACACCCAAGCAGGGTCAATGGGAGATGTGCCGCAGCTGGGTTCCCCTGCTGGTTTTGCTAATTCTCCAGCCTGAGGGGTGTAGGCAAGGCCAAAGTTTTCATGCCCCCCAAGTGCCACCGGCTGGGGAGTGGAGCCAGTCATATAGGGCAGTGAGAGGCTCAGAGTAGGGGGCCCAGGAGTCACTGTTTGGGGGCAGCTCTGCCCAGGGCCCTATAATGGAAATGGCTGTTGGGCAGTGTTTGAAAAAGGGATGAAGTTAAAAACACCTCTCCTGCAGGATTTCTATTGTCTCCGCTCTTTGTCTAAACTGGTTTCAACTGAGCATGTGAACACAACTTGTCTGGGGAATGGGACTGTGTCTCAGCCAGCCAGCCTGGAGAGAGCCCAGGAGGGGCGTGCTGACCCCAGAAGGAGCCTGAAGCTAGGACACACAGAGCAAATGGGGGGTGGGAAGTCTCAGCTGGAGTCACGCCTCACTTCAGCCATCTCCTGTCTCACTGGTGATTTGTGCAGCTCCTGGTGTGGGGCCAGCACACCTGGGCATTTCTTGTCCATGAAATGTTCAAGTTGGGTCAACAGCAGCTGTGGGGAAATTGAACCAATTTAATGGCTCCAACTTCTGTCCAGTCACTGGTACTGACAAGAACCCATATCTGGGGTGCTCCAGCCCAGATGTAAATGGAGCAGAGAACCTGGTATGAATGGCCTGGGGGGGGTGTATCAGGAGCAGCTTAAACCAGGCTCAGGTGGGGTTTCCAAGAAGCTCAAGCCTACATCTGCTGCTTTCAGCCCCACAGAAAAGTGAGACCACAGGTGTGTTGTTCATACTGGCTCAGAAATCTTTGGAAGTGGCCCCTTGCCACTGTGCTACTGAGTGAAGAGTGTTTATACTGTGTGTGTGTGTGGAGGGGGGGGGTGTTCACTCTGGTTTAACAAAACTGGTTTCAACCCAATTCAACAACCACCTACCCCTGGATGCTTGGTTTTTAAACACACCTTGTTCAGGTTTCATGAAGCAGGGACACATATTCTAGGCCCTGTTGACTGTGGCCCAGGATAGCAATGCCAGATGGAGCCCTGATTCATGGTCCCAGGGTCAAGATTTTGCCCTGGGATCTTCACCAGTTTAACTGAGGGGCTTCCTATGCAATCGTAGTCCCTGGTGGTGCACCTCCCTTTTGTAGAAGTAATTGAACAGAAACCAGGTAAGGGTGGGCACAGTTGTGTTCAGGCCTGAGGCAGAAATCAGGTGGGGTGTGGACTGGAACCAGGGATTTCCCTAACACCGCCCCTACAGCTGCCTCCCCTGAATTTCCCAACACCCCCCCCCCCGTTGTCTGCTCGTAACAGTGTTATACCATTTTAGTGAGCAGTCCAACCCCCCCACCCCAATTTCAAGTCCTGGGGAGAATACTGATTGGAACGTGGCCTGATTTCTTTGTTTCCTAACCTGGACCCCTCTTGGGCCAAAAGTTCCTGCCTACCCTGACTCCAGTTTCAGTGATTCTGCCCCTCTGTGGCACAGATAGCCCCCTCCCCCCCCCCCAACAGGAGAACCACCCTGTTCTTGTCAGTTAGCCCAGGGGAGTCAGTATCAGGGCATCGTTGGCGCTGATTTCCTCCCATGAAATTGGAGGAGAAACCATGGCCAGCTAGGCAGTGAAACACACAGCAAAGGGGGGGGGGGGGGCACCAGCATCCAACCCTCAGCCACTTTCAGGCTGTGAACTGGGTCGAGGCGGGCAGACATCATTGACCAATTGGTGATTTAATGGCTTATCACGCTCTGACTTTTTGGTCGTCAGCGGCTTTTGTTAAATAATTGGCGCCTCCTGCCACCCCATAATTTTGCACAACTGTGAAAATTGAAATAAAAAAAAAAAAAACCTGTAAAATAACCGAGCGCTCAGCCGGCAAAGCGCCAGAAACCTAAAAAGCAAACTGCCAAGCTGAGTCAGAAGGGCACCAAATCAGCTGAGGCCTGGCCCGTGCAGGGGGTTGTTCCCAGTTTCTTTCAAACGGGTTTGATCCACCACAGAGATGCATCAGGCCAAACTGAAGTGAGCCCCTTGATTTCTGCATCCTCCAGGCCTTGCTCCAGGAGCTGTGTAGAGTAGAGATGCACCCCACCACCCCCATTTCAAGGATTAGGTGGGCAGATTTTCAGCCCTGGGAGAACTGAGCTCCCTTTATGGCATGTGCACTTTGAGAGCTCAGTCCATTTTCAAACCGGTGTGGGAGTGTCCACACATGAGTGGGGGGACTGTCCACGAAAGCAGTTTGAGAGGAAGCCAGCTGTGCTCTGGGGTGGATCAAACCAGGTTGAGGGGAGCCAGGGGTGGGGAATGTAAAGAAATCCACCAATCCATTTCCTCCCCAATTAAATAAATTAAATTAAAATCTCGTTTGCCTCCCGCCCTGGCCAGCCAGCTGCCCCCTCCCCAGCTCCATCCCTGGCTCCTTATCCAAGGTAGGTTTTTCTCTGCAGATATTTGGGATTGGGTGGGTTGTGTCATTTTAAGTTTCTTTTTCATTCTTCTGTGTGTGTGGGGGGGTGGCCTTTGTTGTAAATATTTACAGGTTCACAGTATAGTCTGCTCCGATGGTGCTGCTGGCTCAGCCATTGGGGGGGCTTCGATTCCTGCGCCAGCCCCCCAAAACCTCCCCCATCCAGGGCTGGTGGGCGGAGCAGGCTGGTGTCCGTCCGTGTCTTTCCCTCCTCCATCTGGCACCTGCCACAGGGGTCCGTGTGGTGCATGGCAGGGCCTCGTACCCCAGTGGTGTTGGGAGGTCTTGACTGTCCCCTCCCTGTATGCCCCAGAGGTCATGGCTGCTGCGAGGGCTGAGTACCATTGGATGACACAAGTTTCTTTTCCTTGCAGGAACCGTGGCGATGATGCTCCGAGACGTCGGGGTCAGACCGCCGGGAATTCTGGGCACCACGAGTGGGAGTTCCTGGGGGACGGGGCTGCTGCCCATTCTTCTCATCTGGGGGGATGGAGAGACAGAGATTGGGAAAGGGGTGCCCCTCACTCTTGACCCATGGCTTTTTCTCCCCACACAAAGAGAGCTCTGCAAGTGCCCCTCACTCCTGACCCACAGGCCCAGCTACCCCAGCCCTGGGCTCCATGCTTCCACCTCTGCTGGTGCCCCTCACTTCCAACTTGTGACCTTGGGCTGCCCCCAGCCATGCTGTCACCTCCTTGGGGGGAACAGCTCTGGGGTCAGACTCACCGGCAAGCGCCTGCACTGAGGGCTGGTCATGGGAGCTGAGAAGTTGAGCTTGGATGGTCTCTACAACCCGCTTGAACCGGCGGCTGGGACCTGGGGGGAAGAAAGAGGGTCAAGTGGAGGAGGCTGAGAGAGGGATGTATCAGGGGAAGTCCCACTCCTGTGTTCTGCAGAATTGGGGTGCAGGAAGCCAAGGCAATGTGAGTTCCAGGGGAATGAGCTATGGGGGACTGGGGGAAATGAGAGGGGGGACAGTTTGGGGGCAGGGGTGGTGGGGGTCACAGAGAAATGGGGTGGATTGTTGCGAGCAGGGGTTTGGCCTGGGGGAAGAGGTTGATTGGGTCCCAGGGCAATGTGGTTGGGGGGAATGGGATGGGGACAGTTTGGGGTGGAGTGGGGGCAGGGTCCGTGTGTGTCCCACTGACCTGAGATGAGGGTGAAGCTGACGGAGAAGACCCCGCTGTCCTTGGGGGCAGCACCCGCCTCAGAGGCGCTGATATCCACCTGGAACCGGACAGGTTTCTGGAAGACGGCCGGCCCCCCAGATGCTCGGTACTCAGCCCGGAAGCTTGTCTGGGATAGGACGCTGTGGCTCAGGCTGGGGATCTGAAGGGCAGACATGGTGGGTCAGGGTCCCTGTGGCCATGCCCTGGCCCTCTTAGCCCCATGCCACCTCCCTGCCCCTCCCACCACCCTGGCACCCCGCACCGAGAGGAAGGCATGGACAATGTCGGCCTTGATGGAGCTGAGCGGCTTGTCCCGGATCACCACAAAGATCAATTCCTCCTTCTCCAGGGAGATGAAATTCCCGAACCAGGATTTCTTCGCCAGCCTGGGGGGAGAGCAGGAATTACGACAGCTGGTGGGAAGGACTGGAGTGTAGAGAGCTGGGGGTTCAGGACTAGATGGACGGAGAGCTGGTGGCAGGGCTGAAGGGGGAGGTAGGGAGGGGAATGACAGGGGCAGGGGCTACACAGGTGGAGGAGAGACCAAGGGAGGGTCAGTGGGTGCAGGGGGCAGAGACCAGAAGCTGGCAGTTGTTGGGGGGGTTGGTGGGTTTGGGAGGGCAGAGGTGAGCAGGGTGGGGGGTCATAGCAATCAAGACCCCCCCCCACTGCTGGGGTACCAGGCCTCACTCTGAGCCACATGGACCCCTGAAGCATGTGCCAGATGGAGGAGAGAAAGACACAGATGGACACCAGCCTGCCCTTCTGCCAACCCTGAACTGGGGGGTTGTGGGGGGGCTGGCACAGGCTGAGCCAGCAGCACCATTCAAGCAGACCATACTGTGAATCTGTCAGGGCACCAGCGAGTGGGATGGAGGAGGCTTAGGGTGTTGGAGTTGAGGGGCAAGCGGTCAGAGGAGGCAAAGGGGTGCTGGGGTGTGGGATGGTTGGGGTGGGGGGGCCAGAAGAGGCACCAGTTGGTGGCATGCAGAGAATTGCTGGGGGAACCCCCCCATACTCACTCTGGTGAAGACTCCGGCGTGAGGCTGGACATCTCCTCAGGGGTAGGGACTGTGGGGCAGTGGTGGGCATTAGAGCAGCAGAAACAGCAACAACCGCCCAAGCCTTCCCCCCACTCTGCCCACCTGCCACTCCCCAGCCTCGCCAGCAGGGAGATGAACCCCATTCCCCTGCCTTCTGCCTCCCTCATCCATCTGGTATCTCCCATCTTTACTGTCCCTCCAAATTTCCTTGGCTCCCAGCTCTCCCCCCATCCCCATCCCATTCAGCCCCACCCAGTTCCCCAATCTCCCCAGCCCCTCACCTTGCAGTTTCCGGCGGTGGAAGCGGGGGGACCCCAGGAAGCTGTTCTTGATGGAATTGAGCCGGGTCTTCCAGGCCATGCCAGCGCCGCCGGGGCTGGAAGGGGGGGTCCCGCCGGGGGTGCCCGATGGGCTCTCCTTGGGCGTGTGGACAGGGGTGCCCAGCGGGGTAGGGAGGGGGCTGCCTCGGGGGGAGGGGTGGGGGGTCACCTGCGGCACAGAGGCGGGCGGGGACTTAGTTGGGGGGAAGTGGAAGTGGGGGGAGGGGGCAGGGGGCGGGGAGGCAGGTGGAGGCAGTGAAAAGGGAGCTGAGCGGCGGCTCTGGTGCAGTCCACGGCCCCCCACCAGGCTGCCCTTGGCCGGCAGTGTCTGGGTCTTGGGGGGTGCGGGGGCCTCCGGTGTCGGGGGTGGGGAGGAGAAGACAGGGCTCTGGGGGGAGGAGAAGAAGGGACAGAGAAAGGCCCCCCCCGGGGGAAAGGAGGGAGGGGGGAGAGCCATGAGATGGGGTGAGCGTGAGGTGCGATGATGAATCCAAGCCCCCAACTGTCCCTCCCCAGCCCTTACCTACAGCCTCCCCATCATCCCTCAGCCAGCTCCCCTCCACAACTATCCCTCCCCCAACCCCCTCATCTAGGACCCCCCATCCAACAACTGCCCCTCCCCAGCCCCCAATCTATGTCACTGATGACCCACCAGCCAGACCCCCATTCCCTGACTAATTCTCTTCTGGCCCCCAGTCTATGATCCCCATCACTCCTCAGCCAGCCCTCTCCTCCCCCATTCCCCAGCCACCTCTCTGCAGCCCCCGTCTATGACCCCTGATCACCCCCTAGCCAGAACACAACTACCCCTCTACCTCAAACCTATAGCCCCTCATGTCTCCCCAACCAGCCGTCCCTTTCCCTAGCCCCCCAGCTTCCCATCTGCCAGCCCCACAATCCCAAGTATTCCCAGCCCCCAAGGAACCCATCTCCCCCCAGACACTGGCCCACAGTTCTAACTACCTTCTCCAGCCCCATAACCCCCATCTTCCCCAGTCAGCCCCCAACAACCCCAGCCCAGTCCTAACCTCCCCCACCTACACTCTCTGGTTTCCCCCAGGTCAGCCGTAGCCCTCCTGCCAGCCCCCATCTACCCTGCCCCCCAGTCCTCCCCCGCCAGCCCTAGTTCCCTATCAGCCTCCCACCCCAGATCTTGCCTTTCAGCTCTGTGACCAAATGAAGTGGAATGAGGCTGCAGGGTCTGTGACCATCCCCTCCCCAAGAGCCCTCCCAACCCTGAACTGCATTTCTGCCCCAGAGAGCTCTGCCACCCCCTCCCTGGACCCTACAGCTACCCCCACCCTTGCTCTGCCTTTCCTGGGAATATCCCCAGCTCTGTCCCCCAGACCCATCCCATGGGGCAGCTCCCTCTCAGGGGCCCATCAAACACTCACTCTGGGGCTGCTCAGGGGGCTGGAGGAGAGGCCGGTGGAGGCACCGCTGACGGAGCGAGACCTGGGTGAGGAGCAAAGAGACAAGGTCAGGGAGAGACAGGCCCAGCATCAGGCTTGCCCTCTGCAGGAGCAGGATGAAGACTAGGACAAACAGCTGGGCTGTGCATGGCTGACTGAGGATGGCAGGGACACCGGGAGACAGAGGAAATCCCCTTCAGCGGTACAGAGGGGCTGACACACAGCACGGTCCTAGGAAAGCAGAAGAGGGCTTTCACATAAGGGGCATGGGCAGGGTGGAGGGAGCGGGGCTGCAGCACCTCTAGTGCCAAGCTGGGAAAAGGTTATGGTTCCGGTCCCTCCACCCCCTCACCTCTGGCTATGCTGGGCCATCTCAATGGCCCGTCGGGCTGGGACCGGGGAGCCCCCGTCGGTGACGCTCAGAACCTCCATGGATTTCCTCTCGGGCCTCCGCTTCCCATGCCGGTTTAGCATCGGTGAGTCGACCCGCTTCCGTGGGGGGTCTGCAATGGAGCCAGTGTGGGAGGTTGTGCTGATATAAGGGGACTGAGCAGCAGTTGGCTGTGGTGGGACACTTGGGGGCACAGGGTGGAGATGATTAGGGCTGAGGGTGGCACTGGGAGCCATGGGCACTGGGTCTGGGGAGGACAGCAGAAATGCGACTGGCTGTGGGGTAGTGGTGTGTGAATGAGTCTGGGTGGGTGCAGAGGTACCATTGTTGGGGAAGTGGCTCAAACTTGGGGCCAAGGCCTGGTGTTGGGAGCCATGGGGACTGACTCTGGGGATGCATCTGGCACTGGGGAAGTCACCACTGGGGACGCAGGAGCTGGGGTCCTCACCGATGTCGTTCCGAGGCGGCAGGTCCTCGTCCTCACAGCTGGGGTACCGCTCTTTGCGATCCAGCAGCAGGTAATAGATCATTTTCTCTTGGTTCTCCCTGGGGGGGGCAAGGAGGGGGTCAGGGTCTCGGCAACCACCTCCATCCCCTTTTCCTGCCATTTACCCGCTTCCACAACCCCCTGGATCCCCCACCCTCCTTCCCACACCCTCCCCCAACTGCTCTGGTCCCCTCCATCTCTCCCTCCTGTCCTCCATCTCCCATCGCTCCCCACTGCTACTGTGCCCCTTCCCCTGGTCCCTCCCCCACCCCTCCCCAGCCCCCCGTACCCCTCGGTCTGCAGCTCGCGTTGCAAGCGGCCCTTGTCGCGGAAGCAGCCCAGTGAATACATGCTCTCCAGCACATCGGGGTCCAACTCGCTCACCGACTGGATGCGCCGGATCGAGACCTTCCGTGGCACCGGCTGCTCTGGCTCGGGCTCGTTCTTCCCCCCCCTGCAACAGGCTCTGGCTCAGCCTCTTGCTCCCCAGTCGGAGAATGGCTCTACTGCCGCTGCTGATGGGGAGGGGAGGGAACCCTTGCTGGGGGGGGGGTAGGACCCTGGCAGCAGGGTGGGGGAATCCTGGGGCAAATGGGAGGCAGGTTAGAGGGAGATGGGAGGATCTTGGCAGTGTGGGGGGTTAAGTTGAGTTTTGGGGGAAGGATCTCTCTGCAGCTGGCAGGTCTGGTAATCTGTAGGATGTAAACCTGCCACAGGGGGCACTGAGCACCAATGAGAGAGGCCAGGAGATTGGGGTAGATGGGCCCATGTGTCAATCCAGGGGGCAAGAAGGGGTCAGAATACTGGACTAGATGGGCCATGGGTCATTCCAGAGGGTAAGCTGGGGAGGATACTCACAGGAACCATGGGTGCTTCTGGATCTGCTCCAGCTATGGGATGAGGAAACAGCAGCTAAATTAGTCAGCCCTGCATGGCCCCACAAACCACCCCAGCCAGCCTCCCCAGCAACCCTGAAAGCTCCCCAAGCCAGCACCCGTCCCTGGCTCCCCCCAACACCCCAGCCAAACTCACACTGAGCCGTTTGTCTGGCTCCACCTCGATCATGCCACGCAGTAGGCTCTGGCAGTCAGGGGGGATGAAGTGCGGCATGTGGAAGACGCCCCGCTTTACCTTCTCCAAAAGCTGGCGCAGGTTGTCGTCATCAAAGGGCAGTGCCCCCTGCAGGCCAATGGCAGAGACACACGCTCTGTGGGTGGGGAGCCCCCATAAGACCCCTCCACCTGGGGGACATTGCTGACCAATCCCCAACCCTGGGGGATCCAAGGGGCCATGGGTCTAGGGGATGGGGACACAGGGGCCCGAGCATGGAGAATGCAGGTGGTCCAGGGGGTCTGAGATTGGGATCTGGAGGGTCCAGAGGTGGGTACACAGGAGGAGACAATGGTCTAGGGGAATGGGGATCCAGGTGAGGGATGGTGGTTTGGGGGGTTCTGGGAGGCAGGATTTGAGGGCTCTGGAAGATGAGGCTTTGGGGAAGCTGGCCAACTGAGGTACTCACCACCAGCAGGGCAAAGAGAATCACCCCACAGCTCCACATATCCGCCCGGCGTCCATCATACTTCTCACCCTACATGGCACAGATATAAGGTTTGGACCAGGATGGGGTTCCCCAGGGACACCCCAGCCCCCTACCCAGGGCACAGGCTCTACCCCCAGCCCCACCCCCCGTCTGGGGACCAAACCCTCCAACAAGTGGAACCAGAGGGCCCCAAGACGAGGGGGAGGGGACAAGCTGGGAACAGAGAGGAAAGGGTGACGGAGGTAGACCCACAACTTGACCCCCTCCCCTGGGAAATCCCCTCAACCTCCCCCATGTCCCAGATACGCAATGTCTGTCTGTCCATCACTCCCCCGGCCCCATCCATCCACCCATCCTCGCCCACCTAGATATCAGTCTAGATAGGCCTTTGGGGCTGAACTGGACAGGCAGGGGAAGGCAGGTTGAGCAGGTCGATGGCCCATGGGGTTGATCTGGGAGGCAGGAGGGGGCAAGACACCAAGATTCATGGACTGTGCTGCAGTGAGTGGCTGAGATACCAGGATAGATGTGGTTGTGGGGCTGAGCTGGGGGGCAGGAGGGGGCAAGACACTGGGGTTGATGGACTGTAGGGCACATGTGGGGCAAAAAGCGGGAGGGATACCGGGACACATGGGCCCATGAGGCTAAGCTGAGGGGCAGAAGGAGAGACGCTGAGATCGACTGACCATGGGGCAGACACATGGGCCAGGAGGTGGCGATATAGCAAACTTGATAGGCCTGTAGGGCTGAGCTGGGGGGCAGGGAGGGGGTGGGACACTGGCACTTACCTTGATCACCTCGGGACATGCATAATGGGGAGAACTGGGGGGCCAGCAATGGGGGGAACAAGAGAGAAAGAGACAGACAGACAGACAGAGGGAGAGACGGAGTGAAAAGAAGGCTCAGTCCTGAGGGGGGTGGCTGAGTCATGGAGGTCCCACATCCTGCCCCACACCTCCCCATAGACCCCCAGCCTCCCCCAGCTGGTTCAGGGAGTAGGGAACGAGTAAGACAGTACCTTCGGTGCAGACCCTCCCCCCGCTTGCCAGGTACCATGGGGTCTGGTGGATCTCAACCCCCTGCCCTATCAGCCCCCCTCCAGCGACCTGCCCCCTGCCCCATGGGGCTCACCCACAGCTGGTCTCCAGCAGGCTATCGCCAACCTGCAGGGAGGCCATCCCGAAATCAGCAATGCGAATGTTGTTCTTCTCATCCAGCAGCAGGTTCTCTGGCTTCAGGTCACGGTGACTGCAATGGAGTGGGATGTGTGGTTAGAGGGGGGGGGGCGGTGGAAAGCAGCACAAGCCCTACCTCCACTGCAAACAGGTGTGACTCTGGATTGCCACTCTGCAGCACTGAGATCAGAACCTGGCCCTGACTCCCCTGTAAACAGGAAGGACTATGGACTGACCCCAGGTGGCTGACCTTTGCCAACAGGCCTATCATTTGCAGGCCACATTTGTGGGAGTGGAAGAAGAAAAGGATCAAAGACCTCCTACTGCTCCCACTCTGGGTGCACTTGCTGAGCTGGAGCAGTAGAGGATGAGATTGGGTCCTTCCCCCCAACCCCTGACCTTGCCTGAGGCAGGGAAGGGTGCTACAGGGGGCTCACCAGATGGAGTAGCTGTGGCAAAAGTCCAGGGCAGAGACAATCTGACGGAAGAACTTGCGTGCTTCTTTGGGGGTGAGACGTCCCTTTTTCACCAGGTAGTCAAAAAGCTCCCCACCTGAGACGTGCTCTAGCACCAGGTACCTGGAGGGGGTAGAGGGTTAGGGTGGAGTGATTGGGGAGTGGGAGAGTGAAGAGGCAACCAGTGCATGGGAAGGGAGATAAAGGTGAGGGAGGGGACAGAAGGAGGGGTGGGTTTGAACGTTAAGTGGGGAGGAGGGAAGGTGGGGCAGAAGAAGGGTCACAACCTATCAGAACTCTTTTGACATCGCCATCCCCCAAGTCAGCTACGTCAGTGACATGTGCCCTGCAGGGTTCTGGGGCATCCAGCAGGTGGCGCTGGGAGGACCAGTGGAGGGATGCTCTCCTCTGCCAGGCAGGGCTGGCCCCAGTGACCCTGGGCAGTGCTGGGGGGCGCTGTGCCAGTTTTCACCATGAGGTGTCCATTTCATTCCACTCCCCTCCCCTCAGTCACATCAGCCCCTTACATCACAGCCCAGCAATGACAAAGGCAGCTTGTGTGTCTGTGTGTTCATGGGATTGGAGGGGGAGCAGCTGTCACTGCCTGGCATCTAACGTACCCTTCCCTGTACATAAACACACACAGGGGAATGGACACATGCATACACATCCCGCAGAGCCCTGGGACAAGCGCACTCAGCCCTGGGTCTCGTTCACATAGCTCTCACAGAGAATCTGCCTCTCCTCAGCCTAAGCCATCAGAGCTGCCCTGTCCTAGCCCCGTCCTCCAGCTTGCCTGTTCCAGAAAGGTGATCTAGTACATCTCACCATACATAGGGTTGCCCCGTGCCTAGAGCTGTGCACTAGAGAGCATCATATTCAGGGTGAGGGCCATGACAGAAAAGTGAACTAGAGCTTCACACACACAGCTGTGTTCTGGAGCTGCAATCTAGAACAGGGGTGTCGAACTGAAATCACCATGAGGGCCGCATGCAGACTAGTACATTAGCCTGAGGGCCACACCACTGAAACCTTTTCATACAACAATACAAACTAGTCAAAATGAAAAAATGAAGAGTAACATATATATGCCAAGAGTAAGCAAGTAAGAATTACTTCCATTCAAGATGGAGGTATCATCAGGAAGAAAAAATAAGGAAACTTACTTCAAATTTTGTATTATCAATTATTTGAGAAATTCTTAAGTATTGTTGCAGGAAATAACCTTAGGGGCCACATGTGGCCTGCAGGCTGCGAGTTTGAGACCCCTGTTCTAGAACATCATATTCAGAAAGCTCGCTTTTATACAAATCATGCATTTGCAAAGCAAACGCACCCCCTCTGGAGCAATACTGTAGAACAGCAAAATCACTCCACTAGAAGACTGTCTCCACTTACCACTGGAAAGGCAAATAACACCTATCCCAAAATGATGTAGCAGGCAACATGCTCACCCCATTTCTAGAGCCATGATCTAGACCAGGTGTGGCCAAACTGTGGCTCGGGAGCCACATGTGGCTCTTGAATGAAAAATTGTGGCTCCTGGAAGAACACCAGCAAATCAGGTTAGGAAAGCAGCCCTAGCCTAGCAGTTCAGGAGGGGGTGGGGAAAAGCACAGCATGGCTGGGGACGGTGGGGAGAAGTGCGGCATGGTCGAGATTTTAAAAGACTTGCCACTAGCCTGCAGTCTTCTACATTGAGCAGCAGCTAAGTTTTTACTGTATAGGCCTAATTTTCACAGTAACCTTAAGTAATTATTAGAATCTGACATTAGTAAGATCAATATTTGTCCTTCTTTTACAATCAAATTAAAGTGTGCAATGCATTTTAAACTTAGTAATTTTGGAGTACGTAAAAATATATGGCTATATGCCTCAGTGGGGCTCTCAAAGGTTTAATAATCAACTTGTATGGCTCTTGAGTTCCATAAGTTTGGCCACCCCTGATCTAAACCATCACATTCTGGAAAAGTGCAATTCCAGAAGTCTTCCTCCAGAACACCTGTTACAAAGCGATGCACTAGAACAGCAATGAGATGTCCTACCCCGCTTCTAGATTTACACACGGAGGATGGGCATTTTAAAAAACTGCATTCTAGAAAACCAAGCGTGCCCACTGCAGAGCAGTGGTCTAGAATGTCCATTGTTCTAGAGTAGACCTGTAGAACCACACATACAGGACTGGCTCACTGTAGAGCTGTGAGGAGTAGAAAAGTCAGCAGGCCCATTTTCAGAGCATCAACTAGAGCATGGAAACACCTAGAGCACAAAGCGCCCCGACACTGCAGTGATCTAGAACAACCAACCAACAGCACCTCCCTCATTCCAGATCAGTTGCCTTTAGAAATGAAGGCACAGATTCAAAGGCTCTGTTTGGCTGGTTCACCATCTCTCCAGCGAATCAAAGCTCCAGGTCTTCAGGCAGTTCTGGAGACTCCTTCACATTATAATGCAGCCAGCCTCCCCATGCAAGGCTAAGCAAGGTCGGGCTCTGTGTGCACCTGGATGGGATACTGGGGCTGGCTGAGGGGAGTGAGGCCTGGGGCCTTTCCCTCTAGCAGGTGTCAGCTTCCTTCTGGGCCCAAGGAAGAGGGGATGGGCTAGACATGCAAAAGGCGTCTATAAATACCTACAAATATTTCTTATTTTCATAGACGTCGTGCAGCTTTAGCACGTGCGGGTGCTCAATCAGCTTCAAGATGGCGATTTCCCGCTCCACCTGCAGAGTGAGACAGAGTGAGGGGGGTGATGGAGCATTGCAGGGGGCAGCAGGGGACATGAGGTTGGGGAGGAGACATGGGGGGGGATTGGGAGAAGAATGGGGCCATGGGGACTGTTCAAGCCTGTAATCCAATCTCCGTGTGCTCTCCCTCACTCCTGCAGCGGATGGGGCAAATCGAGTCAGGGGGGAACTCAATCTGGGAAGGGGAGGGGCACTCAGTGCCATGCTGAGCCCCATCCCACCCCGAGCTACTCACCTTCATCAGTACTGATTCTGATAGCTTCTCCCGGTTCACAATCTTGATGGCCACTTTCTGCCCAGTGATGCAATGAATTCCCAGCTTCACCAGCCCTGGCGGGGTGGGGAGAGGGGTTAGTGTGGTCCTCCCTTGCTGACCCCACTCCCGAAGTGCAGCACCTCTAGTGACTCCCCTGTGCCCCTGGCTACAGCACAGTGACCCCATCATGTCAGGTGCTGCACACTACTGAAGAACAGTGAGAAGCAGTCCTTGTCTGGAGGAGTTTTCCATCTAGACTGTACACAGACAAAACCAGATTCTCCTCGATTCAAGCCTCTCAGTGACCTGACCATGGCTGCCCACACCAGGGTTGGAACCAACCTGTATACCAAGTCCCAGCTCAGAACTGACGCCACAAATCCAGCCAGGACATGGGGCAAGCTGAGGGCAAGAATCAGGCTTGGCTAGTAAAATAAGTGCTTTCATTAAACAAGCACACATGGGGACAACCTGGCTGGGTGTGGGAAGTGGGCCCTGGGGACTTTCCCCTCTACGTGTCACCAGCTTCCTTCTGGTCCCCTGACACATGATGGGCTAGCTACAAGGGCCAAGGAAGGGGGCATAGAGCCTTTCCCCCTTGCCCATTGCAATCTGGGGTCCGTCTGCAGCTGTTTCCTTTTTTGGCTTTTTAAGCGAAACTGACCAGTGATAGAAAATGAAACTGACCAGGAGGGTCAACCTACCCAACCTCCTTCCCCCACTGCCCAATTCTGTCTGCCTGTCTCTTTCCACCCCCTCTTCTCAATTCAATCCAACACCCCCCTGGCATTGTTACCATCCCCCCACCCTGCTCTCAAACGATCAAACAAACAACATTCAAGTTGGACAGCCCAGTGGCGCCAACCCCCTCCCCAAGGTCCATGCCTGGCATCCAGAATCAGTGGGACTGATTCTCCAAACAGCTCAGCTCCCATTCTGCCTCCAAATGTTCATCTCATCTCTGTGCACCCTAACTCCACGTGTATTTCTCCGGGTGATTCTGGGGACAGCAGCTACTTTCAGTCAGCCCAGCTCACAGTGCAGCTAGTCTGGCTCCCGGTATGTTGGTCAGACTGGAAGGAGAAATTTCTACTAGGGGGTGCGCAGCTGGGATGAACGAGGGACCAGCTTCCCAGGGACAGAAGAGGATTTTCCAGCCTGGGTCACTTTTCCACAAAGTCTCTCAAAAAGATCTGCTCCCTAATTTGTGCAGGGATTAATTCCAGGCTGGGCTACTCAGGGGTCTTTTCTTGTGTGCTCTGGTGGAGCCTGGTGCATTCAAGAAAGGGGTGATGGGATGAGATGGGATGGGTCAGGATGGCCTATGACATCCCGGATTCCCAGGACAGGCTCTCTGGAATCGTCCTCTAAACAAAATCGGGTGCTCTCCTGGCCAAGTGACCCAAGGGCTGCAGCATGTGGCCCCATCAGCAAACTCTCCAGTGGGGATCCAGGCAGCCCAGGATGCACAAGTCATTGATGCCCAAATGAGAAGGTGCTTGGACCGGAGGGGGAAGGAAAAGCCCCCCCCCTCAACCAGGTGGGGCCCCAGGGGAACCCTTGTCATCCTCTACACAAGCCCTGACCCAGCCAAGTGTGGGCTATGGGTCTGCCTGGACGTGGGACCCACCCATGGTGTCTCTGAGCTCCTTTTGGTTGTGTTCATCCTCACAGTGTAGGTCCCTCACTATCTCTCCCCCTCCATCCCTCCCCACTCCTCTGTCCATCACCCCACACTCTCCATCTGCCCCCTTCCTCCACACCTCTTCACTTCCACACACCCTCCATCCTTTGTGGAATCAAAACCAGCAAGGCAGTTCAACAAAGTCTACTCCAGTCTGGGCCCCCTCATTGGACCAGATCCTCACTGACCAAGATGGGGCCCCCCATCACTGGTCTGACCCTACATCACTGAGCGGAAGGCCCTTCTCAATGCTCAGACCCCCACAATGAGATGGAGGCCCCTGTCACTGCCCAGGGCCCTAAACCAAGATGGGCCCCCATCACTACTGAGAGCCCCCAATATAGAGGGCCCTATGGAGGGCGCCATCACTACCCAGATGCCCCAACACAGTGAGAGGCAGCCTCTACTCTCAGAAATTCACAATCTAACTAAACTGAGGAAGGCTGGGGAAACTGAGGCAGAAAGCAATTCAAAGGCTTACTTAGCCAGGGTCACCCAGGAGTCAGCAAACAAGTCCAGAGTCTACTGCCTTAGGCCTAGCCCACTGCCTCTCACTCGCTCTCTTGAGCCTATGCTTTCATCCCCATTTCCAGAAGGGGAAATTGAGTCAGAAAGCAAGGTGGTGACCTGGGCCCACTTGCAGAGCTGGGATTATTTCTCAAGGCTCAGAGCCCTGCCTGCTTAGCACTGCCAGGGTAAACAAAATTTCTGTATGTCCTACACAGATCCAACTCCCCACAACATCAATTCCCACTGTGTATTGCAGGGGATGGGGGCTACCCCATTTTGAACAGACAGGACAGACCCCACCTCCCTCAGGGTGCTGATACAGGAAGGAAAACGTATCTGAGAGACAGGTTTTGCTCTGGCCAAAGCGATGACTCAGCAAAAGAGCTCTCACTGTTGTACATCTGTCTGTCTGTCCCACAAGTTTAACCCTTCTGGAGGGGCTGTTTATATCTCTCAGGACAGATCCTCCCCAACTCTCCATGTCATGTATGTCTTACCCCCCCAACCTATACAAGCCCTGCATCAAACGGCCTCTCTGCATCCATGGGGAGCTGGACTCCAAGAATCCACTCCCTGCCCCACATCAGACTCCCCAGTCAGTTCCCCCCACCCCCAATATCCATGGCAGCCTCCCCTCTTGTTCCCTGCCAACCACACAGTTGAGGTTTGCAGCATTTCCCTCCCAGTGGGATCCCCCACCCCCTACCCCACGCCAGGCGGCCACAGGGTCCCCACTGCCCAGCACTGCAGCAAAAGCAGGGATCAAAAAACTGCGCTGCCACCCCCCCCGGCAACCTCTCAGTGCACAAATATAACACCCCCCCCACACACACACATACACTGCGACAATGGCAAAAGAAAGCTGATGGAGTGTTGCCCCATACCCCAGTGCCCTCTGGTATTTCCAGCTCCCCTACACAAGGAGACATGGGGGTTCCAGCTACCGGCTGGGATCTTAACTGAGAGCAGCCTGGGTGCCTCCTCCCACCCCCACACGCTTCGCACCCTGCAGCAGATCCACGCACAACACACAGAGACATACACAGATGTCCTCACACATACACACAAAGTCACACACACACAGATGCCCCCCTGCACACACCCTACCTAGGGATTTTCCCTCAAGCCCCAGTGCTGACTGCAGAGCCGGGTGTCTTTCCATCCAGGCCCCCACATGCCCAAGCGTGACACTCCCCAGCTTTCCAGGGACAGAGGTGAAACAGGCCAGTGCCTCCTCCCTGTGCCCCCTCTCGTCCTCCGATTGCCCCCCCATCGTTCCTGGGGCAGCTCCCCCCACTCCTCAAGCCACAGAACTCCTGGGAAATTGACTCCCAGCCCCCCCCCCCCGCATGCGACCCAGGAAAGGTGCCACTTCACCCTAAATCCCATGGCTCCACTGACCCCAACCCCCAAATCTGCAGCACCACTGACCCCTACTCTGCAGCCTCACCCTATTCTAAATCCCTCACCCCCGCAACACTCACCCCCAACTCCATCCATGGGGGATCCCACATCCCCATGCCTCATGCATCCCTCTGATCAAAGCCTGGCACCCTGGTATTGCTGTGGAGTGGGAAGGAATTTGGGCCTTTACACTGAACCCATCACCCTGGCCTCTGGGCTGGTGATCTAAATTGGGAAAGGGAGGGGCATGAAATATCTCCAGGAGTCTATCCCCCCCCCCGTGTGAGGTGGGGATACAGCTCAGAAAATGGGGGGGTAGAATGTGTATTGGCGCCCATCCCCTTGGTGTCAGGGTGGGGATGTAGCCCAGGAACTGTGGGGGGAAGGGAATGTACATTTGGGGCCCATCCCCTGTCCTAGGGTAGGGATCTAACCCAGCAAATGGAGGGGAAGGAAGGCATACGGGGCTCATCCCTGCCCTTGTGCAGGGTGGGGATCTAACCCAGGAGATGGGGGGGAGGAGGAATGTGTATGGGGCCCATCCCTCCGCTGCGGGGTGGGGAGCAGCCAGAAGATGGGGGCTTGGCTGCTATTGGGGTCCATCGCCTCAGCCTCGGGGTGGGGGCTGGCTGCATCCTGGGGACAGAGGGATTTGCGGGGGGCAATGCCCCGGACTCACCCGTCTGGCCTTTGCCCAGGGTCTTCTCCAGCCGGTAGGGCCCCACGTACTGGGCGTGCAGCGCTGTCGGGCAGGGGGGCTGCCCCCCAGCCTCCTTGCCGCCGGACATGATGGCCGGACCCCCTTTGTTTGCCACCTACCCCCCACCTCGATTCCCCTCCCTGGGCAGGAACAATAGACGGAGGCTCGGGTCCCTCAGCCCCGCATGCTGGCGGGTTTGGGGGGGCCGGGGGGGGAGGGATCGGGGAAGGGGGGGCTGGGGGGGCCGTGCTGGGAGGGAGGAAGGGGCGGGGGGGGCGGGGGGCCGGGGGAGGCTCAGAGCCCGGGGAGCAGCATGACGGAGGGGCCCTTCCCCCCCCTCCAGCCAGGGATGCTGCGGCGGCTGCTAAAGGATGCCTTCCCCTTCCCCCCCCGCCGCCGCCTCCTCCCCCCGCCCCCTGCATCAGCATCCGGGCACCGGGTGACAGCCACCGGCGGGGTGAGCCCTTCCCGCCGCGCGGGGGGGCGCAAAGGGGGGGAGGCGAGGGTGGGGCGGGGGAGGGGCTGGCGTGGCACCTGGGCGGGGGGGCCGGGTCCGCGGTGGTGTGTGTGTGTGTGTGTGACTGCGGCTGGGATTGTGCGCTCGTCGTGTGGCCAGGGGCTGCGTCTGTGTGACTGTCACGGTTGTGAGTGATGGAGGCTGTGGCGTGTGTCACCACATTTGTGATATCGCGTGTGCCACCGCGCTTGTGATCGTGCGACCCGAATAGGGTGACTGTGGGGTGGGTGACTGGGTCCCTACCTGGACAGCTGTGTCATTGTGGGGTTGTCCGCTGTATTGCCACTGCCACTGGGTCATCACGGCTGTGACTGGCTGGGCGACTGTAATGCAGGGGCCACATGCAGCCCCTCAAGCTATTTCCCGCGGCCCGCAATGACACTATCGTTACCAATATTTGCAATATTGTTGCATGAAAAAGTTTCAGTGGTGCAGCCCTTGGGCTAACATACTAGTCCTCATGCAGCCCTCTACCAGTCCTCATGCGGCCCTCTCGGTGATTTGAGTTTGAGCCCCACCCCCCCCGCTGTAATGTGTGTAACTGAGTTTGTGATTGTGTGGCTGAGTAACAGTGTGGTTGTTGTGTGTGTTGTCGGGCCTGTGTTTATATGAATTTAACTGTGCGATTGTGACATGGATGGTATGGTTGTCGTGTGTGGAATTGTGGCTGTACAGCTGTGCAGTTGTACAATCGTAGCCGTGAGTGTGGTGGCAGGTGTAATGGTATGATGGTATGGCTGGGATTGTAGGGTGTGACCAGGTGAAATTGTGATTCTGTGTGTGCAGCTATGTCTGGGTGTGACAGTGTGAGTTTGGTGGGGGGAGGTGTTGTGCTTGGGCAGATTTTAGCATGGGTGATTTAGCGGGTGTCAGAGACAGGTCACCTCTGTGTGTACGTCTGAGAGACAGGCTGCGGTGTGACAGAGAGGTAACAGGTGATTGTGTGTCACAGGGACACAGTGTGACAGAGACAATGCATGTCAGCACCTTTGTGCGTCCCCATCTTTGCCATCCCCTGCTGGTGGGGCCAAGCCCTGCAGGGTGTGTGTGTCTTTTTCACAGACCACAGAACAGCCCTGCTCACTCCCCAGTATGTTTCCATGGCCTAGCACCCCCTGCTTTCCATCCAACACCCCCTGCCCCAAGCCCTCCATCTCAGTTGAACAGGGAGAAAAATTCCACTTCCCACCCATCTGTTCTGCCGCCTAGCAGGGGACCCTCTACAGATGAGACACTCATTGATTTAAGTACTCCTCAGCTGCAGCACCTCACCCCCTGCCCCCCAGACTAGCCATTCCCCACCTGTGGGCAGATTGGAGATGGCACCCCCTAGAGGGGAAAGGCCCTATGCCTAGGGTTACCAGATGTCAGGCAAAAGGAGGAAATGTCCTCCTTTTTACCTACACATCCTCCGTCCAGCCAACATTTTAAAAATTCATGATTTTGTTTGGCTTTTTAATTACAGGGGGTTAAAGTATGTTGGAATGCCCCAGAACACTCTGTTTTTAGGGGGAAGCATTCTAGAGCCCCCTAAAAACAGAATAGTGTGTTAATACTGCATTTTCTCCATATGTCTTCCAATGTCATCCTTTTCGTACTTCCCTGTCCTCCTTTCCATGGTTTGGTATCTGGTAACCCTACCCATGCCCCACTCCCTGCCTGCTGGAGCCAGCCCCCAGCCTCCTGGTGTGCTCCATTCTGGCAGCCAACTCTGCTTCTCCATGAGACTCTTGGGAAGGAGAGAAGTAAAAAGTTGGAAGGGTGTGTGGGGCTGGGTGTGCGTAAGGATGGAGGGGTGGACAAGAGGTGCATGGGGTTGGTAGGGTGGTGGGACAGATGGATGAGGAAGGAGATGTGGACACTTCAGAGCTGGAGCCTGTGTGGCTGCCCACACACCTGGGGCAGCACCATTCAGCCAGTAGTGCCCCAAGGCCCTGCTGCCCTCTGGGTGGCCTCTGGATGCTCCCTTGGAGAATCTCCACTGCTCTGTGTCTCTCAGTAGGTACCCAGGAGGAAGGTTAAAGAGCTCCACAGGAGGCAGATGAGGAGCATCCACCCCTGTTCCCCGCCCCCCTTTAGCTCTGTTCCTGATCCTGAGAGCCCATAAGAGCCAAAATGCAAGCTTTAATGTCCCTACCACGGTTTGTGTCTGTGACATGTGGAACAGTTCACACCTCTCCAAGCAACAGACTGTGGCTGCTTGCAGACTCAGGCTGCTTCATTTCCACTTTGGTCCCATTTTCCAACTTTCCTCCCCAGTCACACAGGCTAGAGACCTCTTTTCTTTTTTAACTGAAAGCTAAGATTCTGGATGGGAGCCATCCCATGAGTCCGGTTGTTGTGGTTTGCAGCCTGTGGCTTTCTTCAGATCTGGGTCCCTAACTGCCTACGTTCTTGGCCGCTTGGTCTGCAGGCTGGCATTGGAGACCTCTGTCATGATCGAGGATCATTACCAGCACTGGGCCAGGGCCAGTGCTGGTTCTGGTGCAGCCGGCGCTGTTGGCATGGCTCAGAGAAGAGGGGCAGATCTGGCTGGCATTCAGAAAGGGATGTGACTAGAGTGCCCACATCCCTTGGTTAGCTCCTTTCTGGGGCCTTTCACACTCCATGACAGGTAGTTTTGTTCCTGTTATTATAGGCCAATGGGGAGGGTTATACTGAGTCACTCTTGCCCCCACCCTATATCCCTGACAGCCCCCTCTGCAACCCTCTGGATCCTCTGCCAAATATCCCCCCTTCTATGGGCCACTCCTGCCCAAACCCGTCTCCTTGGATCTCTCCACCCAATCCCGCCCCCATACCCCCACAGCCTCTTCCATTCCCTCTGCACAAACCCTGGATTCCCAGGCTGGGGGCAATGCCCTGGCTTTTAAACAGTCCCTTGGAAGAACTGGTCAGCATGGCAGACTCCCACATTCCCCTCTTGGTCTGCCTGCTCCCAAGACAGAGCCTTCAGGCTCCAGACCCGCTGCTTCTCCCCAGGGTTTCTGCCCAGTGGGGCTAGCTGAGTCAGATGTCTGGGGCAGCCTGACACACACTGCAGGACCCTCGGTCCCCAGCTGGCATTTGCAGGGTGGCCTAGTATTGCTTCCCTGACACAGCAGATTTATTAATGACCTGGGTGCAGCATGGAGAGCCCTGAGGTTCATGCAAGGATGCAAAGTTATGACATTATCTGTCCTGGCCAAACCAGCCATTTGCTGCAGCCATGACCCTACCCCAGTATCTGTCTGTCTGTCCCAGGGATCTGTCCCTGTGTCTCCCCAACAGCTGGTTCTCAACCCATTCTTCCCTGTGGGTTAGAGTCGCCTCATTCAGGATTAATTGCCTGGTCCCCTGGGGAGTCCTGTTGCTGTGAAAATGACCTTGCACACCATTTGTTTCAACCCAGCTGCGTCAGGACCCTGTACCTCATGGCCCTCTCTGTGGCCCTCCCTCAACCCTCTGGGGAAATGAAGCAGAATTTGGGGGGCAAATTGAGGCACAACAGGAGAGCTCATCACATGAGAGAAAATTCCCATGTCGCCATCCCCTGGGAAAGCCCCCACATCCCCCCAAGTCCCCAGAGCCCCCAAATCCCCCAGCCTCGCGGATCACCCCAACTCCCCCCCGCCCCCATCTCTGCACGGCCCCGCCAAACCCCCAATTCTCCCCTCCTCCAGTAGGGGGCGCAGAATCCCCGACCGCGTTTCTGCTGCGGGACCGCCCCTTTCCTTGACGTCACGTCCGGTCAAGATGGCTGCGCCCAGGGCGGCTTGCTGGGCGCGGTAGGGGGTGAGCGGGGCGGGGGAGAGAGCCCGGCCCTACCGGAGTGTCGCCTGGTGCCAGGGTGGGAGCTGGCCGGGCACTGGGGGTTGGGGAAGGGGCGAGAGCTCGGACGCCTGGGTTCTTTCTGCGGCCCTGGGAGGGGAGAAGGGGTCTCGAGGTTGAAGCAGCAGGAGGGGCCCAGGATACCTGGGTTCTCTCGCCGGTTCTGGAAGGGAAGTGGCAGCTAGTGGTTAGAGCGGGACGAAGCTGGGAGCCAGGACGCCTGGGTTCTCTCCAGCTCCGGCACCGGCCTACAGTGTGTGCTTGTCTCCGCAGGTCTCACTTGGTTGCTGAGGAGGGTTTTGGCCCTGCATTGCCCCGGCCATGGCTGAAGGAGCCGCTGGGGGGAACCAGCCGCCGCCGGAGCACCCCCACAACCTGCAGGGGCTGCTGCAGATGGCCATCACCGCCGGCAACGCCGAGCCCGGCCCGCTGGAGCCGATGTCTGATGAGGTGGGAGGCTGAGCTGTCGAGGTAGCCAGGACGCCTGGGCTCCCTCCCCAGCTCTAGGAAAGGAGCAGGGGCTGTGGCAGTTAGAAGGGGAGGTGGGCAGTGTTCCCTCTAATCACTTGTAAGCTGTGCAAACAATTTCTTTGTGCATGCAAAAATATTTCTTTGGGAGCACCAATATTAGGATTATTGAATTTTTTTGTGCAGACTTTATTTTGTTGTCTGTGCAGGTTTCATGACCTGTGTGCGTGCACACATGCACACAGCTTAGAGGGAACAGTGGAGGTGGGTATGTATGGGGGGTGGGGTGCTGGGATTCAGGACTCTTGGAGTCTCCCCAGTTCTGGGAGGTGGGTGGGGTGAGGTCTAGTGGTTAGAAGTGGAGGTTTGTGTGATAGGGAGAGAGGCTTTTTGTCACTGGGGTAGGGCGTTGATCCCTTTTGTCTTCTCCAGCGGCGGCAATGGCTGCAGGAGGCCATGGCCCAGGCATTCAGCGGGCAGCTGGAAGAGGTGGAGCAGATGAAGGAGTGTCTGCGGGTGCTGGAGGCCATAACCCCTGGGGGGGATGGTGGGGAGACTTCAGAGCCCACTGAGGGAGACCCTTCCCGCCAAGCATCTGCCCTGGAGCTCCTGGCTGAGCTCTGCGAGAACCTGGACAATGCAGCAGGTATGAGTGGGGGGAGGGCAGTTGGTCCATGGAGGATGTTTGGGAGGCTCTGGGGGTGGGAAAGGGTGTGTGTGTGGTGGAACCCCCCAAGAACCAGGCAAGGGAGCCACTTGGGATGTAGCTGGGGAGGAATCTAATGCTTTGGAGTCTGTTCCCCCAGGTATCCCCCGCCAATGTAGCCACTTCCTTAAGGTTCCAACACCCCAGCTCTATTCAGACTCCCCCATGGGTTTCTCTGGATGGGACCCTGGGGTGCTCTTCCACACCCCAAAGGGGCCGTGCCCCCCACCTTACAGTCAGAAGCAATTCTCAGGAACCATGGGAATAGAGGGGTTTACTAGTTCTTGGGATCACAGCACTGACGGATTTCATTAGCAGCTTAATTAGATGTTACAGCAGTGACCACTGGACAGCCTCAGAGCTCCATTCTTGGGCCCTGTGACCTCCAACCCCTCACAGGGGGACGGGCCCTTCCACCAACCACCTTCAGGTCCATTCTTTTGCCATTTCCCAGTTCTTTGTCTCCCTTCCAGGCAAGGGGATCAATTTTCTGGTCTCTGCCTGCCCTAACCTGCTGCAGCTGACTAACCTAGGAGGCAGGTCTTGTTACTGAAAAATGTTACATATGGGGAGACTGAGGCACACACATGGCACTCAGAGAGAATCCCAAGAATCAGGACAATAGGCCATGGGGGGTCCAGGGGGAGTGTCAAGTTGTAGCTGGGAAGCACTGGAAATAGAAGAGGACTGAGAATGGGGAGACTTTGGGTACTTGGGTCAGGCCAGGAGGAGGTAAGGATGAGGGTTGTCCTGGGATTGCTGAATGATGGGAATGAGGGGTGCCCATGGATTGGGAAGTGGAGGCTTTCCTGGGGGGGGGGGGCAGTTGCAGATTGTGGTGGGATGGGGACGTCTAGGCACCAGGGCTGCCCCTGAAGGAGGTCTGATCTCTGACATGGGATGCCAAAATGGGGGTTGGCTCCCTCGGTATCAGGGTATCTCCTATGGTGATCCAGCCTTCTGAACACGGGGTGCAGAAGGTCCCTGTTATGGGGATGACCTACGTAATTGGGTCTGGGGGACAGATGGGCAGGTGCTCTCCCTTTTTGGGGTGTCCTTGGGGCACCTCCCTTCACATCCCCCCATTTCCACCCCCAGATTTCTGCAAGCTGGATGGGATGCGGCTGTTGGCCCATCGCTACCTGGAGCATCCGGCCCCGGAGCTGCGCTGGCGTGCTGCCCACCTGGTGGGCACCTGTGCCCAGAATGTGCCCAGGGTGCAGGAACAGGCGCTGGCGCTGGGCTGTATGCGCAAGTTGCTGCGCCTGCTAGATCATGATGGTTCTGAGGCAGTGCGCATCAAGGCACTCTTCGCTGTCTCCTGTGAGTGTCAAAGGAGGTGGGGACCTGTTTCCTCCAAGTGGGTGGCTCTTGTCCGCCCTCAGGTGGGTGGTGGGGAATGGGCTTGTCCCATCTAGGAGGTGCAGGCTCCACAGCCATAGGGATTATTGGTCACAGAGAGGCTGGGGGAAATGGAACCATGCTCCCCTCTGCTCCCAGAGGCCACGGGTGGTGTTGGAGTGTGGGGAGGAACCATGCATGCTGCCTCCTCTGAAGCGCTCTCTGCCCCTCTCCTTGGTGCCAGGCCTGGTGCGTGCCCAGGAGGCCGGGCTGCAGCAGTTCCTGCGGCTGGATGGCTTCTCAGTGCTGATGCGTGCCATGCAGAGCCCCATACAGAAACTCAAGGTCAAATCTGCCTTTCTGCTGCAGAACCTGCTGCTGGACCACCCAGAGCACAAAGGTGAGGGGCCTCTGGGAGCTGGGTGGGCTGGGGGAATGGACCTTCCTCTGCCCCCCTGGTTACATTCCTGACTCTCTCTTCTCCGTCTTCAGAGACCCTGTGTTCCATGGGGATGGTGCAGCAGCTGGTGGCTCTGATTCGCACTGAGCACAGCCCCTTCCATGAACATGTCCTGGGGGCCCTCTGCAGGTGAGACAGTGAGGAGAGCAGCACTTCTGGGTCCTCTCCCCAGCTCTGGGAGGACAGTGGGGTCTATCAGTTAGAGCTGAGGGTTGGGGAGTGCTGGACTGAGGGGGCATTGGTCTGTGTGGAGAATGACGCCACCCTCATGCTCCCCTCCTCCAGCCTTGTGACAGATTTCCCTCCGGGGGTGCAGGCATGCCAGGAACCACAGTTGGCATTGGAGGAGCTGTTGAGAGACAGATGCCAGCAGCTGCAGCAACAGGAGGAGTTCCAGGTAAGGATCTTATGGGTCAGAACCACCTGCCTGGTGTCTGGGGGCACCAGCTAGTCCATATGTCTGGCTGTAGGCTTAGGGGCACTGCTCTCCACCCATCACCACTGGCTGTGCCCACCCCAATTCCCTGGTCCTATGGAGTATCACCCATCATTCCCCACACCCTGAGCCCCAGTTGGTGCTGTAGAATACTGTGCTCTTCCATTTCCTGCCAGTTGTGCCCTGGCCTGGCACTGGGGGTGCTGCCCTCCACATGCCATCCAGTAATTCCTTCCTGTGTGTCTCCTGCCTTTGTGTTAAGCCCACCTGCTCAAGAATCTCTGCTACCCTCCTATAATTAAATCCTGCAGGTTGTTAATTCAACTAATGGCCCCACTGTCTACGCAGGGAACAGATGAGTCCTTGATAATTACTGCCCTGGTCTTGTTTGCTCTCATTGCCGCAAGATTTCTTCCAAAGCACAATTTCAACTGCGCTGTAGTGAATTTCCCAGCAGCAGTGCCAGGATTGGACCTTCTACTGTGCTGTCAGCACTGTGCCTACTAGCACTGGGCAAGAGTCCTTTGTTAGTCCCCACTCTGCAGCGCCTGTTAGGTCCCACAGCCATTCAATGACTCCCTGAACTCTGCTTAGCTTGGAATCTTGTCCATCCTGTTTGTGGGAGTGTGAGTGACCCAGCTCAATCCCATATCTTGTGTCCCCCTAGGAGGAGCTGGAGTTCTGTGAGCGACTTCAGCGCACCTGCTTCCAGATGCCCCCTGAGGACAGTAGCATGGATCGGTGACTGACTCTGGCACCTCCCTCATCAGTGACTGGCACTGGTGTCCCTTGTGCCCACCCCCTGGATCAGTGATTCCACTCCGGACCCTGTGGTGGCCTAAGCCCCTTGCTGAGACAACCTGTCACCTGTTGCATTCCTTTCAGTGCTGGGGTGGGGAAAGCGTCAGGCTGCTGAGTCTTTTTCCTTAATGAGGGCGCAGGGTTGACCTGGTGCCAGGGCTGTTTGGCTTGATCCCTGCATGTCTTGGTCGTGGATTCCAGATGCTGTCTCCATTGTGCACCCCTCAGATGCAGCCTCCACCAACCTCCCCCATCTTGAGGTCTGAAGATCAACCTCCAGCACCTCTAAAATCTGGGATCAAATCTCTCACGTGTTGCCCTGGCCCCCAGATTTTCCTTCCACCCATTGCTCCTCTATGGCACCACCACCCATTTCTGGGTGGCTGATGCCAGCCTGCACAACCCACTGCAAGTGATGGAATAGTATCACAGCTGGGCAAGGCTCATCTTTTCCAACTTGGATTTGGTCAATCAATCTCTCTTCTGTTTTAAGTGCTTGGGGGCTGGGCAGGGGAAGAGAGACACCTGATTTTTCAAGCCTCCCAGGCTCTGCAAATCACTCCCTATGCTGCACCAAGCTGAAAGCAATCATCCACTGAAATAGTAGCCTGGTGGCAGGGCTCACCTCTGGGGGTGATCACCGTGATCTGGAGGAGCGGACAGGGAAAGCTCTGCCTTGTCCCAGGACTGGGTTCTCACCCAGCCTTTTTGGAGGGGTGGTTTTCTTCCTGCCTTTTGTGTGTGCGCACGTTGTGTGGGCATCTTTTCCAGGAGAGATCCTGCTGTGGACACCACGCTCTTGCAGCAGGGTGGAGGAGCTGGAGCCACTCCAGCAAGAAAGACCCTTGGGAGCCCTCTTCCAGCTGCCACTTGCTTTGTCATGGTGAATCCAAGCGGGAAGGTGTAGGAGGCCCAAGGAGTGCCACCAGGGCATGGGACCAGTTGGCTTATGGGGGCAAAAAATGGGGCCTGTCTCCTTGATCTGGGGGCACGGGCTTGGGAGATCAGAGTCTAGGTGCTGTCTGTTTTTGTAACTTGCTCCCCAGGGGAGTATGGAGGCATCTAAGGGGCAGGGTGGGAGCTGAGCGAAGAGGGTGCAGTGGAAGGGTTCACACAAACCCTGCTGCTCTGCCTGTTCCTCTGTTCTTGTTGCTGATGGTTTTCTAATAAAGGTTCTGCGTTGGGTGGATCTTTTTCTGGCTCCTGGGAGCTGCTGTAAGCAGAAGGCTGCTGTGGGGTGTCATGGGGGGAGCTGGTACCTAGGCAAAGGGGATGGGGATTGTGGAATGGGGCCTGGTGCGTTTCCCTGCTAGGGGGCAGCGCCTCCCATCCAGCCCCAGGGTCAGGGCTGGCTGGTGAGAGAGAATAGGGCATGGGGTGTTTCTCCACTAGGGGAGTGACCTCAGACCTGAGACTGCTGTCCTCTCCTATGCTCTGTTCCATGTACTGAGTTGCTGGTGCTCAGCTCATTTCCTGGTGTGGCAGGTGCCATTGTTTGCTTACGGTCCATGGCATAGAGGCCTAGGGTTGTTTGGGCCACTGGCCTGATGTCCTCTATGGCCAGCGCAGGCTCTGCTGACCACCCCTAGCCCCCTGGGACTGTCCTGGGAGCTGGACACCATGATGATAGCAACTGACAGGTGCAATCTGCCTGTCTGACTAGTTGCCCTGGAGGTGGGTGGTGCATAGAGCTATGATGCCTCACTGCCCTATCAGCCCCCCCGCTTCCCAAGGTCATGGCTGGGCCTGGCTGTCGTCCTTGCTGTAGACTTGTTGTTTGTGCCAGCTGAGCTGTGGGGGGGGGGTGTAGTGTAGCCCTTGCTCAGCCAGCTCCCACCCAATCCTGGAGTCTGGCACTGCCCCTTGCCTAGAGGAGTAGGTACCTTCCTCTCCCAAGCCTCCCTGCTGCTGGAGGGCCCAGGAGGGACCCAGTGGAATGTTTTATTATAAGGGGATGCTCAGCTCAGACACTCCTGGGCTGGCACCTCCCCCCACAGTGCAGGTGCTCTAAGGGAAAACTGCTGATTAGAATTGATGTCACACAGCTGGAGCCATGATGTCATTGGTGCCATGATGATGTCACATTGAGAGGTGTATCAGATGCAGTGGATGTGCTAGTGATGGGGTCACAGTGGTGATCAGAATGATATGCCCTGTGATGACTAATTGCAGTGATGTCACCACAAGGGTGCTGACATTATAGCTGATATGTCCAGCAATGATGTCATGCACTGGATGATGATGCCTCACAGTTGTGATGATGTCATGTCCTTGGAGTAATTGTGTCAGGTTGACATGACAGTATGTCCATGTGCCCTGCACTGGCTGTCTCATAGTGATGATGTCACATTGGTTGGTGCTGTCATGCAGCCATGATGTCACAGTTATGTCACAGAACTAGTCAGCAAATTATTAATTTAGATCAGGTGTGACCAAATTACGGCTCTTGAATGAAAAATTGTGGCTCTTGGAAAAACATCAGCAAATCAATTTAAAAAAGCCCCAACCAAGGAGTTCAAGAGGGGGGTCAGGACAGTGGGGAGAAGCACAGCATGGTCAGGGATGGTGGGGAGAAGTGAGGCATGGTCTGAATTTTAAAGAACTCGTCACTAGCCTGCAGTCTTCTATAGTGAGCAGCAGCTAAGTTTTTACTGTATAGGCCTAATTTTCATGGTAACCTTAAGTAATTATTAGAATCTGACATTAGTAGACCAATATTTGTCCTCTTTTTATCATAAAATTAAAGTTTGCAATGCATTTTAAACTTAGTAATTTTGGAGTAGGTAGAAGTATATGACTATATGCCTCAGTGCGGCTCTCAAAGGTTTAATAATCGACTTGTGGGGCTCCTCAGTGCCAAAAGTTTGGCCACCCCGATTTAGATTACGTAACTTTAAACGGTCGCCCTTAGTTTAAGGCGGCTGTGGCCCCGCGCATGCGCTTCGAATGACCCTATTTACAAGGAGTACGCGCACAGCGATAAGCGGGGCAAAGAAGAATTGCACTGGCGCATGCGCCCTTCTTGAGGCACCCCCTCGTACTATCCAGGCGCGCGCAACTGGTGAAAGTGGGAGAGGCGATTCTGCGCTTGCGCACCCCCTTCTTGCGGAGCGTCTGGGTGAAGAGAGACGAGTGCGGCGCATGCGTATTGACCTCAAGAACGGGCGCCGGAAGGCGCTGAGCAGAAGCGCCCCTCTTGAGGCGGGGCCTAGAACGCCCGCTATCCGCGCGGGGCGTGTCCCTACGTAGTTTCCGGCCCTGAAGCTTTGGGGGTGGGGGGGGCTGGCAGCGAGTGAGACAGAGCGGCTGCGGGCTCCGAGCGCGGGGCATTGTGGGATCGCGGCGGGGGCCAGGACACCCAGGGGGGGCCCCGGTAAGCCGCGCCGCTCGGTGGACACGATCTTCTTCTGCCCCTTGCTGGGATCAGCCCCCTCCTGCCGCCAGCAGTGGCCGCCAACCCCTGGGCACCGCCGCATAGAGCCCCCATGGACCCCCCGGAACCTCCCGGGACTGGCCCCCTCCTGGACCCCCATGAGGGGATCTGGACCCTCCCCCACCCGCACTCCTCCCCCACAGCCCCTGGAGCCCCCCCCACTCCCCTCGCCCCCACAGAGACCCCCCCAGAGAATCCTGCGGGCAGGGGGTGCCCCACACAGACGCCCCTACCCCCCCCCCCGCCTCCGTCCCCGAGATTTGTCTGGCCAGGGGCAGGGTGTGGGTTACATCAGGGGTTGTGTTTGGGACCTTGGTGCTACACAAATGCTCTCCCTGCCCCATCCCCATAGCTGGTCCTTCCAGGGCTGTGACAAATCCCAGCCCTGGGCAGGGAGCTACGGGAGACCTGCCTTGATGCAGGGGGATGGACCCTGCACCCCGCACCCCAGATCCGCCTGTGCCAATTGCAAGGGGGCCCATCCTGTAACTGGGGTTACTTTGCTGACTAGCGGGCAAGCAGCGGAGCTGTCCCTGGCCTCTGCCTCAGCCCTCCTGTTTCCTGTGCTGTGCCTCCGTTTCTTGCCTCTAGAACAGGGCTCGTGGTGACATATACATTACTCCCCTGGGTAGGGGTGTGGGGCAAATGGGGCCAGGGGGCAGGCTCTGACATCTTGGGATCCAGGTGCATGCTGAGTGACATCTTGAGAGGCCGTGTGTTGTGCCAAGTGCTGGCTGGCCACCCCTCTGCAGGGCAGGGGTGTTGCTGGCACCAGGCTTAGGGGGCTTGAGCACCGAGTCGCAGTGCCCAAGCCCCAGGTCTGCTGCCATGCTGGCCGTGGCAGCAGTTGTGGCGGCAGCACGCAAGACTCGAATGTCAGCATGCCGAGCCCTGCGTCTTTTTCCAGCCTAGTGGTGCTCCTGCTGCAGGCTGATGTCCAATGGATGGCTTCCTGAGATGGGCAGTGGTTCGTGGCAGGTGGTGCCAAGCGGGTGGCAGCCAGCCGTGGCCCTTGGCCTCCTGGGTGGAGTGTGGTGTTTTTATCGCCATGGCATGGCTGGCAGCAGTAGCATCTATAGCAACTGTGTGGGGTGGATGTTCCTGATGCCTACGTGACAGAGGTTTTCCTTACTGGAGCATCAGGGGAGGGAAGGGATTTGGGGTGGGCCGGGGCTGGCTAGCTTAGGAAGGATGGGAAGGAGATGCAGGGTCTGTTATGCATCTGTTTTTGCTCCTGTCCTGAGCTCTCATCATTATCACTTGCCTGTGCCTGGGCTCTGATGTGCTGGGCGCTGTACAAAGTGTCAGGCCCCCTGATCAGAGTGCTTGCTAGCTAAATCCTCACTGTAATGGGAACTGAGATATGCCAGGGGCCTGAGGTTCAGTCTGGAGTGAGCTCTGCTCTGTGATCCCATTCTTGGCACAAGTTCAGCATATCCCCAGACCTCCAGTCCACTTCTGTTCCTTACTAGTCTTCCCAGCCCCGGGGCTGGGCTTCTGTGGCCCAATGTCAGGTGAGCATCACTCTGGGATAATGAATGTGTGGCTGTGCATTGAGCTGCTGAGGGCAGGCTGTGGAGTTACGCGTTCAGATCTTACCATGGAAGGGAAGGGGTGTTGTGCCTTGGTTTGCCTCTCTGTTGTGTTACTGTTCTGGATGGCTGAGGATGGAGGGGGAAGCTCTAATGTCCATGCCAGGGAGGCTGGGAAGGGGCAGGAATAAGGATGGGGCTGGGGGAGTGTGGAGAGACGGAAATGGTTCCGGGCACTCCTTAGGGCCCTGCCCAGACGGGTGGAGAGCTCTGGTCATGCCAGAGGCCTCCCAGACACACTGAGAGGCAGTCCCTGCCTGGCTGAGATGAGAGCACCTCATGGAGGGTGCAGTCCAGACACAGCCAGAGATGATTCTTGCCTCAAGTTGCTGTCAGGCTGTGTGGACGGGGGTTCCCTGAGGCAAAGGGTCAGCGCAGGGAGTTGTAGTGGCAGGTTGGGGTCCTGAGGAGCAGGTCCCCCGTGCTTCGCATGCTCTGTTCTCCTCTCTCTGCCTCTCAACCGCTTGTGCAAACCCATTTCCTGTCACTTCTTTTCCTCTAGCGGCACCCAAAACCAGCCGCTTGGGGAAGCAGACAGACCTTCAAAGCTGTATCTGCCAGCCTCAGGCTTCCCTGACCCAGCTGGGCACACGGCCTGACAGACCGCAGGCTGAGCCACACCCTCGGACACTGGATGGGAACTGGCTGCTACAGGGGTAGGGCTGCAACAGGGCTGGCTGGGCTGGAGGGGAGCTGGAACCCATGATGTAAAGGAGGCCGGCCTAGTGGCTGGGGCGCGGGAGTTGTGTGCAAGCATGGGGCAGCCGCTGAGTCTGGTGGCTCCATCTAAGAAATGGGGGAGGGAGAATTGCCCTTGTTGGTACAGGTTCAGGTTCTGGGCTCCGTTCCAGTGTCTCCAACCGGGCCCTGATCTCACTCATGGGTTGGAGGGTGGTCTGTGCAGTATCTGGCACAACAGGGCCCTGATCTTACTTGGGTGGCTTGAGCCTGGGCCTGTAGAGGTCATAACATGCCAGTGATGGGAGTGGGGGCCATGCAGGATGTGTGGAGGATGGCCCATCATATTCACATGCCACACTTCAAGAGTCACCCACCGTGCATGGAGCATTGTCGTGGGCGGGTCTTGCCCCTGCTCCTCCCAACATTTGTGAGCTGCTGTCAGGCTGTTGGGCTTCAAGTGGTTGCTGCTCCCTGTTCCAAGCTGGCTTGAGCGTGAGGTGGTCTCCCCTGGGACTTGGGATGGACCAGAGAAGGAATATTGCCCAGCTGGACCAGACCTCTAAGAATCAGGAGAGAAATCTGGGTTGTGGGGGTGCCATTGCTTCCTATGTCATGGTTCAGATGGTGGGGTGGGGCGGGTCTATGAGGTTGCTGGCACAAACGAACTCCCTGACGTCTCCCAGTGTCCTAGCTTATCTGTTTAGATCGTTGGGCTGGGGTTTCCTGACCGCAGAGGACTGAATTCCAGCAGGTCCAGCCATCTCACCACCATGGGCCCTGCCTCATTTTCCCCTTGTATAGGATGAGGGGGTGTGAGCTGGACTCCTGAAGCTGCTTTCCCTGCCCCAGTTGCTTTTTCTCCTTGCAGAGGCTCCCTTCTTGTGGCCCTGGGCCCATCCCTGCCACGGCTCACTTAGTTCACAGCTGTAGTATCTATGCTCTGTCCCTTTGCATGTTCAGCCCATGATGGCTCTGGCCTTTACTGCCTGCCCTGCAGGAGGGGCAGTGCCAGGGCTGGGCTGGTGGGAGCTGTAGGTTGGGAGTGAGGAGCTCTGGCAGGGCAGGGGGCTGACCTGCACTGACTTCTCTCTTCCTGCAGGGCACCATGTTCTGGAAGTTTGACCTGCACTCTGGCTCGCACATGGAGGCGTTGCTGGAGCGTTCTGATGTGACGCTGCAGGAGCTGCTGGATGAGGATGACGTGCTGCAGGAGTGTAAGGTGCTGAACCGCAAGCTACTGGACTTCCTGGTGCAGCCACAGCATATGGAGGCACTGGTGAGCTGTGTGACCCAGGAGCCCCCCACCGAGCTGGAGGAGAGACTGCGCTACAAGTGAGGGGCTGGGAAGGGCCAGGAGGGGAGGGCACCAGCAGGGCTGGGCTGGCAGGGGCTGTGGGCCAGATGTAGGGGCACTGGTAGGGCTGGGGCTGGGCTGATGGGGGACTGTGGGTCAGGAGTAAGGGGCACCAGCTGAGTTGGGGGGCTGGGTCAAACCAAGGCATAATCAAGCTCCAGTCCCAGCTGTTCTCTGGCTCCCAGAATTGAGGGTAGAGGGTCAGGGAAAGGGCTGTCCCTGAGTCCCCAACTGGCAGGTGCTCATGGCTTCCACCTGCCACAGGTACCCCAGCGTGTCGTGCGAGATCCTGACGTCAGATGTGAGCCCCATCACAGATGCACTGGGCGAGGATGAGGGGCTGCTCCGGCGCCTCTACAGCTTCCTACAGGACCACAGTGCCCTCAACCCGCTGCTGGCCAGCTTCTTCAGCAGGGTCATGGGCATCCTCATCAGCCGCAAAACAGACCAGGTGCCTCATGGGTGGGGCAAAGGCATGGGGAGGCTGAATGCCAGGATTCTGACCCTGCCTTTCCCCTCACTTGGGGCCAGAGTTGTCCCCTTCTGCCTCAGTTTACCTTCCACCTGTGAGTTCTTGGCTCCAGGGGTGGCTCTTGGGCCATGAATGTGCAGTGCCTAATGCAAAGGGAATCCAGTCTCAGTCAGCAGGTGGAGATGCAGGGCCTTACTGTAATACCCCTAATACCCTGGCTGTAGCTTGCTCTGTTTGAGTTGGGTGGGGGCAGATTCTGCCCTCCTAAACCAGCTTGTGCAGGCAAACTGGGCTAGATGGGGCTGGGGCATTCCATTTTGGGTCCCTTCCTCTTGCAAGTGAGACACTGCTGCTGGTGAGGGGGGTGGGAGTGGGACAGGCTCAGCTGGACCTCCCTGCCCAATGTTTTCCAGTCCCAGGCAGAGCTGGGGCCCCCTTCCCTGGGACAAGTCAGCAGCCAAGTGTGTTCGGGCCAAGTGGAGGGAAGTTTTCCAGGTTGTTGAGGCATCTCATCTCCCACAGATCGTGGCCTTCCTGCGCAAGGAGGATGACTTTGTGAACCTGCTGCTGCGGCACATCGGCACCTCAGCAGTCATGGACCTGTTGCTGAGGCTGCTGACCTGTGTGGAACAGCCATCGCTCCGCCAGGATGTCTTCAATGTAAGGGGTGGGGTGTCCTGCTGGCCCCTCCTTTTCTAGCATGCTGGTTCCACCCCTTCTTACCACCAGCCAGTAGCCCCCCCCCCCCAATGTCATTCCATACCTCTGCCCAGGTCCCTGTTTGCCACGACCTGCCCCTTTGCCCATGCCTTATTGGCTACTTGAGGGCAACCTCAGGTTCTACCAATAGGGTGCTCTGCTGAAACTTTCTGGGGCATTGTGTGCTCCCTTGGCTGTACCCCAGCCCCTGAGGCCAGCCTTACCCGCCACTCCCCTGGCCTGGGGAAACATCACAGTTGCCAGCCAGGTTGAGTCAGCAGGAAATGCTCCACCAAGAGCTGGGGTAGGAGCAGCTGGGAGGCTGTAGGTCAGGAGCGAGGGGCATCAGCAAGGCTGGTGCAGGGCTGTGGGCTGAGAGCGAGGGGCACCAATGCAGCTGGAGGTGTGGGCAAGCAAGGGACTGCAGGTCAGAGCAAGGGGCACTGGTGGAGTTGAGGGGGCCCAGGCTGAGCCAGCGGGGATCTGTGGATCAGAGTGAGGGGCACTGAGGCCTTTGTTCCCTTGGCAGTGGCTGAATGAAGAGAAGATTGTACAGAGGTTGATCGAGATGATTCACCCTTCGAAAGATGAGAATGTGAGCAGCTCTGCAGGGCTCCATGGGGTGTGGGGTCCATGGTGCGGCAGCTGCAAGAGGGAAGCCCTGCCTGCTTCTTGGGGCAGGGGAGAGAACAGAGGAGTCCTGGCTCCCAGCTCCACCGCTGTAACCAGTATACCCTCCTCTCCTCCCAGAGCTGGGGCAGAACTTGGGAGTCCTGGCTCTCACTGCCCCCAGCACCCTACTGGTCATGATCTCAGTGCTGCTTGGGGTCCCACCCTCTAAGCTAGCAGCACCGACAGAGCCTGAGCAGGGATCTGGCAAGTGGGGGCCTCCTCTCCCATTGCTACAGTAACTGGGTCTCCCCCTCCCCCAGCAACATTCCAATGCATCCCAGTCCCTGTGTGATATCATCCGTCTGAGCCGGGAGCAGATGATCCAGTTCCAGGACAGTCCTGAACCTGACCAGCTGTTGGCAACGCTGGAGAAGTGAGTGCCAGGAGCAAGGGATGGGGGCTCTTGGGTGGGGATGGGGGACATCCCAGCCCTCCCAGTATCAACCCAAGTTAAGGATGGGGAAGCAGAAGTAGGAAGTGTTTGGGGACAAGTCAGGTACCCTCTCCTGTTGCTGCATTGTGGCCTCTCTGGGTTGAGGCAGAGGACAGGGTAATTCCCAGCTGGCCCCTGGGAGGGGAGAAGCGTGGATTTTCGTGGATCCTCCACCTGGCCCCTGTGGGTGGCAGGTCAGGGTGTGTGTGACTCCGTCTGATAGGCTACTCTGAGGGGCCAGGTGTTTGGGGACCTGAGCTCCCCACCCCCGGCTACCCCCCTTAGCGGCTCCCCCTGCAGGCAGGAGACGGTGGAGCAGCTGCTGGTGAACATGCTGGCAGGCGAGCGTGTCGAGTCTGTTGTGGTCAGTGGGATCCAGGTGCTGCTGACGCTGCTGGAGCCGAGTAGAGCCAGGTGAGGGAGTGGGATCGTCAGGAGGGGGTTGGGACGGGGCCAGCCTGCTGCTCTGCTTGTGCTCACTCCTCTTCATCTCATGTAGGTCTGAGGCTGGGGATATGGGCAATTTTTATGGCCCCCTGGATGGACAGCTGGAGCTGGGCCCCCAGGGCACAGAGGGCAGCTTCTGCCAGGCCAGTCCCAGCACCCTGGTGGCCCTTAGACAGCACCTGTGGGATTTCCACCAGCTGCTGCTCGACCCCCCGAAGGTAAGACCACTGGACTCCTGGGGCTTGTCCCTTCTCTGGGAGGGTGGGGGGCTGTGAGCCTGGGTTCTCTATCCAGTGCTGGGAGGGGAGCAGGTTCTGGTTGGTTAGGTAGGGGGGCTGTCAGTCTGGATTATGGAACCCTTGGGCTATGCTGACCCCTGGCTTCCCACAGCGGCCAGCCCTGCAGATGACATGGGGGCTCCTGGACCCCCCACTGGGAAACACACGGCTGCAGGTGGTGAAGCTGCTGGCCAGTGCTCTGGTTGCCGGGGACGCAGGGCTGCAGGACCAGCTGTTGGAGCTGGATGCCCTCAATACCATGCTGGTAAGAGCTGTGGGCAGTGCTGGGGTGGTAGTGCAGAGTTGGGAGTCCCATATGGACAGCCCTGGGGACAGCATCCATATGAGGTCTGACCTAGGGGCCCATCTACCCTGGTGTCCATGCTGGGGCGCAGGCACAGGCCTATCTAGCCCAGCCTCTGGGCAATGTTGAACCTATATGGTGACGGGGACTGGGAAGGGCCTGGCTGAGGCTAAGTGAGCCCCGGCAGGTTCTGTGGGGAAGGATTTGCCTTGACCCCTGAGGCCAGCGCCAGTCCCAGGTCAGGGAAGGGTTCCTTCACACCTTGTCCCAGAGCGTATGGCCATATGGCTAGCCCCTGTGCCCCACCTCAGAGGGGCCACATCTTGGACCCATCACCTGCCACTCTGTATGCTCAAGCCCCATGCTCTGCCTAACAGGGGCCACATCCCAGGGGTAGGCAAGTGGGACCCACTTACCCAGTCCCAGCAGCTGGGTCCTGTGGCCAGCTGGTGCACAGCACCCCATGCCAGCTCACCCGAGTTTGTATGTCTCTCCCCCAGGACCTGTATTTTAAATACACCTACAACAATTTCCTGCACACTCAACTGGAGGCCTGCTTGAGCACCGTGCTTCAGGCCCCCACACCCCCTCGGCCCACTGAGAGCGACTCTCAGCCCCTGCCGGACAGCCCTGTCATCAAGCATGTGAGTGAGGTGGGGGGTTGACTATCAGGGGCAGGGGCTGGCATATCCCAGGATCTGCAATTGCATCCTTTCTGCAGGATTAAAACTGGCCCCTGTGTACCAGTGGGGGACAGAATCTGCCTCCCAGCCCTTCATCCATATGGACCCAGTAGACCCCACTCTCTTCCCAGAGCTGGGGAGAGCACGCCAATCTACTGTGCCCAGCTCCCCACTGTAATTGTGAGACTCCTTCTCCCAGAGCTGGGAAAAGAACACAGGAGTCCTAGCTTCCAGCCCCCTGCTCTAACAGGTAACTGATGCTGCCTTCTGCTCCCCCACTTTATGCAGTGATGGGTGGGTCCTGTCTCTGACCCATGTGGCAGTACTCCCGCTAGCACTAATGGCCCTGACTCACTGCTTTCTTCTCCTGTCCGCAGCTGCTGCAGAAATGCCACTTAGTACAACGAATCCTGTCAGCCTGGGAGGAGAATGAGCATACACAGTAAGTTGAGTGGTAGAGATGAGAGTCCCCACAATGGGGGGAGCCCAGGAGTCCTGGCTCCCAGCCCAGCTTCACTTTAACCACCAGACCACACTCCCCTCTCAGAGGCAGGGGTAGAACCCAGGAGTCCCAGCTGTTCTGCCCAATGTCCCATTAAATCCTTGGGTGTGGGCAGCAATGTTCCCTCTAAGCTGCGCTAGTGGGCAGGGGCGCAGTGGCCCCCCCTCACCAGCGCAGTGAGCATGTGGGACAGCGCAGGCAGCCCTGCCTCTCCCCAGCCTGGAGGAGCCCCATGTGTCTTCTGTCTCAGCTCCGTCAGGCAGCCTGTGCTGCCTGCTGGAGCAGTGAGAGCTGACCGTCCCTCCCCCCTGCTGCACATAGCCAGGGAAGGAGCAGAGGGGGAGGGAAATTTAAATCTCTCCCTCTCCTCTGCACCAGGCTACTTGTGCAGAGATGGTGGCATCTTTGGGGCCTGTGTGGGCCCCAGCAGGTAAGCAGCCCTGAGCCTGGGCAAGAGGGGGAACCCTGAGAGATGGCAGGGCTAAATCGTGGGGCTCCCAGAGGCAGCCATGTAGTGGCCACAGGGACATATGGTTCTCTGTGGGGGCAGGGGATGGGAGCTGGGCTGCAGGCAAAGGAGCCAGGCTGGAGCTGGAGGAGGACTTAGGACTTGAAAGACCCAAGCAAAATTGTATTGAGCCATTTAGCATCTCTGTCAAGGGTGAATGCTTTGCTTGTCACTTGCTAAAAGGCTCCTGAAAGAAAAGCAATCCTTTAAAATAAGCAAAAACAAGTTGGGTTAATTAGATTTATTTTTTTTTTCTGTGAGAGATTCTAATGCAATCAGTTTGTCAAGGTGGGGCTTTACAATGTAACTTTGTATAGACTCCTGTGATGGAAGGAAACTAATCCTAATGACTAGGAAAATGAAATGAAAAACTGAAAGGATAAAAAGTCATTTAAGGCAGAAGGAAAAAGATATTGCCAGTGGTGCAATAATTTTTAAAAAAGAGACTTTGTATTTCTATTTCCCCAAAAATGTGTTAGAAAAATAATAATTTTCTTTCACAAATCCATTTATGCTCTTGTTTCTTGCAGCTTTGATAAGGTTTGCTTTACCTGTCAAAAATTAAAAATTGTTAAACAACCTTTATTATATTCCACTACCAGACACACACATCTCAATTGTACCTCATTTTGCTTATTTTAATTCTGAGAGTATTTACACTCCAGGCATACTAATTATAGCCTCCCTTTTACTGTTGAAAATGATTTGGATTAAAAAAAACCCCATAAACTCCAAAACTGAGATGTTAGAGACACTTTATATTAAAGGAAGATACTCACAGTGTTTTAAAGTTTTCTGTATGCCTAATCAATTTTTTGCCATTCACTTAGGGGATTGTTGTCCCATATTTAGCTTTTGAGAGGTATGATTGGGCATGATAATGTAACAGACTCTAACCTAGCTCTATTTGATGCAAATTCTTTAGGCACAAAAGATAGCCCTGGTTACAGAGATGTGATGCTGTGAGAAACTGTCTTGAAACATGTTTTCTGCCTTTGCCACCTTTAAAAGTTTTGAATTTCTCAGTTAACTTTACTTAAGGTGTTGCCCCGAGGGAATCTGGGAAGCAGTTGCTACCTTGTGATTGTGATTTGCAATGCATGGTAATTTAATATGTTTACTGAGGGCAGAATAGGTCTATCTTTAAGGTTGATAGCTAGATATTGAATACAATCCCCATAACATGTCAGTCTCATGATCAAATGTGAAGCTACCTACTTAATTTCAATCGACGTTTTGGACATTTAGGGCCTGATCCACTTTGAATCCCTTTTACCCCAGTTGGGCAGCATAACAGGGACTTTAACACGGCTGCCCCTTTGGAATTTGTCTAGTAAAGCAAAAAAAGCAAGGAGTCTTGTGGCACTTAAAGACTAAGAGGTTTATTTTTTGCATGAGCTTTTGTGGGAGAAAATCCCACTTTGTCTATATATGTATTCTGGAAATCTGACAAAGACAGGCAACAAAAACTGAGAGGTGTAGATGATGGTAGAGGCTAGACAGGCAGCAAGTTTCATTGTCTCACATTTGTTTAGTAAATTAATAAAACTACAGTACATCAATTTAACATTTTTATTGAAGTTTGAATGAAAAGACATCTATGAATTACTTTTGAATTAAGATACTTAGGCAAGCTGATACTTTCAGCACCAAAAAACTGTTGCCCAGGCCTCATAAATTGTTGCTCAGTAAATACCATAACTTGCTCAGCTGCATCATCAGCTTAGAGGGAACATTGATGGGCAGCACATGGGCTGGAATCCCTTCCCCACATAGCCACGTTTCTGCCTTTGGGGTGGAGCTCAGCTATCCTGAGACTTGTGCTGCAATCAACATGTGGAGAGTGCCCCCTGAAGCCTAGTGCTGACAGCCAGGCATGAGCACCCCCTCCTGTGCCCCCAGCATTGCCCTGGTGCCAGCCCTGCCTTGGGGATGGGTGCACTGGTGACGCCCAACTCTTGGGTCCTGTTGCAGGATGGCCGGCGGCCAGCGGAGGGGGTACATGGGTCACCTGACACGCATAGCCAATGCCTTGGTCCAGAGCACTGAGAAGGGCCCTCATGCCTCACTGGTCGGCCAGCTGTTGAAAGGTAGGAGCCAGCCTGTGGAGGTGTTGTTCCAGCTCTGGGCCCATATCCAGCCTGGGCCTCCCAGCTCCGTGTGTTGTGAGCCTGCAGTGGCCCTTAGTGGCTGCTCTGCCCAGGGAAGAGGCTAGTAGCTGGGGGGCCCCTTCCCTGTCACACTTAGGGGCTGATGTGGAGCCTGACCAGGACACCCTGGCACTGTGGGTGTTCCTGCCCCCAGGGCTCTGGGGTGTGTGGCCAGGGTACCTTATGCTGTGGGTATCCCTTCTCCCCCCCCCCCCCCCCCAGCCCATGGGAGCAGATGGGGGCCTGTGGCTGGAGTGCCTGGCTCTGTGGATGTTCCCTGCCCCTGTGGCTGGGGTGGCAAAGGTGGGGCGGTGGCAGGAAGGACCACCTGCAAGGGGAGCTGTCTCACCCCAATGCCCTGCCTTGGCAGAGCTGCCGGAGGAGGAACAGGAGCGGTGGGAGACCTTTGTCTCGGGGCCTCTGGCGGAGACCAACAAGAAAAACATGGTGGATCGGGTGAGCACTCCCACAGCCCAGCCCCACGGCTCTCTAGCTCTCCTGGCTGGCAGCTTTTATACCGGCTCTCCATCTGCCCACCTACTTATTGCTCCATGCCAGGCACTGTAGAAGTCACAAGCCTGTCCTCAGCTTGTAGCAGGGAGTTCCACTGATGAACCCCAGAGTGTCCCTGTAGCTCCATCATGCCTCCTACCTGGGAAGGGCAGGGTGTGGGGTGGGGCTTCTGTCCATGTGCTGACTAACCCAGATGCCCACTTAGGTGAGCATGCACAATCTGCATTCGTCCAGTGATGATGAGGAGGGCGATCTGAAGGAATTCAGCTTCCCCCAGTATGGTGTGCGGCAGCAGGTGGGTCTTTCCCCTGCCCCAGAGAGGCCAGGCCCCACCCTGAGGGGTTTCCCTCTAACTAGCCACCTGTGCCTAACATCTGTGTGTCCATCCCCTCCAGGCCTTTGCAGATTACCAGATGCAGCAGGTGACCTCGGCTTTCATTGATCACTTTGGCTTCAACGACGAGGAGTTCGGAGAACAGGAGGAGAGCGTCAAGTTCGTGTTTACCCAGGGCCCCTTCCATGCTCCCTGGGGCCAGCACCCCAAGGCACCTGGGCGAGACAGCCTCTGTGCGATGCATTGAGGAACAGGGTTGCTAGATGGCACCAAATTCCTCTTATCTGCTGTGGAAGGAGGCGGTTTAGAGCCAGGGCTCCTGGGTTCTCTGCCATCAGTGCCCAGAACTGCCTCAGCTGTGCCTTTCGGGGTAACCCCCATTCGCACTAACGTGGGGAGCTGCGCAAACTAATCCCTTTTGCTTTGGGGGGGATGTTGGATTGGTGTCTAACCCAGCTTTGCACTCACCACTTTATAACACCCCCCCCCCGCCCAGCTCCCTGCCCTCGCCCCAGATATCCCTGCATGGTGTAGGCTTGACATCTCAAAACCCTCCTCCCCCTTAGCTTCCTGCCTCCCTGAACCCCTGCATGGCTGAGACCTCCCCTGGGATCTTCTGTAGTGTCAGCCCGGAAGAAACAGGACATCATCAATCAAACTTTCCACACCCCATGGGGTGGGGAGCTAGCAGTGAGGGTCACCCCTCTTGGTGTGGGGCGTACCAGCCCCCTGAGGCACCCAGAGCAGGGCAGATCAGATGCCCCCTCCTGCCTTCAGCTTTGTTTCTCTGCTTGTCTCTTTCTGCTGCCTCCAGCACCCACTTCTGCCAGCTAAAGAGGTAATGACCCCACATGCCTCCCCCCCCCCCCCGTTCCCTCCTGGCCCACATTATCCTTGAGAGAATGGTGGGACGGGAGTAGCCCCCCCCCCAATCTAGCAAATGGGGACTCACTAGGCACAGCTCTGGGCTGCATGGGGTTAACCATCGCAGCAGCTCCCTCTGTGCCAATAGGTGGTTGTCCTCCACCCCAGTCTAGCACCCCAGCATGAAGCAGGATGCCTGGGTTCTCTCTTTGGGGTACCTGGAAGTCAAGACTCTTGGCTTCTTTGCTTAGTTCTGGGAGGGGAAAGGACCTGACTGCTCGATTGGACTGGGGGATTTGGGGGTGGGGGGTAGAGACCCACTAAGGAAATGCTGGAGTGGCCACACCTCACACTGCTCTCTCTCTGTTCCAGTGCCCCCTTTGACAGGATGGGCAACCTCAGCTTTTCCCTGAGTGCAGATGACGAAAGTGTGAGTGGCACTCCCTGGCCCTGTCCCCGGCACCCTCGCGCCCCCTCCGCCCCCAACTGGTTGCCTTCCCTGCCCTGCCACTGCCATCCTCCCCAGCTGCATGGTCCTCACTTCCTGCCCTGCCATGGCAAAGCACTTTTCTTTGCCTCCCACTGGGCCCTGTTGCCCCTTTTTCCCAGCTGGCAGCATCTTGCTGATTGCTGATGCCAAAGGCAGGAATGTTCTCTGGCCCTGCCCCCCCAGCCAGCCCGTGACTCTCTGTCTCCGATTACCCAGCCCAACTCCAACCTGTTTGAAGTCTGCTACAAAGAGCGGATCCAGCAGTTTGATGAGGACGACTCGGACGGGGAGGATGCCTGGCAGGAGGCAGAACACAGCTATGTGGTGGGGACCTCTGCAGGGCCCAGGTACCAGCTGTGTGGCAGGGCTCTGGGGTCCATGGTTGCTGGGGGAGACAGCACTCCTGGGCTCAGCTCTGGGATGGGGGGGGGGTCCAGTGGTTAGCGCAGGGAAGGCTGGGAGCCAGGAATCTTGGGTTCTAGTCCTGGCTCTGGGAGAAACCACAAGTTGGATGAGTTCATGGGTCTGATCGGGGAGGGGGCATGATGCCAGGGTGTTGGGCCCATGGCTCTGATCCAGGGAGTAGGATATGAGGGTGGTGGGCCTGTGGCTCAGATCCAGGGGCAGGGGGGTGGGATACCAAAGCTGTGGGCCCACAGTTCTGATCCATCCTCAATCTCTCCCCTTTGCAGGAGTTGCGGCAGCACGGACAGTGAGGGGAGCAGAGATGAGGAGGAGGAGGAGGAGGAGGGCGAGGAGGAAGATGCTGGCGGGGGTGTGGAGGGTGGAGGTGGTGGTGGGGATGAAGGTGAGACCCCAGGGTGGTGTGGGAAGTGGGCTGGTTTGGGAGGGTCTCCCCAGTCACTTCTGTGGGTGGGAGTGACGTGGGGTTGGGGGGGCGGGGTACTCAAAGTGGTTTATGTAAAGAAGTTGGTACATATTCACTGAACATGGAAATAAAGAGCCCGACCTGTGTACCTTGCCTGTAGTTGCTGTAGGGCAACAGCTTAGGAGACCTGTGTGCCTAGGGGAGCCCCTTGCTTCACAGCATGTCTGCCTCAAGCCACTGTGCCTGGCAGATGCCCAGGTATTGCCCAATGGAACCACGTTGTGACTCCCTGGCCCTTACTCCACTGTTCATTCTCCGTTCCCAGGGCCCAGCTCCATGGCTGGTGTCAGCTCAGTGCCTACAGAGCCCTCTTCTGACTGCGGGGCAGACACTGGAGGAGATGCATGGGACAGGCCTGGCTCAGATGCCTCCCATTGCCCTACGGAAGGGAGCTTGGCACTGTTTACGGACCCATTCTCAGTGCAAAAGAGGTGAGACACCGGCTTCCCCTACCTCGCAGGTTGGGTTATCGTCCTGTCTCAGGAGGTGCCTGGCACCAGCAGCTGTGCAAGACAGGGTGCTGGGGTAGATAGGCTCATGAGGCTGACCCCCAAGGGAGCAGGATACAGAGGCCTGATCTGAGGAGGGGGCAGTGTGCCAGGGTAACAGGTCCGTGGGGCTGATCTGAAGATTGGATGGGATGTTTGGCTGACCCCAAGGGAGTGGGGTGCCAGGGCAGATGGGCCTGTGGATCTATCCCCTAGGGGTGTGTGATGCCGGGGTAGATGGGCTTGATGTGAGGTCGGAAAGCTGGGATGGCTGGCCATGGGGCTGACCCACCTGGGTGTCCATTTCTGCAGCTTCTCGGGTGCCCCGTCCAGCTGTGCTCAGGGGCCCTACACTCAGGAACCGACACACAGCAATGTACCCTCAGCAGGAGGTGAGTGTCACAAGGACGACCACTTCCTTCCCCATCCATGGAGGCCTCTGGGATGTGACCCCTGGGGGTGGGGGGAACAGCCCTCCCACAACTCGCCCTCCTAGTTGGGGGGTGGTCTTCTCAGGTGGTGGTGGGACTGGCTGCTGGGGGAAGGGGGATGGATCCATGGGTGGGCGGTGAAGGGCCCCCTGATAGGTTTATGGGTTTGGGCCTGGTGGTCTGGCTGGAGGGAGGGAGAAGGGGATTGTGGGGATGAGCTGGGAGAGTGGATGGGGCAGGATGATGGCATTGGAGGGCCCCTCACCCATCCCCACTCACTCCAGCAGCCCCGCTGGAGCTGTCCTGTGCAGAATCACCCAATGAGAGCAGCAGCCTGGCACTGAATGGCCAATTGACACCTCTGCCCACCCCTGCTGCAGCCAGGACCAGGTACTGCTGGGGCTGGGGGCAGCGAGGGACTTTGGCACCCACCTGGGGTGAGGGGGCTATTGGATAGGGCTGAGCCCTGGGCTGGGGGTGGTGCTTGTAGATGAGGGGGAGTCAGCCCTGGTCCTGCCCCTCAGCCAATTATATGTTTGGGAGGGGTCACTTGGGGTTGAGGTTTGCCTGGTGTGGGGTAGCTAGACATGTCCCCTAGTGGTCTGTCTTGGGAGGGGTCAATTGGGAATGGAATTTATGTGGTGAGGGAGGGACCAGCCCTAGCTCCACCCCTCACCCAGCTGTCTCTTCTCCAGTGTGGAAGGGGCCCCCCAATCTACCTCTGATACCACTCAGCAGCTCCTGGGGGCCACAAATACCCCAAAGGTGGAGAATGACTCTTCCCAGAGGCAGCAGCACCCAGCAGCCAGGTAAGCCCCATAGGCCCCCATCCCACCTCCAAACCTAACCTCCCTGGCAGCAAAGGCCCCCCAAGAGGGGCCTGCCTGCTTTGTGGGAGGAGCTGAGAGATCCTTCTTGGGTAGGGGTTGGTTGAGGGGCTGCTAAGAGAAGGGACTCATTTGAAGTTGTTCCTTTGTGTGTGGTCCTGGATTTGGGGGAGGGAGGCTGTGCTACAAATTTGGGGTGCACTGGACCTGAGAGTAACCTCCCCCATCTGTCTCTTCTTCCCAGATAAAGCTTACTGCAGACGTCTGGGGAAGCTGCTGCTCATTGGGGCTGGGGTGGAGCCCCCTACCCTGGAGCTTGTCCTGCCCAGGGGGCATACAGTCCTCCTGTCACCAGGCACTTGGAGTGAGAGAAGCTGAGCTCCCCCACCCCTTTTTTTTGCACTGAAATCTGCGGCAGGGCAATGGAATTAAAAGCAAATCAAAGGGAGATGTGACTCTGGAAAGCACTACCCCCCCAGCTCCCCCCCCCCAGGTTCCCTTCCCCATGCTTCTAACTCTTCAGTTTAGCCCCTTGTTTTGACCCCACTAGGGCCTCCCCATAGGTTAGTCCCTCTGTTTTCTCATGGGGGGGCTATCCCTCCATAACCTGCCCCCATCTCCTGCCATCCTCCCAGAGGCTAGCTTCCCCCTGCCCCCCAGGGCCAGGCATGGGAAGCAGGGGTTTGATCCCACAAGGGAGATTAGATTTATCCTTCCCCCCAAGTTCTACCGTAAGCACAACCCTGACCCTAACATTGCCCCTTTGCCCAGGGTCTCAGCTGGGGGTTTCTGCCCCCCCCCCCAAGAGAGCCCAGTGTATTTGGGGAGAAGGGAAAGAATTGGAGGGACTGTGGGGCAGCAGGCAGGGAGCCAGGGCAGCTGGTGGATGGGACCAGGAGTAGGATGTGGGTCTCAGCATGAGTAAGGCTGTGGGTTATTAGGGCTGGGGTTGGGTAGAGTATATGTAGGTGGGGTAGAGCTAGGAGCTTGTATGTGAGGGGCACTTCTAGGGAGGCCTGGAGCTCAGGGCTATGGGGCAGGGCTTCCAGGCTGGTCCTGGGTCTTTTTAAACCCCATATTTCCTGCTTCCCCGTTATTTATTTCTCTGGCCTAGGGGACAGTTTGAGGGGACAGAGCTGGCTCTGCTCCCTGAGCAGAGGAGTTGGGGGGCAGAGATAGGCCATGCCCTAGGATATAGCATCAGCTGGTTAGTGGTAGGGGGAGGAAAAGCTAGTGTCCATCATCCTCCTTCAGTGGCCAACCCCAGGTCCCACTACTGCCAGCAGCACTGGTGAGGCACCAGGATCCAGTCCCCCCACATGGGGTCCACAATGGCTGCAGAGTCTGCAGCTGCACCCTTCCTAATTTCTCCTTCGGGGGTGGGGGGGGTGTTAATCCCTGTGTCCACTCTTTGCCACTGGGGGGGTTGTAATGGTCTTGGTGCTGTTGGTGCTCAGTCGGGGGGGAGGGGGAGGCAGTGCATCTGGGTGTGAGGTGCAGCTCCCTAACCTGTGGAGGGGAGCTCATACCTCAGCCTCCACCAATATGCCTGGGGGGTAGGGAGATGTGGTCCCTTCCTCCATGGAATTCCAGGGGAGTTGGAGGCCCCCTTGTCTCACCCCAGAAGCATTGGGGGAGGGGGTTGGTGGCAGGGAACTTTCCTGCTCCCCCATAGTGGTATGGGAGTAGCCTCCCCTGGGGGTGGGGTAGAGGGCCCCTCTCAGCAGCAGGTGTCAGCCCCTCATCCCTTCCCCCACTGGTCTTCCCAGCCTCTCCAGGGAGGCTTTGCTTTGCACTAGTTATGGGGGGAGTTGTAGCACACAGCTTGGGGGGGGGGTGCGGCTGGGAGGTGCATCCACCCAAGTCAACAGTGGCCAATAGTGACTTCCTGGTAGCCTGATCTCCTCCCTATCCCCAGCTACCACTTCAGTGGCAATATTTAAAAGCTCTTAAACATGAACCAAATCAAGTGACCTTTGGGGGTTGTCTCCCCCCTGGCTGGTGACCACCCCTCCTGTGCTGGGGGTCCCAGCTTAGCTCTTTTGTTATTCCAGATGGAAATAAAAAGCAATGGTCAAAGCGTGAGCGTGCCATGGCCTCCTTCCTTGGTAGGGATGATCCCCAGCATGCCTTAGGGGATCCAGAGTTCGGGTTTGCAGTGTGCTCTGTTGTAACCATTCACCCCTTTGCTGAGAGCTGCGGAGAGAACCCAGGAATCCAGGCTTTCAGCCTGCCCAGCTCTAACCGCTTGACACTCTCTGAGAGCTGATGAGGGAACACAGGAGTCTTGGTGGCCGGCTCTGCCCCCCTGTGCCCCACTGCTCTCACTCTGTCTCCACATACCAGCTCCTCTTCCCCCAGCTGCTGCTCCTCTGTTATCAGCTGGTGCTGGGTAGGGATGGGGCGGGAGGGATCGATTTCCACCCCCCCCGAGCCCATGCGAGATGAAAGTCCAGACAGGCACCTGGAGCTGGGAGCAGCAGCTAAGGTGCGTCCTTCAGCCGCCAGCCTGGAGTCTAGCCCTTCATCATGGACATTCTGGAGATGGACGCCCGCTACCACCAGAAGATTGCGGCTGATGTAAGGAGGTGGAAACTTGGGCACAAATGGGAGGTTAGCTGCTAGGTTTCCAGGCTCCCAGTTCCCTAACACTGTTGTGCTTTAAAGTAGTGGTTCCCAGCCTGGGGACCATGGACCACTGGGTGGCCACAGAGTAGTTTCAGGGGGTCTGCAGACAGGCCGGGAGCTCAGGCCGGATGCCTCTTCAGTCTTGGGCTCCCATGGAGACCCCAGCTTCTGGCCAGCATGGAGCTTCTGCCAGGCAGGGAGTTTTTAAAACTCCCGCGTCCTAGGCGTGCTTAGACATGCTCAGGAAGAGAAGCATGCGGGATGGCCAGGTGCCAGCAGCTCTGGCTAGGAAAGGGGGTGGGGAAGGGGCCCTGTGGAGGGGTTGGGGAGAATGGGGGCTGGTTGGGCCAGCAAGTAGGGAAGACTCAGGAGGAGGGACAGGGGCAGGGTGGCTCCATGCGGAGCAGCGAGGGCCTCAGTTGGCCAGCAGGGGCTGCATCCCATCAGTGGAGGCTCCCCCAGAGTGGCGGGGGCCGCATTGTGCCTCACATTGGTGCCATTGTATAAAAATTCCAGCCAGGGGCCACAAACTTTTTAATTAAAAAAGGGGTCCCCAGCCTTGAAAGGTTAGGAACCACTGCTCTAAGGCACTAGATCCATGCATCCCCCTAACCCCCCAGCCAGGGATAGAACCTGGGAGTCCTGCCTTCCACCATCAACCCCCGATTCCCAGTGTCCGCGTTCTGTTCCACTGCTGTTATGGCTACTGGACTTGTGACCTGACACAGTGTGGTGGCATTTCCCTGCCCCACCTGCTCTATGCTGTTTCCTGTAGCTGGCCTGGGCCTAGAGGGGTGTGAAACTGGGGCTGGTAGCAGAATCAGCCTGGGTATCCCTGGTCACAGTGGTGGCATTGATAACCTTCAGAGCTCAATGTCGGTAGGTTTCAGAGTTAATGCCCCATTTGGTGTAAACAGGCCACAGTGACAGCAAAATGGAGGGACAGTTTGGAGCAGAGAAAGTTCTGCCTCTTCCTGCCCTAAGTTCTGGTGATTAAATAGCTAACAAGGGTCTTGAGCCAGCTGTGTGATCAGTAGCTCAGAGTCACCACTGCTATTTTAGCATGAATGGGACCATTTTTTATCCATGTGAAGGTACAGTATAGTCACTCTTCCTGGTAAAACACTTGGCAATGAAATAGTTAAGAGGATTGTGCTGTCAGTAGTTGCAAAGTGAATGCCCTCCACAGTGCATGGATGCGTCCAGTTTTTAGTTTAGTCGGGTGCATGTTTCAGGGTTGGTATGCCCCATTCAGCTGGAAATTGCTGGGGAAAGTCTAGCCCAATTATGAAATCAGAAAGTTGCAGGTGAAATGATGCTGTCAGTAGCCTTAAGAGTTAACACACAGCAGCAAGAAAGAGGGACTGGATCGCTCATAAAACAGGCATAGCTGGACGTTGCTGTGGTTGCTCTCGTAGCAGAATTACAGAGGCTGAAGTATTATATAACAGCTATAGACTTCAGAGTTAACTCCCAATTGCTGTGAATTTCTGGGTGGGAGTCACTTCCTGGCCCCACTGGAATCAGGTGTCAGGAGGTAAGCTGATTAAACTTCTCTAGGGGAGCTAGATGGTGAAATAGTTAATAAGGTTGATACCATTAGCAGTAGGTTCCCAGAACATAGTAGTAACAGAGAGTCGGTTCCCTGTTCTACAGGGCTGCGGAGTAGCCTGAGATGAGTAGATTTAGCTGAGCACTCCTGATAAGTTGCTTGTTGGGGAAAGTGTCAACTCTGGATCATCATTAGGTTTCAGAGTGAACATGGCATCAGTCTCATGAATGGATCTGTCAGTAGTTTTCAGAGTGTATTAATCAACAGGTGCACTGTTTAAAATAGGTTATGTGCTTTGGAAGTTAACATGACAAAATAACTGACGTAACCCAACCTGTAAAATCTAGTTGGTCAGTTGTTTTGCAATGTTAACTCTGAAACCTAATGATGCCCCATTTCCGCTAGCAGAGTTAACATGGAGAAATAGCCGCAGTGTCTAGACCAGGGGTCTCAAACTCAAATCATCATGAGGGTGCATGAGGATTAGTATGGTAGCCCAAGGGCCGCACCACTGAAGCCTTTCCATACAATATTGAAAATATCAGTAATGGCTGTGTCACTGCGTGCCACAGGAAATAGCTTTAGGAGCCACATGCGGCCCAGGGGCCGCATGTTTGAGACCCTTGGTCTAGACTGACTGAGCAGTAGGGGTTATAGCGAACATGATGGCAATAAACATGGCCTCATAGAGCAGGTCATCAGTAGGCTTGAGAGTTAACATGTTTGGTGGTTAGTGTGAGGCTTTCATAGACTCAGACTCTAAGGTCAGAAGGGACCAATGTGATCATCAGTAGGTTTCAGCATTAACACAAGTGGGAGGTTGCTCTGTCTGAGCCATGTGGTCACTGATTGGATGGAGAAAGAGTCTTCTCTATGCACTCTGCAGTTTAGACAGGCCCCATCTGTGTTGATTTCTACCCCCTTCTGCAGGCCAAGAGCCGCCGACTCAAGCTCCTGCCATTCCTGGCTTCCTGTAGCCTCTACTTTGCCTTGTGGCTGCCAGAGCCCAGCTGGGTCAGTGCTGGCGTCAAGAGCCTCCCTTTGCTGAGTCTGGCATTCTTCCTAATGGCCCAGGCCCAGGGCGACGGTGCCTGGACCCCCTCAGCCCGCAGGGTCTTCTGGGGGCTGCTGTGCTCCAGTGTGGGTGACATCTGCCTGGTTTGGCCACACCTCTTCCTGCCAGGTAGGGGGCTAGGAGGGTGGTGGGGCGAGGCCTGGGCTAGTTGGGTGGTCTGCAGGTTGGGAGTGAAGAGTCTTGTGCTTATGTTCCCCCTTTCTTCTCCCTCTCAGGCATGGTGGCCTTCGCCCTGGCTCAAATCTGCTACCTCTGGGCCCTGGGGCTGCATCCTGTCCGCCCCCTGGGGCTGCTTCTGGCAGTACTGGCCTGGGCTGGGTCCTACATGGCTCTATTGCCCTGCCTCAGGGGCCCCTACGTGTTAGCTGTGGGAGGCTATGGGGCACTGCTGGGGGCCGTGGCCTGGCGGGCTTTGGCTAGCCCTGCTTCCAGCCTGGCTCGGGGCGCTGGCTCCTTGCTCTTCATGGCTTCTGACCTCATCCTGGCTATCGACCACTTCTGCGTCCCAGTGCCCTGGGCCAGGCTCCTCATTATGGCCACCTATTATGCTGCCCAGGGGCTGATTGCCACCTCGGCCCCCCGCGCCCATCCCCACCATAAGGAGAGATGAGACTTGGACCCCCACAACCTCTGACTGCTGGTGGTGCATCTCCAACCGTGATCACCGACTGCACTGCTTCACCTGCAACCTCTGACTCCACCTTGTTCGTGTGGCCTACAACTCCTGGGCCTGGGAGTGCCAGCTTCCCCCCCACCTCCCAGTGAGCTGGAAGTAGTTGCCCTGACCTTTGGCCTGGCACCTTTTCTGCCCAATAATATCTTGTTGGATAACTTGTGTTGGTTTATTGTGGGTAGGGGAGGGGCGGTCCCAGGGTACATAGATGACATGGTGGCTGGTTCCTGGCTCCCAGTCCCCCCCTCTCCCTACTCTAACCCTGGACCCTTCCCACCTCCCAGAATGGGGGAGGGAACCCAGATGTCCTGGTTCCCAGTTTTTTCTTGAACAGGGGTTTCAGCTCTGGTTAGCTTGTGTCCTGCCCCCTCTAGTGGCTGTGTGGAGGCAGCCCGCAGCTCTAGGGCAAGATGTGGTGCTGGGGGATGAATTATTGGAGGACTGAAGAGGGCATCATTTGGTTTGGTGGGGGACTGGGTGGGTTTTTCTATCTGTATGGAGGGTGTCACAGCTTCCTTCAGGTCTCAGCCCCAGTGCAATGTGTCCTTGGCATGCCAAGGATTGTGGGTAAAGCACTGTGGTCATGAGTCAGTGCTGAAACACAGCAGGACCAAACACTATTGCCTGTCCAGGCTGAGCCAAGTGGTCATCCTGGCTGAGAGCCTATCTGCAAGTGATTCCTTTGACATACACCACCATGTGGTGGGACCAGCCCACCTGTGGCCCATGACCATGGGCACCCCCTTGACCTTAGTCAAGGAGAACTTGTGGGTGCTGGTCAGGGGGCACCAGCTAACCCAGAGGTGGGTCCAGAAGTGATCTCCATGCCCCAGGGTCAAGGAGACACCCTCACTTGATGGTCTATGACCCCAGACCCTCAGGGCTGCCCAACAGAGGTGCTGGGCCCAAGTGTTCTCATGAAACTGGTACCAAGATCTGGCTGGCAGGACTTCCCCATGGAAGGAAATCTTGGACTGGTGCTTCCCCTCCAGAATGTCACCTAGAAGTCTCTGCCATGACCCAAATCTCACCCCATAATTCTACCCCAGGCATGGGTGTGAGGTGGGAAGATCTCTGTGCAGTTTCCAAGGGGTCTAGTCAAGTTTGCCACCTCATGGGATCGCCCCCTCATGAATGTGTATGCTATAGAAAGGTGTGGGGAAAAAACAGACCCCATAGTCCCACCCCAAAGGGACTGCATCCCAGCACCAGGTGAGGGGTCCTGCTATACTCAGATCCCCATTCCCATCCAAAAGGGGCTGCGTCTTAGTCCCAGGCAGCAGGTCCCCATGTACCCATGCACACCCCAAAGGAGCTGCATTTCTGCCCCAGGTAAGGGGGCTTTGTGTAATGCGGGCATCCTGGCTGCCAGGCACCCGCTAGACTCAGCATGGGTCTCCTCAGCTCAGTTCTTGTGCAGACGGCTGCAGATGCTGGTGCTGGATCATTCCCGTGTCCCAGAACTGAAACCCCCTGGAGCCACCCAGTACAGAGGTGGCAGGTGAGGCTGGGGTGGAGTGCAGGTGGCAGAGCTGGGTGGCAGCCAGAGGATGGCAGAGGAAACAGACTGGCTGAGATTCACTGAGAACTGCTGTGGGTTGGTACTGGCCCATAGCACCATACTGGTCAGGGAGAGAAGACTCCAGGTTATTATTGATCCTGAGGGTGAGAGAGAGTTATTCATTCATCCCTCCCCCCCCACCTATCCACTAGACCCCACTTCCCTTTCAGAGCCTGCGGGAGAGCCCAGGAGTTCTGATTCTCCCCACCCCCCAGCTCTGACCACTACCTTCCATTACCCTGCCAGACCATGGCAAGAACCCAGGGGTCCTAGCTGTCAGCCCAACCCCTTTGCTAACCACCAGACCCCACTCTTTTCCCAGGGCTGAGGTGAGCTGGTGTCAGTGGTGGGATCCCCCCCATCACTAAAACTGGCCAGGGAGACCCCTGTGTTCTGTCCAATGTGGAGGCAGTGGGGCAGGGACTGGGGCAAGGGGTGATGAGCATGCAGTCTACTCCCACCAGCATTGCCATGAAGGGGTGTTTGCTGGCTGCACTGACCCAAGCCATATCCTCCTACAAGTTCCTGTGGGCTGTGGAGCAGCAAGTGGAAAGCCAAGCCAAGAACAATTACAGAAATATGATGCCTTGTAAGTAATCCCCCAGGCGCCCAACTGGTCTACCCCCACAGCTCTCCCTCCATCCCATCCCCAGCTCTGCATCCTTGCCCCAACCACCCCATCCCCCCGCTTCCTCCCATTGCTCCCACTTTGTCCCCAGCCACACATTGTCCCCCATCCATCTTGAACCCTTTCTTTCTCCCTGGCCAGGTGTCCTCATGCATCCACCTGGTTCTGCTGGTCAGGGAGTCTGGCTCAGGCTGTATCAATGCCAGCTACATGCTGGTGAGTGGCTGCTGGGGGGCTGGACAAAGGCATCCTGACTTGTGTAATACAGGCATCATGACTTCTCTCTGCCCCCCAGGACTATCACTGGGTGAAAGAGTTCATTGTGGCACAGGGCCTGCTGGCTGGGACACTGGACAATTTCTGGTGCATGGTCTGGGAGCAGTGGGCCGGGACCCTCCTCATGGTGACCAAGTCTGCAGAGAGTGGCTGGGTGAGTGTGTCCAGCCTCCAGCCATCAGGCTGGCCTGGTTCCCCAACACTCCTCAGACTTCAGCACCAGCCACAAAGTCACAGGCAATGGGGGCCGACCGGGCCCACTTCTGGCCCCCAGCTTGCCTCACGCCTTTGTTCATTCATCATCTGGGCACTTTGCTGCCCACTTTCTCTCTTCTCTTCACTCTTTCTTTCTTTCTGTGTCCACCCCAGTTGGAGCTGGCCATGCCCTCACTCCATTTTCCTACCACTCCAGCTAAAGTGTGAGTGGTGTTGGTCATTGGATTGCACGCCATAAACCTATGGAGACATCATGGTCACTGTTCTCATGCAGACTGGATCATTTGGGACTTTCTGCTCGAACAAGTGAGTCTGAGGCGAGCAGCTGAGAACCCAGGAGTCCTTGCTCCCAGCATCCCCCACTCTGAAACACCCTGAGCTTGCCACAGCTTGGCATCATGTGAGGGGGCCCTGCATACCCAGTCTCCAAACACCACCCCAGAAGAAGTCGCATTTCAGACCAGGCTGAGGGGGCTCCATGTAACTGGCCCCATGCCCCACCCCAGTGGGAAATGCACTTCAGCACCAAAGGCCGCATGGGGAAGGGGAGTGAACCTGCTTCTCTCACTCTCTTTGTCCTTTTGCTGGTAGGCGAATGAATCACAGTCTTTGTTATTTCCACTACACCTCCTGGCCTGACCACAGGGTCCCAGAAGTTCTGGGCACTGTGCTCCAGGTTCAGGGACCTGGTCTCAGACCACATGGACCAGTTCTGGGGGAGGGGCCCAGTTGTGGTTCACTGCAGGTAACTTCCAGATTATCCTGGATTTTCTCCTGACTCTGGGCATGCAGTGGGGACTGGGAGCCTGGACTCCTGGGTTCTCTCCTGGCTCCTGGGAAATGACTGATGGACCATTAGAATCCACTGGGATCAGTGGGGATTTGGGAAAAGGGTCCAGGCTCCTGTGGGCAGGCTGGGATAAAGGACAGACCTAAAGACCTCATCTTCTCGCCCCTCCCCACTGCTGTTCTCTTCAATGTGTCCTTCAGTCTGCATTTCAGGGCATTCTGGCCCCTTTTCTTTTGCCACTTCCTGGTTCTTTCCTCCTCTCTTGCCCTTTTGTTCTCCTTCAAGCTCTGCTCACATCATCTGGTTACAGGTGTGTATGTGCTGCAGCGCACAGTAGCTCAGAAAGTCATCAGCCTTAGCCTGTCAGGTCAGGGCATGCAGCCAACGCCCCCTCTACATCACAATCATGGCTATATAGGTGCCCATGACCCTGACCCTCCCACTTCCTTTTTCCGCCCTCAGCGACAGTTTTGGATTAGCCAAGAAACTTGCATAAACAAGTGTCTGTCTTCTACCGTGAAATTCAAGATGCCTGGTTTCAAGCCATGCCTAGGGTGCTGCAAAGCTTTCCCACTTGACGATCTGCGCGATAAATGTCTCACATGCCTTGGTGAGTCCCATCTCACCAAGAGCTGCCCCCTCTGGCAGTCCTTCAAAAGGAGGACTCGCAAGGACAGAGAGCTGCACCTCCAATCCCTTGCTGGGAGCAGCGTGCAAGCCTCTGATGCCACCCTAGCCCTGAGTGCTCTGCCGGCTCACCCATCAGCCCAGGCGCTGAAACCCTGGGAACAATCTCTGGTGCCAAGCCCAAAGGCTCTCATTGGTACCGTTGGGGTGCCAAACACCTTGGTCACCGAATCAACCTGGTGCTGAAGCCAAGGCAGCACCACCAGTGGCACTGCCGACGCTGCAGCCTTCCGTGTCAGTGCAGCGACGTTCTCCGGTCCGCATACCGGCACCACAGAAGAAAACCAGCTCGACACCGATCGCGGCACCGGGAGTCCAGTCAGTGCAGAGAGTGGCTCCACCTATCAACCTAGTGCCGTCCAGCCTGCCTTCAGTACCACATTCCGCGGAGGACTGCTCCCCAGTCTCCTCCCCATGTTCCTCCCCGGATGTGTCAGTGCCATGATCCCAAGCCTCGGGGGCCCCTTCCCACAGATCGGCATTGACTTTGCCTCCAGCCTCAGTATGCTGTTCTCTTCTCAAGATGGTAATACGGGTAGGAGAACATTTAGGGAAACGGCGCCATAAGCGCTTTCCCTCACCCATGCCTCGATGCAAGAACAGACCGTCAGGCCTGCCTGAACCAGTGGGGTCCTCCCCTTCGGGTACTGCAAGGCCATTCCCCTTGGCACCATCTGGAGGCCAGAGTGTCTTTTAATGACTGGTCACACAATTGGCTGGACATGGCCACCGATGATACCTTAGTCTCATGACACTGCTCTGTCCAGTCCCCCTCAGTAGACCATGGACTTGGACTTCTCGGATGATGAACCTGATCCCAACTCCACACATCGGAGTAAATTGCAGGCCCGTTCTTCCTCTTAGCCCGACGAATGCACCTTTCAGAGACCGATTGACTGTAACAAGGACTCTCGTGCCCACTAGGAGTTGCTACACTGCATGGCAGCAAACCTGAACCTGGAGCTCAGGGTCATCCAAGAGGAGATGAACCCCCTCTTCGACGTCAACCAGAGGGCTCCACCTGCTAAGGTGTCCGTACCACACCACGAAGGGATATACAGCATCGTCAAGGCCTGCTGGCAAACCCCGTCCTCAATCCTGCCGATATCCAGCGTTGCAGACCATAAGTACCACGTCCCTCAGGACAAGTTCTCCTTTCTGTTCCAGCAGCCCACTCTGGGGTTGCTGGTTGTCAATGCCATGAACCAGAAAGAGAGACAAGGTCAACCAGGTTCCACCCCTAAGAATGAGGAGGTGAGGAAACTCGACCTGCTTGGCAGGAAGGTTTACTCCACAGCTGCCCTTCAGTTGCGCATAGCAAACCACTCGGCCCTTATGACAAGGTATATCTTTAACCTCTGGAACACCATGCAAGGCTTCCACGCCGTTATCCTGAAGGATCATCTAAGGGACTTCAACATGATGCTTGAAGAAGGGGAAATGACATCCAGAGACGCTCTGATGGCCATCTGGGATGCCGTGGACACAGCCAATGCCATCGTACGGGCAGCTGTAGTAATGCATCACTCAGTCTGCCTACAAGGCTCGGGGCTACCGCTGCAGCTGCAGCTTACTATTCAGGACCTCCCATTCGAAGGCCCTGACCTCTTTGCCAAGTCCACGGATGTGAAGCTCCAAGGCATGAAAGACGTCGCTGGGGATTTACACCTCGCAACCTAACAGAGGCTTTCTAAAACTCTGTCAACTCCTCCAACAACAATTTCAGCAGTTAAAACAACAGATTCAACTGCAGAGTACATTCCCAAGGTCCCTCCCCTTTCCCCAGCGCCACTTTGGGGACATAGACAAGGACAAGGTCCATTCGGGAAAGAGTGAGAAGTCCCACGTTCCCCAGTCAGGCAGGCGTGGGCAGGCCTCCGAACGCTCATCAGGGAAGAAACAGTGTTTTTGATGGTTACTATATGGCCAGTGAACCCACAACTCGAGCAGTCCCCAACCACTTACATTGCATCACATACCACTGGGCCAACATCACATCTGATCAGTGGGTCCTCGAGATGGTCGTGGGTATCATATTCAGTTTCTTTCGATTCCTTGGGACAGAAAACCGCCTCCTCGTTCAACCCTCGGAAACCAGGAACTGTCCTACCTTCTCGAGATTGAATGCCAGAAACGCCTCTCCCTCGGAGCCATAGAAAAGGTTCCCAAAGCAGGAGTGGGGAAAAGGGTTTTAGTTCCAATACTTCCTGGTCCTGAAATCCAGCGGGGACCTTCAACCCATTCTAGATCTCAGACCCTTAAACAAACACATAAGGAGAAAAAAGTTTTGCATGGTTTCCCTATCACAGATCCTCCCGTTTTTATCTCCTGGGGATTGGCTCGCGGCCCTCGATCTGAAAGACACCTACTTTCACATAGCCATGAGGCCCCACCACAGCTGGTTCCTAAGGTTCAGGGTGGCAAACAACCACTTCCAGTTCACCTCTCTCTTTTTCGGGATCTCCCTGGCCCCCAGGGTGTTCACAAAGTGCATGGCGCCAGTCGCGGCATACTTGCACAGACGGGGCATAAGAATTTATCCCTATCTAGATGACTGGTTAATAGTCGGGAAATCAAGCTCCCAAGTAGAGCTCCACGTCGAAGCAGTAGTGAAGCTCTGCGACTATCTGGGCCTCCATATAAACCAAGAGAAGTCACAGCTCCTCCCGTCCCCACACATAGAGTTCACAGGGGCGCGTCTAGATGCCTGCAAGGGGTTAGCATTCCTACCCCGCTCCAGATTTCGGTCCATTTGTACCATCATTACAGAGCTGCAAACGTCCCCCGTGACCATGGCCTGCCAATGCCTGCAGCTCCTCGGTCAGATGGCAGCCTCCACCTCAGTGGTCCAGATGGCGTGCCTGAGGATGAGGCCTTTCCAAATCTGGCTTTCCACAGTGTTCCACATGGAGGGACTCCCTGAACAAGGTACTGTCTGTCTCCCAGGATACTCTGGGGACACTTCAGGTTTGGAGGGATCCCCATTTTGCCATGGGGGGCATTCTCTTCAAAGACCTCAGGCCCTCAGTAATGGATGCCTCAAACACAGGGTGGGGGCCCACATCTCTGAGGGACTCTCCGGTCAGGGGCTCTGGTCCAACATGGACAGTCCTCTCCACATAAATGTGAAAGAACTAAGGGCCATCAGGCTAGCCTGCTTGACCTTCCTAGACAAGATATGGGGCAGGTTGGTCCAGATCCTCACGGACAATGCCACGACCGTGTTCTACACAAATCAACAAGGGGGGGTTCCGCTCTACACCACTTTGCGAGGAGGTGTGCAAACTCTGGGAATTGGCCATACGACACAACTTCATCCCAGTGGTCTCCCACTTACCAGGGTTGGACAACGGGCTAGTGGACTTGCTAAGCAGAAAACCGCTAGCAAACCGCGAGTGGTCCCTTCACGACAAGGTGTTCTCCCTCCTGGTAGACAAATGGGGTCTCCCCCAGATAGATTTGTTTGCAACATGGCAGAATCGCAAGTGCCCCCAGTTCTGCTCCCTCAGAGGCTGGGAGGAGGGGTCCTTCACTGGTGCCTTCCTCATCAACTGCTTGGGGCCCCTGCTGTATGCCTTCCCACTGGTTCCCCTGATACAGAGGGTTCTTCTGAAGATTGACAATGGAGCGAACATAATACTAATAGCTCTGGACTGGCCCAGACTGCACTGGTTCCCACTCCTGCAGGACATGTCCATAGAGATCCCACTCCACCTCCCACCATGGGCGGAGCTCCTGATGCAGGACTCTGGGTGCCTTTGGCACCCAGACCCGGGCTGCCTATATCTGACTGCCTGGATGCTCTCTGGCTCAGTGAGCAGGAGAGGCTCTGCTCATACAGGGTTAAGAAGGTCCTGGTTGGTAGCAGACCATCCACCAGGTCCACATACACAGCCAAATGGAAGCAATTCTCCATTTGGGCTTGGGACAAGGGTGTAGACCCTATATCAGCCCCCATTCATCTGATCCTTGGCTATCTGCTAGACCTAAGGGAAGGAGGTCTTTCTCCTTCCTCATTGAAAATCCATTTAACAGCAATCTCAGCTCAACACGAGAGTGTGGATGAGCAATCAGTTTTCTCTCATCTCACCTCCATCAGATTCCTAAAAGGGGTGGAGAGACCTTTCCCCAACCTCATAAGCCCACCCCGCCTTGGGACCTGAATATTGTCCTCCGGGCAATGACAGAACTGCCCCACAAACCTTTGGACTCAGCCACCCTCCTGGTCTTGCCCTGGAAGGTGGCCTTCTTAGTAGCAGTCACCTCTGCTAGAAGGGTTTCAGAGTTGAAAGCCCTCTCCTTGGAACCCCCATACATGAGGTCCTACCTGGATAAAGTGGTTTTGTATCACCATCCATCCTTTGTCCCTAAGGTGGCCACCCCTTTCCACTTTAACCAAGAAATTTGCTTGCCAGTTTTTTACTCAGATCCCCAGGTTACGCAGAACCAGAGGAAGTGGCATACACTGGACGTGAGGAGAGTGCTCCTAACTTACATCAAGTGCACTCGGCTGTTCCACAGGACCCCCCCAGCTGTTTGTGGCAGTCACCAAATGTAAGAGATGTTTACCAGTATCCTCTCAGTGTATCTCTAGATGGACTGTGAACTGTATTAAGGACTGCTATGGAAGGTTGAAAATGCCCCTTCCTGGAACTGTTAGAGCCCACTCTACCAGAGCCCAAGCGTCCTCTACGGCCTTCCTTGCCAAGGTCCCAATCCAAGAGATCAGCAGGGCTGCTAGGTGGTCGTCAATTCATACTTTCACGACACACTACACTATTGCCCAGCAGGCTAGAGATGCTGCTGCTTTGGGCAGAGCTGTATTCAATGTGGGTAGACTGTAACTCCTCCCACCATCCACGGTTACAGCTAGAAGTCACCTGTAACTGAATGATGTGAGCAGAGCTCAAAGGAGAACAGTGGGTTACTTACCAGTAACTGTCCTTCTTCGAGATGGGCTGCTCACATATGTTGAGGCCCCTCCCACTGTCCCCACTAACGGAGTTGGCAAAGGTATATGGGACTAGGAGGGTCAGGGTCATGGTCACCTATATAGCTGCAGTCGCAGCATGGAGGAGGTGTTGGCCGCATGCCCTTACCTGACAGCCTAAGGCTGAAGACTTTCTGAGCTACCGTGTGCTGTGGCACATAGACACCTGTAATTGAATGTATGTGAACAGCCCATCTCGAAGGACGGTTACTGGTAAGTAACCCATCATTCCTTTGCTCTTTTCTTTATTTGGGCTGTCTTTGCCTCACCATTCTTTTTTTCTTTCTTTCTTTCATTTGGTCCTTCATTTCTCTTCATCTTTTTCTTCTTCTGGTTTTTCCTGTTTGCTGGTTCTTCATTTTTTCATTCTGTTCTTCAGCTTACATTCTCCTCTTTGTCCTTTTTAATTGATCTTTCACTTTCCTTTACTTTTTTCCTCATTTGTTCTTCAATTTTCTCCTTTTTTTCTGTCCTCTTTCTTTTCTTTTCATTTTCTCCCCTTCTTTTTGCCCCTCTTCTATATTTTATTTTTTCACTCTTTCTCTTCCTTCTTTGATCTCCTCCCTGGATGTGGACAGCACCAGCACTGGATGTACATTTCCTCATGGCTCTGGATTCTCTCCTGTGCCAACAGCACAGTGAAGGGCAGGTGCGAGTGGGAGCCTTCACCTTTGTGAGGAGGTTAAGAAGGAATCAGCTGCTGATGGTGCAGACAGAGGTGAGGGGGGACCATCTGCCCCTTAGGGGAGCAGGCTGGATTGGGGCAGTTTGGGGGACTCCCCAGTTTTGATGGCTCCATCTCTCCCATAGTCTCAGTACATATTCCTGCTCCAACATCTGCTGGTAGCGATCCAAGGGTCTGTCCCTACAGAGGAGCTATGCAATGCTGTAGTGTGGTGCAATGCTGGCCAGTAGAGTGTGTGTCTCTCCCCGCACCTGAACCCCTGCTCCCCTAGACTGAGGGGCACAGCTGGGCCAGTATCCTCATCTTTGACCCATCTGCTCCAGAGATTTGAACCTGGTTCCCTGTTGCAGGCACTGTGGAAGCACCCACTGAACTCTGCTACCTACACACCAGTGCCCCCATCAGGGAGGAAGAAAGGAACTGGAGTCTGACCCACAGTCTTTGGCACCCTCTGCTGGTGGGAATGGAGGCATCCATTGTGAGAGCCATTGGATTTTCTGGCAGGACTCCTGGATTCTCTCCCTAGTGCAGGAGAGGGTGGGGGCTAGGGGTTAGTGCAGCAGGGCTGGGATCCAGGACTTCTGGGTTCTCTTCTCAGCTCTGACAGTGACTTTGGGGGCACGTACAGAAATGGGACTCAGGTGTGGTACATGGGCTAGTGCCTGAGTTCCCAGGTAGGGGAGAAGGGGTACTGCAGAGGGGACAGAGGGTGGCACCGTCAGTGCCGGCCAGGGGCCTCTCTCCTGTCTCACATATGACTGGGCCAATGGGGCCAGATCTAGGCTATTGTAAATAGCGTCTCACCAGAAATTCACTAATTTATTCAATCCAGGCACCTGGTGCCTGGTGTGTCCATGTGTTTGAGGAGGGTTTGGGAGGTGGCCAAGCAGGACTCCTGGGTTCTGTCACAGGCTTGGGGAGGGGGTTCTAGTGGCTAGAGCAGAAGGAGGCGCTAGGTGCCAGGACACTTGGTTTTATTGCATGGCTATGGCAGGGCAGCATTCCATCAATCCAAGAAAGAAACAGATGGAGTCCCACACCTGTCTCAGCAGACAACATGTGGGTAGCTGCCTTGCTCCAGCCCTGTTCCCCACAGTGCCCCATGCCGCTAGAGGTGGGGCTGGAATCTGGGGAAATGGAGGATGGTGTTGGATGTGAAGGCAGAGGCTGAGGGTCGGGAGTGAGAGGCACCAGCTAAGCCAGGGTGGGGGGTTCTAACCCTGTTGATTTCTGGCCTCTGATCTAGGAGGAATGTGGTTGAATGGTCTTGTTGCCAAGGTAACGCAGTATCAACTCCAAGTGTTGCTATGACGCTGGGTGATTTCCCATTTTGTTCCCATGGCACCACAGTCGGTTGGTGTGACTCACACCAGAGAAGCTGGTCTGCTTCCAGGCCTAGCTCTGAGAGGTCTAGAGGTTAGAGGGGGCAGTGCTGGGAGCCAGGACTCCTGGGTTCTAGCCCTGGCTCTAGGAGGAGAGTGGGGCCTAGTGCAGGGGTTCTTAACCTTTTTCCACCCGGACCCAGATTCAGGTTAGGAGTCAACTTTGCAACCCATGGTTCAGATCTGAATTAATAATGTATTTCCTTTTTCAATTTATTAAAGAGGATCATAGCGACCCACCCTAACTGGCCTGGTGACCCATTTTTGGGTCACAAACCATAGGTTAAGACAGCGGTTCCTAACATTTTCTGTGTGGCACACCTTGCTACCTATAATTAACTCGAGGCACACGGCCATATAGTTTCCAACTGAACTCATGAATATTCATGAGCCAGTCCAGAGCGCTTGGGGTAGTTTTTCAAAAAAATTTGTGGCACACTTGCTCAGACCTGATGGCAGACTGGTTGGGAAACACTGGGTTGAGAAGCCCGTGGTTAGAGGGGGACGGAGCTGGGGGCCAGACGCCTGGGTTTGTTCTTCCTAAATTGTCCTTCTGTCCAGCAGAGGGCAGCATCGACCCTCCTCCTGCCCCACACATGCCTTACATTTGTTTACACGCTTCAAAAGCCCCCACTCCCTACACACACCCCTAGGGCGGGGCGGGGGAGGGCAATTCCTCCCCATTCATCCCCTCGCTCGTTCCTTAGGCTTTCAGACCACAGCCTTGTGCATTAAACCCAGAACCACGCCCGTGTGTCCGTCCATCTGTCCGCCCCCTGCTGGAGGGGGCCCTTTTCTCCCCTCTCTTATGATCGGGCTGAACCAAGCTTCCCCCCTTCCCTCCCGCTCCCCCTTCCTCTACACGGGAAAGCCCCCCGACCCCCCCGGGATGGCAAAGTGCCCTCCCCCATCTCCACCCCTCCCTCCGCCGTGAGAGCCCCTCCCCCTCCTGGCCCCTCCCCTGCAGCCCCACCCAGCCTCTGTTCAGCACCGCGCGGCGGACAGCTCCGACCCCGCTCCGAGCCCCGCCGCCCCGCTGGCGGCGCGAAGGGAGACGGTAGGAGCCCCGGGACTCCCCGCCTGGCCCCGGTGGGAGCAGCCGGAGCCGGGGCTGGGGGTCCGGGAGCTGCGGGAGGGCTGAAGGGTCCGATCGGAGCGGAGTGGGTGGGCGGGTTGAGGCTGACCGTGCTGCAGGGAGTCCGTGGGTGTCACTCCGGAGTGACACCCATTTCCACTGATTGAGGAGCTGTCCCTCGAAGCGGTGCTGTAGCGTGAGGAGCGAATTCGCTCCACAGAGGGCTGGCTGGTCTCAATGGGTGTCACTCCAGAGCAACACGGAGTTAGCCCAGCGAGGGGTTTAAATGCCCCATTGATCACAGAGGCGCTATGGCTGATGGCCCGAGGTGGAAGTCTGGTCCCACTGACTGAGCTGAGGGACCCAGCTGTGGGTCTGGCCCCACTGATTAAGTGCAGCTGCAGCTCACGGATCCAGCTGTCGTTCTGTCCTTATTATGCAGCTACAGCTGATGGATCCAGCTGTGGGTCTGGCCCCACTGATTAAGTGCAGCTACAGCTGAAGGATCCAGTTGGGGGTCTGGCCCCACTTATTAAGTGCAGGTACAGGTGACAGGCCCAGCCGGGGTTAGGCCCCACTGATTCAGTGAACCAACAGCTGATGGCTCCACCTGGGGGGGTCCAGCCCTACTGATCCAGTAGTGCTGTGGTGTGGATCTGGTCCTGTTGGGGGGCTGAGGAATTGATGGACAAAGGGAGCTCATGGCTTACAAAGCAGAAACAGGCTGTGGCCAGCCCAGAGCTAGGCAGGGTGTAAGATGGAGACTATGAAGGGGCAGAAGGGTGGGTTAAACTGCCTGGGTTTGTGGGTCAGATCCTAGGGGTGGGAAAGACTGGAGCAGGGCTTGGGGGCTGGGCTAGGCGTGGAGCCATGCTGGGAACTCCAAGGATCAATAATTCACTGCTGCCAGCTCCATCCTTTGTGTGTCTGGCGGGCTGGGGGAGCTGGAGGGTTCAGCCTGTAAAGGGTCCTCGACTGACTCCAGGGCTTAGTCATGGCAGCTGGGGCTGGGAAAGAACCAATCTTATACCCTGAGGCCCCCGAGGGAGGCAGCCACAGGGGCAGAGGGGTGCAGTTTGATGCCTTGGGGCCAGAAGCTTGGAGCCAACTTAGTAGGTGAGACCAGCTGCATGCCTTGGGCCCCTGGACCCTACCCCACATATGGCAGCTGGGGGTCTGGCTCCTTTGACCCCAGTACAGCTATGGCCAATGTCCCCCCACTGGGGAGTGCCCAAAGCACATGCCATGGCTCACACTCTGGCTTCAGAAGGTAGGCCTGGGACCAGGACTCATGGGTTCCCTCCCTCTGGAAAGTGAGCATGGACTAGCAGCTGCACTGAGGGGTGGGTCTGGGAACCAGCACAGCTGGGTTCTGTTGACTGGTTCAGCAGCCTCTCCCTTCTCTGAGCGTGTCAGGTTTCATTGCTGGGTGGGAGCAGTGGGTTGTTGTGCAGAAGGCCCAGCTGTTGCAGCTACACATGCCCCAGGGCCCATAGGGGGTGTGTGGGAAGCACACGTACACACGCACATGTGCACAGGCAGAGAGGGGATGGACACGTGCTCTCCTGGCCCGGCTTGTGCCCCTCACTCCCAGCCCAGCCCCAGTCTCTCCCCAGCCACAGCTTTCCACATGCCCATGTGCTGTTCACCCCACCTGGCCCGGGAACCCTATACAGGGGTGGGGGTGTCAGGCCTTCTGCCCTATTCAGGGCCCTATTGAAGCTTTGCTGAGGTTTTGGGCTAGTGCTCCTGGGGGGTTGGGTTGTAAGACTCAGGCCCGACAAACTCATTTCACAGTGGAAAGGGGGAGGTGAGAGAGGTTGCTTGACTCAAGAACCCACATCCTGGAACAGGAGAGAGAGCTCAGGAATCCTGGCTCCTAGCTCACTCTAACTACTAGATGGAGGAGAAACCTGGGACAGATGTGTTAATCCTCTGATCCTGTGTAATGTAACATGGGGAAAGGGGTGGCCACAGGGTGCTCAAGGATGAGTGATGAACTGGGTTTTTCTGTCATTCTCTGGGGCTGATTCAATCCATTATTCACACTAGCCTGGTCTCCCCATCCCTGATGGGTTATTCCTTCACATCAGCATGGGTGCCCTCTAGGGGAAAGGCCCCATGCATCCACCCTGCCCCCTTCAGACAGCCATCTGGCTTGGCTGACTGGGCTTATCTGGCCTGAGGGGAGGGATATCACACTAGATGGGTCTGATCTTGGGGGGGTGTCTCCTGTGTTCCCCTTGGTCATGTGTGGCATTCAGTAAGAGAATGTCAGTGTCTGGTTTAGTCCTTAAAGCGCTAGATGGGGAGCCAGGACTCCTGGGTTCTCTCCTTGGCTTCAGCCACAGTCCTTCCCCCAACCTTGGGCTGAGATTGTGTCCATGGACCCCCCTCCCCCCCACTATAGACAGGACTCAGTTGCGGGAGCTAAAAGTCTAAATCAAGAGTGGTTTGTGCTTTTGATTCCATTGAGAAACTGAGGCTGGCCAGATCTCTGGACGTGAAACCAGGTATCTGACATGCCAGAAGGAGGCAGTGGGACCTGGGCCCACAATGCATATCTCAGTGCTCTTCCCACCTGGTGCTGGGTCAATCTGGCTGGCCAACCATATCAGTGGGGGTGGGGATCTTTAAGCCACTTGGCTCCATCTGTGAGTGGGGAGGATTAGTGAGCAGGGCTGGGCCCCCCACCACCTTTGCAGACACTAATGGGATCAGAGCCAGGGGTGGGGGGCAGGAGTGAGAAAGGAAAGAGAGAGAGAGAGAGAAGCTCCCCAGCAGCCAGCCCTGGATACTTTCTGCCTGTCTGTTTGTCTGTCTCCCCTTCTAGCTAGCCAGTCAGAACCCCATCTATTGCTTCATTCATCTGGCCAGCCCCCACAGACACTATCGAGCCACCTGCTGTTTGCAATCCTGGAGCAGAGTCTGTGGAGTGTGGAGACTTATTTCCCTCAGATATTGTCTCCCTCACCTTGTGTCTCTTGCCATCCATCTATCTGTCCCCATCCACACTCTTCATCCATCCATTCCCCATCCTATCTACCTATCTTGGTTGTCCCATGGTGGTGGGGCAGACCTTGAGCTTGCCTCTTCAGATGAAAGATACATCCCACGCCGTAACCATGATGACTAGACTCTCACCAGGGGGGACAGGATGGAGAGGATCCCCCTCCCCACAGTGTGTGTGTGGTACTGCAGCACTGCCTCCTGGTGGGTGTGATTGGAGAGCTTGTTGCATTGTGGCATAGATCCTGCAGGGCATCTGGCTAATCGGGATTGTTCACTGACTCTGGGCTGTTCCTCTGGAGCCAGGCAACATTGGGAAGCCCTGAGCACTGCCCTGCGGCTGGACAGAGTCCGGCGCACCATGATGTTTACAGCTCCTTAGGGAGTCAAACACTAATGATGCACAGAATGGCAGGAAGTGGGGTCTAGAGGTTAGAGCAGGAGCGCACAGAGCCAGGACTACTGGGTTTTCTCTCCCCAGCTCTGCAAGAGGAGTGGGATCCAATGATGGGGCTGTGAGCTAGGAATCCTGCTTCTATTCTTCACCCCATGGGGTGGAGGGGCAGGTGTTGTGGGGAGCAGGGCAGCAGCATGAGCCCCACTGTGTTTCTGTGGTTTATCCACTTTTCCCCAGGGACTCAAGAATCCTGGCTCTCAGCCCCTGCTCTAAACCCTAGATCCCACTCCTTACAGAACCCAGGCGTCCTGGCTCCTAGCCTCCCCCTGCCATAAATTCCTCTTCTGCACTTTGTAGCTTTTCCTTTACAAAACCACTGAGGGGTGGGACTCTGTCTGGCCTATAGAAGTCCCCTTCACAGCCATGACCCCCATCTCTAGGTTATGCAGGTAGGGAGCAAGCACTGAGTGGATTCCCCATAGCTCCAGCTCTGTTACGCCCCAATCCCATCATGCTGCCAGAGGGTCGTGACTGGGGTGCCAATCTCAGGGCCACCTGGCCTTAACAGGAAGGGCCCCCCAAACTAGTAGTGGGGGATTAGAAAGCCCCAAGCTAGCAACAAGCATCAGTTCCTGGCTCACTGACCTGGCCTTGCCTCCCGAGCAACTCTCCCCCCTGCTCCAAATCACCCCACATTCCATGTCTTCCTAGTCCCCAGAGACTGGTCACTTGCCCCAGACCAGCTAGTTGCTGAGATCAGGAGTTCTCAGCCCCTTCCAGGATGTCCTCAGCTCATCTAGGTATTCCCCTAGTTTCATCACAGGCACCATAAAAAGCATCCAGGGCATCCATACGAACTAAAATTTCCTGAGATGTGGCTGTATGGCTCTGTGCGCCGTACGCTGAACTGTGAGTACAACATTTCTCTTCCACTTCATGGGGTTGATGGTTACAGGCCAACAATTAGAAAGAAAGCCCTTGGTTGGGAGATGCACACTGTGCTGTGCCACTGTATTTTTAGATCTGATTTTGTAAGTCAGTTGTTTTTAAGTGAGGTGAACCTGTGGTTCACAAGACAAACCAGCCTCCTGCAAGGAGTATGGTCATCTAGAAAGGTCATGGACCAGAGTCGACCCTGAAAGCCAACAGCCCCAGCCAAGCTGGCAACAAACTAACTAAAGGTTTAATTAACCAGGAAGAAGGAATGGGAGTGGGTAGTTCAGGTAAAGCACATACATATCTCCATGCCAGCATGTTCCCATTTAGATCTGCTGTCTGTCCATTCAGGATGAACTCAGCCCCTGGGAGGTCTCTGACTTCACCCTAGAGTCTCTGGTCCTTCAAACAGTGAAAAAGAGGGAAAGTTTGACTTTTTTTTATTTCCTTTGTTCCACTTCAAAGCCCATAGAATGAGCATCCCAGCACTTAGCATTTCCTAGGTGTGAGAGCCTCCACTCACCAGTCCTGCACATTGCCGTGGCCCTTGACACAGATTCAATAGTTGTGGGTGGGCCAGGGTGGATGAGTCCTTGGCCTGGATTCACACACTCAGTATTAATTTTTTCAAAGCAGCACCATAGATCCCTAAGCCGGCAGTTCTCAACCACTGTATTAGGACACATTACTGTGTTGCCACACAGTGGTGTGTTGTGGAGAGCCAGGCTAGGAGTTGGGTTCACCCTGATGGGAGTGGGCTGGATTCAGTCTGGTAGGAGTGTGTCCCGTAGTGTCGCACATACTGCCAAGTGTGTTGTGACCCAGAAGAGGTTGAGACCACTGCCCTAAGCTCTGCCGCTTTACATCACAGCACCACCCTCTGATTTCATGGCAGGAGTGGGATCCCCTGATGCTTACCTCAGCAACCAGGGGGAAACTGTTTGGGGGACTGGTATCTCCTCTAGCATGGATGGAGACTCCTGCAGAGAGGGGTGGGTGGGGAGTCCCCCAGGACAGTGGGACAGGGAGTTAACAGCACAGCAAATGAGGCAGTTCATACCGCTGTGAGCTACCCTCCTTCTCTCCTCTCCCAGACTCTACGCAGACCTGGGCAGGTGTCAGGCAAACCTGGTATAGTCGCTCTGCCCTTGTCTGGTGGCTATGGCATAGTGCAATGCTGTGTCTCCTCCAGGTGCAGAGATGACTGTAGCTCGGAGATCGGCCATGCTGGCCTCAGAGGTGACAGCACCGCCAGCTGAGGCGGCCCCAAACGCCACCGAGACACCCAGCAAGGAGAATGTCTTCGCTAACATGAAGGACAAGTTCATGAACAAGCTCAGCAAGCTGCCAAGTGAGTGCATGGGCGGATCCCCTGTCCACAGCCCCATGGCACCCCCTGGCATCAGCCACATCTCGGTGCTGGGCAAGGGGTCCCTCTATAAACAGCCCCAGCATCTCACCCCAGAGAGGCCAGTTCTCAGCTCTGGGCAAGGGCTCCCTGTCCACCCAGCCCACGCCTCACTGCCGCCCTGTCTTTGCTGCAGTCCCGCCCTGGGCCGTGGCCACCATCCTTATTGTGGCGGCCCTGCTGCTGCTCTGTTGCTGCTTCTGTGCCTGCAAGAAATGCAGCAAGAGGACGAAGGGGAAAAAGGCAAAGGACAAAGGGAAAGCTCACATACACCTGAAAGAGGTCAAGGAGTTGGGCAAGAGCTACATTGACAAGGTGAGAGCCCTCCAGGGGGTGCCAGCTTTCACCTGGGTCCATGATGTGGGACTGGATGGAGGGAATGGTACAGAGGATCTTTGTCTTCCAGGGGGCGCCAGCTTCCACACAAGCCTGGGGGTCAGGTTCACTTCTGGACTGTGTGGCCATTGATCTGCTTATCTCCTGAGCCTACCACCTGCTTAAGCCCTCAGCCCCTGAGGCAGCAGCATCTGACCTTGGGGCCATCCAGGGATAATTTGAGATGGATTGGGGAGTGGGGGGTAGGGAGTGGCACCACTGAAGTGGGGGCAGCTGTGGGGGATTGGAGAGCAAGTGTTAAGGGGCAGGGGTGTACATCCCTCCTTCCCCTTGCTGGAGGAGAGCTGCCCTGCAAGTGTCCCTGAGATGTGGGGGTGGACACAGGGTGTGTGTCTCTCTCTTTAATCCCCCTTTTGCTCCCCCAGGTGCAGCCTGACATTGAGGATCTGGACCCAGCACTGCTGCCTGAGGCCAAGGAGGAGAAGCCGCAAGAGAAATTGGGCAAACTGCAGTACTCGCTGGATTATGATTTCCAGAATGGGCAGGTGAGGGTGCCTGCTTGGCCTGCTCTGGGACCCAGGAGTCTGGGCTTTTGTACCTCCAACCAAGTAAACCCTCCCCCTCTTCTCTCCCAAGGCTGGGAAGAGAACTCGGGAGTCCTAGTTCCCAGCCCGACTCTAAACTACACCCCACTCTCTCCCACATCTGGGGAGAGAACCTAGGAGTTTCCCAGCTGGAACACTCCTGTTGGAGAAACTCACAGTCCTGTGTCACACCTGGACTTTTCTCTTTGACCCTTTCACAGCTTGTGGTGGGCATCATCCAGGCGGCCGACTTGCCGGCACTGGACATTGGGGGCACATCCGACCCCTATGTCAAGGTCTTTCTGCTGCCTGAAAAGAAGAAAAAATATGAGACCAAAGTGCATCGGAAAACTCTGAACCCCACATTCAATGAATCCTTCACCTTCAAGGTAATGCTTCTTGCTCCAAGCCTGCCAACCATGCCAGCTCTGCTGGTGCCCCCATTCCCAATCTGCAGCCCTCTGCTAGCCAAACACTGGGCCCCCAGCCCTGCAGTGCCCCTCACTCCTGACCCACAGCCCCTTCCTGGGTGTGGGTCAACACTGAGCTCTCCTCCCATAGATCCCCTACACGGAGCTAGGCGGGAAGACGCTGGTCATGGCCGTCTACGACTTCGACCGTTTCTCCAAGCATGACGCTATTGGGGAGCTGCGGATCCCTATGAGCACTGTGGACCTGGCCCACCTCATTGAGGAGTGGCGGGACCTGCAATCTGCAGAAAAGGAGGAGGTGAGGCCCCACCCACAGGGCTTGCAAAGCCACTCCCCTTTTTGGGGGGAGCCCCAGCAGGCTGGGATGAGGATTCCTGAGGAGGGGGCACCAGGGATGAGATTCCTGGGGGGTTATGTTAACTAACGGGTTGGGGGAGGGGCTCCTTGGAGTTAGGGTTCCTGGGGGGAGCATTGACTGACAGGGTGAGCACAATCAACCCCCCCCAGCCTGACCATGCCACCCCCCTGCCTTTGCCCCACAGCAGGAGAAGTTGGGGGATATCTGCTTCTCCCTGCGCTACGTCCCTACGGCTGGCAAACTGACTGTCATTGTGCTGGAAGCCAAGAACCTGAAGAAGATGGATGTTGGGGGGCTGTCAGGTGAGACACGGTGCTGCGAACTTCCTTGCAGCACTGCCCCAGCCAAGGCCCCATCTCTGCCCACAGTGAGTGAGGCTCACTCCTGGTTGGGGGGGGGGGGACGACAAGGAGTCCTGTGGCACTTAAAAGACTAACAGATTTATTTTTCACACGAGCTTTCGTGGGAGAAAATCCCACTTTGTCCGCCTCCACTGACACTTGGATTCAGGTTTATGACAACCTTGCCGGGGTGCTTAACCCTGTTACAACAAGGAATTGTGGAATAGATCCCCCAATGTCTGGGGGCCACCAGCTTTATAAAGGCTGGCCCAGTTCAGAGGCCCATCTGAATGGGTTCAGACCAGACTGGTGTAGAAGGTCTAGTGTGGTCCAGCTTTGCCCTATAGCTGGGAGGCTGGGAACGTTATGGGGCTCTTAAAATCCAATTGAGGTGGAGTCTCTGGGGTCTCATTTCTGATCCATCTCTCCCCTGACCTCCCAGATCCCTATGTGAAAATCCACCTGATGCAGGGGGGAAAGCGGCTGAAGAAGAAGAAGACGACCATTAAGAAAAACACACTGAACCCCTATTACAATGAATCCTTCAGCTTCGAGGTCCCCTTTGAGCAGATCCAGGTGAGTTTCCCCTAGTCCACACCCAGTTCTGAGCCAGCCAGCTCCCCACCCTGGGGCTGGATGGGAGCCAGCGCTGCCTAGATAGGAATGGTTCCCAGTCCCATACTCTCATCCATTTGACATGGCTCTCGCTGCTGCAGGGGAAGATCACAGCACTAGGCAATCCCCAGCTGAGGACACTGTTGTGGGGAAGCTCACAGCACATGGGAAAGCCCTGGCTAGTGGCACCACTGTGGGGGGAGCTTCATGTCCCGGACAGATTCCCCACTGGGGTGCTTTGCCCAGGAAGCTCACTGTGCCCTCTCTCCTCCCCTGGCAGAAAGTCCAGGTTGTTCTCACCGTCCTGGACTATGACAAGCTGGGCAAGAACGAGGCCATTGGGAAGGTCTTCGTCGGTTGCAATGCCACAGGCACGGAACTGCGTCACTGGTCCGACATGCTGGCAAATCCCCGGCGCCCCATAGCCCAGTGGCACACCCTGCAGCCAGGAGAGGATGTGGACGCAGCCGTCAGCATGAAGACCTCCTGATGCCCCCCTTCCTGGCCTAGCCGGCGGGCAGTCATCCCATCTCCCACCCTGAGCGCGTGGGGGGAGGCGCTGCTGGCAAATGCGTGTGTGGGTTGCCTGTGACCTGTTTCCTCTTTCAGAGCTGTTCCTGTCAAAACATCTTTGAGAAAACCCTGTTTCTGATCCACTGAGTGAACAATGAGGTTTGCATTGTGTTGACAAGCTGGTGAGAGGTTTACAATGGGGTTGCTATGGGGTTACTATGCAGTTACCACAGGTTTACTATCACGTTACAGTAGGACTGCAGTAGGTTTACACATCATGTGCTGCCGCATTCAAAAACTGGGTCTTGTGTGTAAACCTATTTGTAAATCTGTTTACTGATGATTTACAACAGGTTTACTGTATGGCTACTGTAGCTTTATGCAGGTGGGTGTCTTATTATAAAGACAATACATAAAAGCTAGGCCTCTCATGTGAATCTCTTGTAAATCTGTAGATGAGGCAACCTAAAAATTTCTATTGTGGATCCCACCAGTCTCCCATGTGAAACTATTGTAGTTATGTTTACTGTTGGTTTACAGTATAATATATTGGATGCTATAACACACTGGCACCTTTGAAAAGTAAGCATAATGTGTAACCTATTGTAGATTTTATTCTTGTATGTTTCCTAATGGTTTACAACAGGTTCACTCTTTGGTTACACTTAGCTTCACACATTTGGATGTTATAGCAGGGTGCCCTATTTTCAAACTGGGCTTCATATGTGATCCTGTTGTAAATCTGTTCTTGATAGCTTTACTATAGATTGGCTCCAGGTTTACTTATAGCTTTACAATATGTTTATTGTAGGTTTACAGGATTTTAACTGTGGGTTTACCACAGATGCATGACAAGTTTTCTATAGGCTTGTTGTCTTATGACAGCTCTAATATGGGTTTACAACAACTTTAACTGAATGCTTACAACAGATTTACTATTACTTTACAAACATTTTGCTATGGGTTTACACTGAGTTTATTGTGGGTTTACAGCAAGTTCATTAGATACTTAAGAGAGATTTACAACAGGTTCACTATTAACAAACATGTTTACAGCAGGTTTATAAGCTATGGATTTATAACAAGTTCACTATGGGTTGACAGCAGGTTTTCACAAACATGTTTACTATAAGCTTATGACAGGTTTGCTCATATTCATTATAGGCTTGCAGTGAGTGTGGGTTTTCTACAGGTTCACTGTAGACTTTCATGATAACTATAGGTTTCCAACAGGTTTACTATGGGTTTACAGCAGGTTTTCTATTAGTTTACAGCAGGCTCACTATGGGTTTACAATCATGTTTACTATAGACTTGTAACTGGTTTACAAGTATAACATGAGGACCAACATTCAAATACATATGCCTTGCTCAACTCATCCCTCTTCTGGTCACTGCCTCCCGGGTGCACATGGGACAGTTGAAGCTTGGGCATTTAAATCTATTGCAAATAAGTTTCCAGCAGCTTTACACATGAGATCCAGCTTCCAAACACAGGCCCCTTCGTTACAGAAGACTCAAAATGGGCCCATCTCTTTAAGGCACCAGCATCAGAGAACTCATCTCCTGCTTCCCCAGCACCCGGCAGGATGGTTACCAATTTGGGCTAATTAATCTTCTCTGATTTTTCATGTAGGGCATTTTGCCATTGGCTCAGCTTGCACCAACGGAAGCTGGTCTTATCATACCAAACCTTGCAGCTATTTGTCAGTACTCACACTCGTCATCTAATTATCACCCTTGAGTGGTGATTCAGTATTATTACACTCACTTCCAGCTCTGGGAGGGGAGTGGGGTCTAGTGGCTGGGGGTGGGGACTGGAGTTAGGACTCCCTTGGTTCCTATTAACCATTTTGTTTCTTGTGTCAACCCAGCAACTATGTTGGGTCTCCATCCTTTGGGGACTAAGCCATGCCTCCCCTCCACCCAATGCCTCCCCCTGTTTAAATCGACGCCTCTCCATTGCCTTCTGATCCCAAATTTTAGTGAGAGTTACAGCAAAGCTGCCACAAAAGATGGCCACCCTTTAAGATGACAGCCATCCTGACTGTGAGGTTGTATCACAGTTCAGCTGGCTGAGCCCTTGTTAGCTGTCTGCCACCTCCTCCCCCCCAACCATGCTCAACTTCTAGTCATAAGCAATGTGAAGGGCAAGATGGCCACTGTTCAAGATGGCCTTTGTCAAGATGTGAGGAGGGGTTAAATTACTGTCACAGACCACTCCTGTATAACTCTCCATGTCCCTCTATTTCCCGGCCTCAACTTGTAGCCAAAGCCAATGTGAAGTTCAAGATGGCAACCATTCAATGTGATGCCCATTAAACATGGCATCCATTTGAGATGGGGGCCATTCAAGATGAGAGTAGTTATGAGAGATGATGGTGACCGTTCATGATTGCTGCCCCTGAGCTGGAAGGCAATGCTGTCTAGTAGTTTTCCTCCTCTCCTTTCCACCCCCCAGTCTCAGCTTCTAGCAACAAGCAGTGTGTAAATGCCTAGAGCTAGTTGGCCTCTCACCAAGATGGCCCCTGCCAAGCATTACAGAGATGCATTGCTGAGACTCCCTTGTTAATGGTTTCAGATGCCCACCGTGCCTCAGAAACACTGAGTATACCAAGAACAAGATGGCCCCGCTGACCTGTGAGAGCCACACTGTACGATAGTGGCAGATAGGATTGTGTACAGGTTAAAGAGGACATTGTAACCTGTGATGTGTGTGGATTCTACCCCTGCCCTCCCTTTTTGAGGACCCCGCCCCTTAGCGGCATTCCCCTTTATAAGCCGTCCCCCTTTTGAACACAATTTCATATTGATGTATTTGGCCGCGCGGTAATGTGTGGTCAGAAATAAATCAAAAAGCTCTATATTTCAAAGGTGTCTTCCTCACTGTCTCCAAAAAGGAAGCAAGATGATAAAAATGGAGTTACTCCTGATTTACACAGGGGTGAGTGAATTGGGGAGCAGCCCCAGTGATACCAGTGGAGTTACTCCTGCTTTACACGGGGTGAGTGAGATGGGAACTAGCCCCAGTGATGTCAGTGGAGTTACTCCTGATTTACATGGGGGTGATCAAGACAAGAACCAGCCCAGTGATCTCAGTTGAGTTACTTTTGATTTATACATGCTGAGTGAGATGGGGACCAGACCCAATGACCTTAGCAGAGTTACTTCTGATTTGCACAGGAGTGAATGACACAGCAACCAGCCCCTGTGACCTCTAGAGAGTCACTCATGATTTTCACAGAAGTGAGCAAGATATGCCAGGAATCACACTTAGTGCTGCCAGTCAGGGCTGTAACTACCACAGGGCGAAAGGGGCAAAGCCCCAGGCGCCAATTAGAGAGGGCACAGCCACAGTTCCTTCCTGGCTCTGGCTGTGGCTGGGGAAAGGGAACTCCTGCCCAGCTCCAGTGGTGGCGGGGGAAGGGGAACCCCCACTCTGCTCCAGCCTCAAGGGAAAGGGAACCCCCACCTGGCTCTAGCTGCGCTGCCTGGCAAGCTTTCCCTGTAGGCACCTTCCTGCCCGGCACTGGCCATGCTTGCCCAGTGTTGGCTGTGGTTGCCAGGTGGCAGGGAACCCCAGGGCAGGGAAAGGGAATCCCTGCCCAGAGGACAAGCCATGGTGGAAAAGCAGCTCCCTGCGGCAGGGGAAGGAAACCCCTGCCTGGAGCTCCAGCTGTGTTGGGGGAAGTGGCTTTCCACCAGGGTCCCCATGGTGGGGGAAGTGAACCCTGGCCTGGAGGTCCAGCCACGGTGGGGAAGCGGTTCCCTGGCCGGCTCTGGCCACTGCAGGGTAGGAAACCCCACCCCTACTGGCTCTGGCTGCCGGGTGGGGGGGTATGGTGCCCAGGTATGTGTGTGTGGGGGCCGCCTTTTGGGCTGCTTGCCGCAGGCTCCAAAATGTCTTAGTTATGGCCCTGCTGCCAGCGACAATACTCCTGATTTACACCCAGGTTAGCAAGTCTGATCTCAGCTCCAGTTGACTCCAGCCAGCTTTCTTGTCACTGGAGCCCCTGTGATAATAAACTGACACATATATCCATCCCAGTGTTCACAAATAACCCAACAATAACAAGTGAGGCCTGGTCCTCACAAAAGACCCTGTAATAACAAGCCTACACTCCACTCGGGAGTGACAAACTGTCCAAGGTGATTGGTTGTTAGTGTGTGACTGTACAACAACATCGAGCCCAGAGTCCACAAGAGACTGGGATGTAAAAGCTTTTGTGGGAGAAAATCCCACTTCATCAGATGCTTTTTTTTTTTCCTTTCAAAGAGTGGGATTTTCTGGGATTTTCTCCCACAAAAGCTCATGCAATAAATAAATTTGTTAGTTTTTAAGTGCCATAGGACTCCTTGTTTATTTTACTGAACTAGACTAACAAGGCTGCCTGTTTGCAACTTGGGAAATAAAAAGTCATTATGTTCCCTCCCTGTGGCTTGCAGCTGATTTCACGGTGCGGTCCAGGCTGTGTGACCAGGCCAGGCGCAGCTGCTACCGCTAGCTGTATTTTGTAATCCCAACAACAGAACAGGTGTCAGCCACCTGCCAGGCCCAGCCTGCTTAGAAGCCCTGGCCGGAGCTTACTGATCCGAAGCAAATTATAGCATTAAATGCTTTGTCCCCCAGCAAATCCCTTGCCAATCTGGGAACAACAGGGGCTTTTTAGGAGGATGAAAACCTTTCCTTCCTAGAGCCATAATTCATTGTATGCAATTAAGTACAAGCAAAAAGGGGAGGGAGCGTGGGAGAGACAGAAAGGGCAAGATGGGGACAGGATGAGCCATGTGGGATGCAGAGAAAGAAGGAAAGAAAGAGACAGAAAGGTGGGATGGAGGGATGGATGGACAGCATCATATTGACACAGAGGCATGTGTTTGGGGATAAATGCATAAGACTAGATAGACTAACAGATCAGATTAGACAGAGAAGTGCCTAGAACAGGGGTGGCCAAATTTATGGAACTCAAGAGCCACACAAATTGATTATTAAACCTTCAAGAGCCACACTGAGGCATATAGCCATATACTTTTACCTGCTAAATTGATTTGCTGATGTTCTTCCAGGAGCCACACTTTTTCATTCAAGAGCCACATGTGGCTCCCGAGCTGCAGTTTGCCCATGGCTAGCCTAGAGCAACTGTAGATTGAATTGGATTGAACAGAGAGGTGTGTATGGAGATAGATAGATAGATAGATTAGATAGATAGATGGGGTGTATATGGGGATGGATGGATAGATTAGATTAGATTAGATTAGATGGGGTGTATATGGGGATAGATAGATAGATTAGATTAGATTAGATAGGATGTATATAGGGATGATTAGATTAGATTGGATGTATATGGGGATAGATAAATAGATAGATAGATGGGGTGTATATGGGGATGGATGGATAGATAGATGGGGTGTATATGGGGATGGATGGATAGATAGATGGGGTGTATATGGGGATGGATGGATAGATTAGATTAGATTAGATTAGATGAGGTGAGATGAGATTAGATTGGGTATATATGGGGATGGATAGATAGATTAGATGGGATGAGATGAGATTAGATTAGATTGGGTGTATATGGGGATAGATAGATAGATAGATAGATGGGGTGTATATGGGGATAGATAGATAGATAGATAGAGTGTATATGGGGATGGATGGATAGATTAGATGAGATGAGATGAGATTAGATTAGATTGGGTGTATATGGGGATAGATAGAATCATAGGGTTGGAATGGACCTCATAGGTCATCTTGTCCAACCCCCTGCCACAGGCCGGACCACTCCCACTAAACCATCCCAGTCATGGTTTTGTCCAGCCGGGCCTTAAACACCTCCAAAGATGGAGACTCCACCACCTCCCTTGGCAGCTCATTCCAAGACTTCACCACTCTCCTAGTAAAAAACTTTTTTCTGATATCCAGCCTAGACCTCTCTAACCGCAACTTGAGACCATTGCTCCTGGTTCTGTCCTCTGTTACTACTGAGAACAGTCGAGCTCCATCTTCCTTAGAGCATCCCTTCAAGTAGTTGAAGGTTGCTATCAAATCCCCCCTCAATCTCCTCTTCTGCAGACTAAATAAGCCTAATGCTTTCAGTCTTTCCTCATAGGGCTTGTGCCTCCAGCCCTTTAATCATTTTGGTTGCCCTTCTCTGAACTCTCTCTAGCATGTCCCTGTCCTTTTTGTAGTGGGGAGCCCAAAACTGAACACAGTATTCTAGATGTGGCCTCACCAGTGCAGAATAGAGGGGAATGATCACATCCCTTGATCTGCTGGTAATACTTCTTTTGATGCAGCCCAGTATGCCATTGGCCTTTTTGGCAGCAAGAGCACACTGCTGACTCATATCTAGCTTCCCATCCACCATGACCCCCAGGTCCTTTTCTACACTGCTGCTACTTAGCTGAATGTTTCCCAGCCTGTAGCAATGCATGGGGTTTTTTTTGTCCCAAGTGCAGGATTTTACACTTATCCTTATTGAATCTCATAAGATTTCTATTGGCCCACTGTTCCAATTTATCTAGGTCTCCCTGAATCCTGTCCTTGCCCTCCAACGTGTCTACCATTCCCCCCAGCTTGGTGTCATCCGCAAACTTACTGAGAGTGCAGTCTATTCCATCATCCAGATCATTGATGAAAATGTTGAACAGAACCGGCCCCAGGACCGTCCCCTGGGGCACACCACTCGTGACCGGCTGCCAGCTAGACATGGAACCATTGATTCCTACACACTGAAACCGTTGATCTAGCCAGTTCTCTATCCACCTTATAGTCCACCTATCCAACCCATACTTCCTTAATTTGCCAATGAGAATGCTGTGGGAAACTGTATCAAAAGCCTTACTAAAATCAAGGTATATCACATCAACGGTTCTTCCTGCATCCAGAAAACCAATCATCGGCTCGTAGAAGGAAATGAGATTGGTCAGGCATGATTTACCCTTGGTAAATCCATGCTGACTGTTCCTGATCACTTTATTTTCCTCTAAGTGTTTGAGGATGGATTCTTTGAGAATCTGCTCCATAATTTTTCCAGGGATTGAGGTGAGGCTGACTGGTCTGTAATTCCCTGGATCCTCCTTTTTCCCTTTCTTGAAAATAGACACTACATTTGCTTTTTTTCCAATCCTCTGGCACCTCCCCCGTTCTCCATGAGTTTTGAAAGATAATGGCCAGCGGTGCTGCTATTTCGTCAGCCAATTCCCTTAGCACTCTTGGATGCAGTTCGTCCGGCCCCATGGACTTGTGCACATCCAGCTTCTTTAAGCAGTCCCTAACCTGACCTTCCGTCACCAAGGGCCTGTCTCCTTCTCTCCCATCTGCCACACCCATGGTAGTGGGCTGGGAGCTGACCCTGCCTGTGAAAACTGAAGAAAAAAATGCATTGAGCACTTCAGCTTTTTCCTCATCCTCTGTCACAAGGATGCCTGCCCTATTCAGCAAGGGGCCTACACCATCCCTGATCCTCTTCTTGTTACTAACATACTTGTAGAACCCCTTCTTGTTATCTTTTACGTCCCTTGCTAGCCGCAACTCCATTTGTCCTTTGGCCTTTCTGATTTTATCCCTGCAGTCCCTAGCAATATCTTTATATGCCTCTTTGGACATCTGACCAAGCTTTCACTTCTGTAAGCTTCCTTTTTATGTTTAAGATCAGAGCAGAGTTCCCTGCTAAGCCATTCTGGCTGCCTCACATGTTTGTTCTTTCTCCTAATTGGAATGGCAACTTCCTGTGCCCTTAGCAGGGTTTTTTTAAAATATAGCCAACTCTCTTTGACTCCTTTCCCCTTCAGATTAGCTTCCCAAGGGATCCCACCCATCAGTTCCCTGAGGGAGCCAAAATCTGCTTTTTTGAAGTCCAGGGTTTTTGTTTTGCTTCTTCCCTTCCTTCCTTTAATCAGCATCCTGAACTCAACCATGTCATGGTCACTACTGCCTAGCTTGCCATTTACCTCTACGTCCCTGATCAATTCTTCCCTGTTTGTGAGCAGCAGGTCGAGCGGTGCAAGGCCCCTAGTTGGTTCCTCTAGCATTTGTACTAGAAAGTTGTCCCCAACACTCTCTAAAAATCTCCTGGATTGCCCATGCACTGCTGTATTGGCCTCCCAGCAGATGTCAGGGAAATTGAAGTCCCCCATCAGTACCAGGGCCTGTGATCTAGAAGCTTCCGCTAGTTGTCCATAGAACACCTCATCCACCTCCTGCTTCTGGTCTGGTGGTCTATAGCAGACCCCCACCACAACATCCCCCTTGTTGCTTTCCCCTCTCAATGTAACTCACAGACTTTCTACAGGCACGCTTCCACTTCCATAATGGAGCTCTGAGCAGTCATAGAGCTCTCTTACATATAGTGCTACTCCTCCCCCTCTTCTTCCCTGCCTGTCCTTCCTGAACAGTTTATAACCATCCATGGCAGAGCTCCAGTCATGCACACTATCCCACCATGTCTCTGTTATTCCTATGATATCATAGTTCCCTGTCTGCGCTAGTATTACCAATTCTTCTTGCTTATTTCCCAGGCTACTCGCATTAGTGTATAGGTACCTAAGATACCCGGCCGATTGCCCTATTTTGTCATGTTGATTTCCAATTCTATTACATAAACCTCCTTGCATTTTTTCTAGGAGTTCTCCTCCCCCACTCGCCTCGTGTACTGGGGCTTCAGTAGAGCCCTTAAGACATTTGTTTGATCCCCCCTCATGTTCCAACCACCTTCTCTTTTATTGCTGGTGCTACAGTCCCAGCACCCCCCAAGTTCCATCCCTTCCCCCATATCACCCACATTCTCACTTACCTGTGGGCTTTGGTCTCCTTCCCCTGTTGAACCTAGTTTAAAGCCCTCCTCACTAGGTCAGCCAGTTGGTGCCCAAATAAGCTTTTCCCCTTCCTGGACAGGTGAAGGCCATCTCTGCCTATCAATCCTCCGTTCTGAAACAGGACTCCATGGTCAAGGAGCCGAATCCCTCCTGATGACACCATCTTCTCAGCCAGGCATTCACCTCCAGGATACATCTCTCTCTCCTCAGGCCTCTAGCCTTGACTGGAAGGATTGATGAGACCACCACCTGTGCTCCAAACTCCTTCACCCTCACTCCCAGAACCCTGAAGTCACCTTTGATCTGCTGAGGATCACCTCTCGCAGTATCATTGGTACCCACATGGATAAGCAGCATGGGGTAGCAGTCTGAGGGGCAGATGATTTTTGTCAATCTCTCCGTTACATCTCGGATACGGGCACCTGGCAGGCAGCATACCTCTCTAGAGGCCTTGTCAGGGCGACAGATGGGTGTCTCCGTTCCTCTCAGGAGTGAGTCCCCAATCACCACAACCCTAAGCTTCCTCTTAAGTGAGGCGGCTGTGATCCGCCCAGCCTTTGGGGTGGATGGCATCTCCTCTGCCTCCTGCATCGTGTCCAGCACCGCATAACGGTTCCTCACCACAAGGGATGGTGGGATGTGAGCAGGCGTGGAGCACTGTCTACTGCCAGAGGTGACCAGCTGCCACTGTCCTCCCTCTGCCATAGGCATCCCATCCACTTCCAGAGCTGTGTCAGTAGCCCTTGGTACTGGGATAGGGACCTCCTCCTTGCAGGTCTCATCATGGACACTGTCAAGGAACTTTTCCAGGGCATAGATAGATAGATAGATAGATTAGATTAGATGGGGTGTATATGGGGATGGATAGATTAGATGAGATTAGACTGGGTGTATATGGGGATAGATAGATGGGGTGTATATGGGGATGGATGGATTAGATGAGATTAGACGGGGTGTATATGGGGATAGATAGATAGATAGATAGATAGATAGATGGGGTGTATATGGGGATGGATGGATAGATAGAGAGATGGGGTGTATATGGGGATGGATAGATTAGATGAGATTAGATGAGGTGAGATTAGATTAGATTAGATAGGATGTCTATGGGGATAGATAGATAGATAGATAGATAGATAGATAGATAGATAGATAGATGGGGTGTCTATGGGGATAGATAGATAGATAGATAGATGGGGTGTCTATGGGGATAGATAGATAGATAGATAGATAGATAGATGGGGTGTCTATGGGGATAGATAGATAGATAGATAGATAGATAGATAGATAGATAGATAGATAGATAGATGGGGTGTCTATGGGGATAGATAGCTGTAGGGCTGGACCGAGGGGTGAGGGAAGATGGGGGATGGAGGCCTGGCCGTGGGACGGACAGACGGCTGTGGGGGCGTACGGAGGGATGGACAGACAGAGGGGGGCGGGGCTGGAATCCCCGAGCACAAGGGGCGGGGCAACCCCGAGGAGGGCCCCTACCGGGCGCGGACCTCGTCGCCATGGCGACCGCGTCCCGCGGCGCAACCGAGCCGCCCGCCCGGCCTAACCGCGCTGCCATTGGTGAGCCTGCAATCCGGCGCCGACTCTCATTGGTCCGGAGACCTGCCCGTCACGGATGGGGCGGGAGCGGAGGGAGGCAGCGGGGTCCGTGGCCAGGGGGCTGGCGCGGGGTGGCGGGTGAGTGGAGGGGGGCGGTGCAGGGGATCGGCCGCGGGGGGAGCAGAGAAGCGGGGAGAGGAGAGCACGGGGGGGGGGTCAGCGGGGAGGAGCAGATGGGGGGCGAGGCAGGGCCGGTGATCACTGGGTAAGGGAGGAGGTGACGAGGAAGGGAGGCTGGGCCGGCGGGTGGGACGTTGTGGGGAGGCAGCTGCCTGGCCCTGGTGGAGCCACAGCCCGGCGGGGGGCACCAGCACTCAGGTCTCTGTTTTCCAGTGAAAAAACAACAAGCAGTTGGGTGGCACTTTAAGACTAACAGATTTATTTTTTGCATGAGCTTTCGTGGGAGAAGTCCAGCCATGACAACGGCAGCTGGCAGCGGCGATGGCTTTGGCACCACCTGCTGGTGGGGCTTCTCCCCGGCGCTCGACCTGCAGAGAGAATGTGGGTCCCCCTTCTCAGCTGTATTACGGTAGCACCCTGCTCCCCCTGATGCTAGGCACTGCACACAATTAGGTGTATTACAGTGCATAGGCACCCCAATTACACACCAGCCCCCTGTGGTGCTAGGCACTGCGCATACGTAGATGTATTATAGGAGCCTGTGGGAGCCTCACTTTCAGATTTTCCCCCTTCAGTGCTAGGGGCTGTATGACCCAAAATGAGGAAAAGCCCTATCCCAAAGAGCTGACAATCCAAATATTAGCCCCTTCCTGTCTTCGAGGGTCCAGAGTGGTGGCATTGGCTCTTCCAATCTATTCTTCCGTGCCCCCTGGGGGCCAAAGTCAGGAGCATGTCCTCCAGTTATCCTTTTGTCCCATGGGCATCATCCCCTCCAGTCTGTTGCACCACCTCACAGGGTAGAATCTGATCCTTTGTGGACATGCAACAGTGACTTCTACAGCCTAACAGTGTCATGTTTTCCTTCCCAGTTGTAAATGGATTGCCTTTGAGCTTCACTTCTTAAGTGTTATGGGATGGAGGGGGATGTTTATATAGGGACCCCTCAACCAGTGCTGAGATGCAGCCCCCCCTGCAGTGTGTTTATGGGAGGAGAGATGGATACAGGGTCAAGATGCACCCATTCTGTTTTCCCTGCAGGTCTGGAGAGCTCCCTGGCCCACCTCTGCCTCTCGCAGGATGACCTGCCTGAGCTTAATATCCTGTTGGTGGGCTCTGCAGATGGCCGGCATGTCCTCAAGACCATGAGTCAAGCCCACCGCTGGCCCCAGAGGAGGATCAATGTAGGTGTCCCCTCGTCCAGACAACCCCCCATTACCTGGCGTGTGTGGTGCAGGAGTGTCATTTAGTGGTTGGAACACAGGAGTGACAAGTCCTGGGAGTCCCTGGGCTCTAACCCTGGCTCTGGGAGGGCAGTGGGGTCTAGTGGTTAGAGCAGGGGGCTGGCTGCTAGGGATTGTCCCTGAAGTTAGCAGAGGCTGAATCAGTGATGGCCATAGCAGCCACCCAAAGCCTATTTCTGAGCTGGCATCAGGATTCATCAGGATGACAGGCGAGACTGGGACAGTTTATTCTGCAGGGCATTGTGTGGCTGGTGACACGCATGGCACAGGGTGGGGTAGGTGAGTGCAGGGCTGGCACAGACAGAGAGCTCTGATGCTGCCATGCCCTCTCCCACAGCCTCCCCCGCCTCGTATCTTGCATCCCCCGGGACTCCCATCTGCCCTAGGTGACCCCTCCCCACCTCTTGCTGTGACCCCTTGTTGGAGACATGGAAAGGGAGGCTTCAGTACCCACAGCATTACTCCAGGGAGAGAGAGGGGCTTGGAAGGGAAGCATGAGGAGAAATCTTTAGAGTTCTGAAGATTCACCTACCCCATGGTGTTCCTCCTGGGACAGGTGGGGCTGGAGTAGCCAGGAGCTCCCACTCTCACAAGCTGAGTTTTTTATCACAGCAGACATGACATCCCGGCCTAGTGGGTTTCACGGGTGAAGTTGGGGCTGGATTGTAGGAATGTCCATTTATATCAGAATCCCTTATTCCACAGGATCCCATAGGTCCTTATAAGCTTTACATTGTGTGTGGAAGGACCCCTAGCACCACACTGAGATGTGGCCCCTCTGGGGTGGGAGGATCTATAACACCTGGCCCTGTGTGGATGCTGACTCTTCCCAGGGAAGCCTGTTTTCTTTCCCTCATTTCAGTTCTACATCGTGGAGAATAACCCTGAGGTACTGGCCCGGCAGCTGCTCTTTCTCAGCCTCGCCCTGGAGTCTCCGGAGAAAATGGGGCTGCAAGGTAAAGGCCACTAAATCCCATGTTCTGATCACTAGGCCCTCTCACCTCCCCACTCCCCCGGCTCTGATCACTAGATTTCATCCCCCTCCCAGAGTGGGAAGAGAAACTAGGAATCCCAACTACCACTACCAGTGTGTGGGGGAGGCATAGGCTCTAACAGCAGCACCCGGCTCTCTGCCCCACAGAGAAGAGTGAGATGTTCCTGGAGCTGCTGGGGAACAGCCTGATCCGCAGCTCGACGGCCGCCTACCTGCAGGAGAAATCGGACCTTTTCATCCGCTGTGTCACTGACCCAGCCTTCCAGGAGCGCCACCTGGTGGCTGTGGACATGTCAGCCCTTAAAGTGGGTCCCTGCCACTTCCCAGCACTGCCTCCAGCCTTCCTATGAGATGGGACAGACCTCTGTGACCCTCTGTCACCCTCCTGTAGTTAGAGTGGGCATGGCACATGGGCTGTGGGGAAATGAAATGCCACTGCAGTTGCTTATGGGAGTTGTAGATCAAGTGCCTCATACTCCCATTATCCTCTGCAGGCCAGGCTCTCAAGTCTGACTGTCCCCCCCAAGATGCACTATGTTCTTGCTGGGTAGGAGAGGCATACATCAGTGTCTCCTAACCAGTGTGCCATGCCACATAGGTGTGTGCCATCTGGCCTGAACAGGCATGCCACAGAATTTTTTTAAAAACTACTCAGAGTGCTGGATTGGCTCATGAATATTCATGAGTTCATTTGGAGACTATATGGTGGTGTGGCTCAAAATAATTAAAGGTATCAAGGTATGTTATGGCAGAGGAAAGGTTGGGAATCACTGGCATACAACTTGGCAATGATACAGCTACAGTGCATCATGGGCGGTTGTAGTCCCATAAACATAAATTTGTCCTTGATAATGTGAGCAGAATACACACAAATTGGGGGTGTGGGAAATAATGCAGAGGCTGGGCCAGGAATGCAGAGTGATGGGGATTGTTGGGGAAACTGGGCTTGGGTGACCAGCCTGTATGTTAATATGGCAAAATGTCAGTGTGTGCACACAGGACCTGAGAATGCTGGCCACACATACAGATTGGGGGTCATCTGCTTATGCAGCTGGGACTCTGGGAAAGATTTGGGGGTTGTGGTGGAGAACCAGCTAAACCTGAGCTCCAGGTGCAGCACTGAGCCTGAAAGGGCTAGCGGGTCCTGGATGCATCAATAGGGGAATCTTGAGCGGAGAGGTTATTTCACCTCCAGATCTGGACCTGGGTCAAGGCAGCAGGAATCCTGCACTCAGATCTGATGCCTGCAGGTCAAGGAGGATGTTGATAAATCATGGAGGAGCCAGAGAAGAGCCCCAAGAATGTTTTAAGGTTTGGAAAAGCTGCTGAAGAATAAAAGAGTCATGGAGCATGAGCTGTTAAGCTTCGTGAAGAGAAGGTTTGGGGGGAACTCAGCCCCAAGCTAAAGGTACCAACATGGGGAATGAATGTTCAGTAATGTGCTTCCAAGCAGAGGAAGACCTAACCTACTCCAGAGGCTGGAAGCTGAAGCGAGACAAACTCAGACTAGAAAGAAGGTGCCCATTTTAAGGTCATTAACCCTCAGACCAATTTACCAAGCGTCCTGGTGGATTCTCCATCACCGATAACTTAAATCCACATCCATTAGCTGTCATTGTGACAGCTCTGCTCTGGGATCTCCCCTGAGGCCACTCTCTGGTCTATGCTATCCCTTGTGCCCTCTGGCTTTAGAATCTGTGAATCACTGGTGTGGCGGAGGAGACTGGCCATCTCCCATGCATGACATCCTTGCTGAGATCATGGTGCATCCTGAGAGCATAAGGTACCCCAACTACATCTCCCATGATGCACTGCTGCACCACCATGTTGCATACCTTTGTTACCAGAGAAGAGGCTGATGCATCATGGGCAAAGAATGCCTGGACTGTTAGAGGAGAAAGGCACTATGAGGCCTCAGAGCTACATCTCCCATGGTGTATCACTGCAACACGTGGCTGCCATAATGAATGCGTCTACCTCAACATGGTACGATGTCACTTCCTGGGAGATGTAGTCCAACAAGGGGAGGTCTCCTATAGAAGGGAATGGGGGCATTGAGGCACAACTTTCATGATGCATTGCTTCGCCAACTTAGAGGCAGTACCATGGTGCATCCTGGGTGATGTAGTCCATCCTGGAAGCCCAAACCATACTGGAGAATGGGAGCATGAAGGCAACTCCCATGATGCACTGAAAACGCAACATTTCCTGTTGGAGGTGGATGGGGGATACCTCACGTTTTGCTCCCTTTAGCATGGAAGGTCCTGAGGCTTTGACTGCCCAAACAGAGGGCGTTTGGGCATGAAGCCCTGATGTGTTAGGATCCAGAGTCTTTGGGTTCAGGCCCCACAGCTGACCCAAGGGTGGTCAGGCTGTGCATGGAGATGCCTGGAGAACAAGGAGAGGAGCTAAGAGATGCAAAGAGGGGGACTGGGAGCCAGCACTTCTGGGCTTTATCCCTGGCTGAGTCATTCTGTGACCTTTAGTAGTAATTCATACACCCCCTTTGTGCCTCAGTTTCCCTGCTTCCCTGCAGGGGGTTGCGGGGTGGCTCCCAGGCTGACTGTCTCTCAACACCTCTCATTGTTTTGTGTCTAACAGTTCAAGGAGCGGGATCAACTGGAAGGCATCTTCCGATTCTGGCGGAACCCAGACCTGCAGGCCTTCCCAATTACCCGGCTCTGGGACCTGCGGGTGCGGCAGTACCTTGGCACACGTTATGATGCCCGCCGTGGCGTATGCGACTGGGACCTCACCATGAAGTTACACGAGCGTGGGGTGAGCCGTAGGAGCTGTGGGCACAGGCGGGGAGGGGGGTCACCCAGCTGGGCTCCAGGGTATCTGGGGCCTTTGCCCCCTTTTGGGAGGGCCCATCCAGCAGCCCTTGGCTTGCAATTCTCACCATTCCCCCCACAGGCCAAGTCGATCAGTGGACGCGAGTATTACCGGTGGCGGGACACAGGGGTGGCATTTGAGCTGCGAGAGGGCGTCTATGACATCCCCAACAAAACCTTGGCCTCAGGGAGGCTCCTGAGACACGTGAGCACCAGAGAGACTGGGGAGAATTGTGGGGGTTGGGCTGAGTGGGCTGGAGCCCAAGGCTGCAAAGGGGGCAGCTGCAGATGAGACACTCCCATAACCCAAAGAGGGGGGTGAAAATTGTTTCAGCAGGGGGAGAGAGGTCACAGATGAGGAATTTGGTGGCAGGCTGCTATGGTCTAGGGCAGGCAGGGGGAGTGGCAGGGTGCTTAGATGGGAGTGTGGGGGGCTGCCATAACTCATGTCATAGGATGGAGTGTGCACAGTCTTAGATGAGGGATGGAGTGTAGGGCTGACATACAGTTGGGGATTGGATGGAGAAGAGCTGCCATGGTCTCGGGGGAGGGAGGGCTGTCTCCCAGGGTGGTAATACACTGTCTCCTCCGACCCAGAAGGGGGAGCTGGTGCCAGCCCGAGGGTATTGGGGCGACATTGCCACAGGACCATACATCCCCTTTGGGATCGAATCCGAGGAGACAAGTCTGCTGGCAACTGTTAACGGGCTGCCTGCCAAGGTAGGGAAAAGCTCACGCCTTGGAGCATGGCAGAGGCGCTCAGGGATCTGAAGACTGGGGAAGAAAATTGGGGAGCCCTGATCTTTGGAGGAAGGGCAGGAATTTGGGGATACCCCTCCCACCTCTCTCTCTTCTGCATTGCCAGAACGCCCAGGAGATTTCATTGTACAACGTCACAGCCCTGTTCCATGAGCTGACAGCCCAGACCCGCTATGTCCCCCTGCCACCCGGTGCAGCCCAGGAGAGGCCAGACCCACCGCCCAGCCAGGATCAGGAGAGCCAAGACCCCCTGCCACCTGGCCCAGCCCAGGGGAGCCCAGCCTCCCCACCGCCTGCGCCAGAGGAGGACTGTGGGGCCACCCTAGCTCAAGGGAGCACAGCCCCAAATCCAGATCCAGGCCTCCGGGCTCACGGTGAGTCCTCCTACCTTGGGGTTGGGCAGGTTCCACCAACAGCTGTTTGTCTGTCCTGCAGCCCCTTGGTCCATCTGTCACATTTATCCTCTCCCTAGTATGGGGAATCCCAGCCCTTCCCCTGTGGAGAGGGGACCCCCTTCTTCACAGCCCCCCCCCCCAGCACTGGGGTTCCCTCTTCCCACAGTCCAGCCCCTGGACCTCCACAGAGGTGAGGGATCCCTCTGTCACACTCCATGCTGATCCGTGTCAGTTTTCCCCCCCAGAGCCCAGCTGTCCCGGGCCCATCCGGATTCACTTCCTGCCGCTCAACTGCACGGCCAAGCTGCCCCACAAGGGCCGATACCACCAGCACTTCCACCTGCTCTACTTCTCGTGTAGGTAGGGCATGGCACCTGGATGCCTGGGTTGTCTGGCTCTGGGAGGGAGGAGCTGTCTGATGGTTACAGTGGGGCAGTGTGGGGGGCTGGGAACCTGAACACCACAGAAGGGAAGGGGATCTGGTGGTTAGAGCAGATAGGGCTGGGAGCCAAGACTCCTGGCTTCTGTCCTTGGTTCTGGAAGGGAAAGAGGGATTGGGTCCCATTCCCAGATCTGGGAGGGTGAGAAGATCACTGTGCCTGACCTCCTCTCTTGAGCCCTTGAACCGAGAGATCTCCCTTATGCTTCCAGCATGGTGCATGCCCTGGTGCCAGAACTGGAGCAGGTGTCTGCCCCCGGTGCCACACTGATCACTGAGCTGACCAGGTAAGTGCCAACCCAGGGACCTTGCCCAGGGCAGGTCCACCCCATTCCTGGATCATCTGTTCCGCAACTCTCCTTTCTCCCCACAGCTTCCTGCCTGACGTGCGCAAGGAACAGGAGTCCGTCTTCCTCGACCGGGTGATGGCCATGGCCACAGGGGTTAGCTTCGTGCCAGCTGGGATGCCGGATGGACAGAACCGTGCCTGGGCCCGCTTCCAGCACTGGGATGAGGGGCTTGGGGATCACCTCTGCAATTAGCCCCCTTCTCCCCCTCCTTGCTCCCAGTGTGCCCCAGAAAATGGGTGCCATGCCCCCTCCTGTCTGTCTGTGGCCCAGCTTGGAGGTGGGGCTGGAGTGGGGGCATAACACTGTTTGAGAGGAAATAAAATCATCTCCTGGTGAAATCATGGTTGTTTGGGAGTTGGGGGCACCAGGCTGTGGGGAGCAGAGCTGGCTGGGGGGCTTGGTGGGTGACTCTAGGCTGTGGGGAGTTGAGCTGAGTGGGGGGACTCAGCAGGGTGCCCTGAGATGGCAGGGAGCGGGGCAGGACCGGGGATCAGTAGAGGTGTGATGGAGCCCTACAAATTCAGCCCCCTAGGCCGCCTAGGATGAAAGCACGAGTCTCACGCCATGGGTCCTCCCGGGTCTCCCTCCCACTATGGGCTTCTCATTTTCCAGCCCTTCCCTCTACATGACTGGCCCTCTCTTCCCCCATGATAAGCTCCACAGAATGAGTGTCCCTGGGGGGTGGGAATGCTGTGAGCTGCCCCCAAGGGGTTATGTGCCCCTTTCATGGCCAGCAGGGCTATCAGCCAGGCTGGGACCAGCAGGACCCATTGGGCTGGGATCCTCCTGGCCTGGCACAGAGCTGGTCAGCAGAGATAAGGTCAAAGCAAAGACCCTCTTAAGGGGTCACAGAGCCCCCTTTCCTGGCTGGGCTTTTCTGTCTGGGGTCACTGTCTTCTCTTCCAGCCACCCACCACCAGCCAGACCCCCCACCTTGCCTTTGTTCTCCCACCTCCCCTGTCCCCCAAGAGATCACCTGACCCCTGACGCCTCCAGCTGGCCTTTGGGGGGAACCTGCCCCTGCCCTCTAGGGGTTACTACAAAGAATGCAACCCTTAACCCAAGACCTAAATCATGGAGTAATGCACAGAGGAAACTGAGGCACACACAAGCACATTCCCACTTTGTAACAAGGATGCCCTCTGCCTTGGCTGGGACCTTGAGCTGTGGGAGGCAAAAGGCTGAGAACCAGCACCTCCACCAGCTGGCTGCCTGCCCCCCAACTCACACCACAGATAGTGGCTGTCCCTGTTCACACAGCTGTCCCCAGGGCCAGGAACCCACTTGTGGGGCAGAGTCGTGGGCCCAGCCCCCAGAGCAGCTGCCCACCAGATGCCTCGGATGAGATCCGCCCTTCCCCTCCCCTTGTGCCTTACATGGCCCACCTCCGGCTCAGGGCTCTTCTTAACCCGCCGCCAGGCTCCACCCGGAGCCTGCCCTGGACCAGAGACTCGAGGTAACAGGGGGAGCTTCATGCTTGGACCGGACCGCCCTGCCCACCCCACTGACCTGCTGGGGGGGTGTTGCTTGGGGGGGGTGCATGTCCTGCCCAGGGGAGGGTCCCCTGACTTGGGGTGGAGGGTGAGACAGGTAGATTTTTAACCCAAATACGTGAGGGATCTTCAGACCCGCTTTCCCACCCCCCCCCCAAAGCTTGCCCCATCTCCTCCCCCATCTTTCCCCATCCCTCCATCTTTGCCCCCCAGATCTTCCCACACTAGTGGTCCATCAACCCCCAGGCCGGTGACCCCCGCGTTCCCCCCACCCCCCCGCTGGCCTCGCTTCCAGGAAGCACCCCCCCCCCCGACCGCTCCCCCCACAGGAGGCTGCAGCGATAAGGGGCTTTATATTTAGCAGTGACCACTTAGGGGTTTATCTGCCGGGAGCTGCTCCTGCCCCAAATAGGGACAAAGAGCCAGGGCTAGGGAGATAAGGGCCTCTGAGCGCAGCAGTGCCTTCCCTACTCCCCCTGGACCAAAAAAGGTCCTGCCCCTCCCCACCGCCCCATTCCCTGCAACTCGCCCCAGACCCTGGCCAGGGCAAATCTTATTTTCCCATCTTCTCCTCCCAGCTCTTTACAAAGAAGCCACCAGCTCCCGATGGCGGACGAGTGAGTAGCTGTCATGTCACCCTGTGGGAGGGGAGTGAGGTCTAGTGGTTAGAGCAGGGGAAAGTGGGCGCCAGGACTTCTGGGCTCTCGCCCCAGCGCTGTGAGGGAGGTGGGGGGTCTAGTGGTTAGAGCAGCAGGAGGTGGGAGCCTGGGTTCTTTCCCTGGCTCTGGGATTGGGGGGTAGGGTGTCTAGAAGCCAGGCCTCCTGGGTGCTAACCCTGACCCTGGGAGGGGAGCAGGGTCTACTGGTTAAAGCAGGAGGGGCTGCCAGCCGGGACCATGTGAATTTTGAGTGGCTATGTCTGTGCCTCAGTTTCCCCAGATCCTTTTTTTTTTGTTTCTGCAGGGAGGATGTGACTGTAAGGAGAAGCTGGGGGTGGAGAGTGTCTCCCCTTCTGTGCCTGGGGAAGCTGTGAGACGGTGGTGCCATGGGGCAGGGGTGGGGGCTATGTGAGATCAGAGCCACTTTCACCATCCAAACTGTCTTGGGGGGCCAGCGCAAAGCTGATGCCCCCTACAGGGGAGGGGAGAGGCCCTGTGCCCCATTCTCCACCTCCTGGCCAGTCAGCCAGGGCCCTGCCATGGGACTGGATCAGAGCCAACACCTCCTAGAGGGGAAAACGTCTATGCCCTATTCCCCTGAACCAGCCAGACAGTCCCCTGTTATATTTAACCCCTTGGACATTGTCGCTTGCTGCTATCGACCCATTGGGCTCCCCCCAGTGGCTGGCTCCACCCACTTTCCAAGGTTTTGGGGCTCTGCTTGTAATTAACTGTGGGCAGGTATTATTGTTCCTCTGGGGCCAGAAAACTCATCCCTGACTCACCAAGGTAACCCCAGCACCTTGCTGCAAACTGATGCCTTTATCCCCCCCACCCCCACCCCTGCAGTATGAGGAGGAGGGAGAGGTGGATGTGGTGGAGGAGGATGAAGAGGCAACCGAGGAAGGGCCCCAGGAACCAAAGCTCCCCAAACCAGCTCCACCCCCTCCACCACCATCTGCTGCTCCCCCCCTCCGGCGCAAATCTTCTGCCAACTACCGGGCCTACGCAACGGAGCCCCATGTCAAGGTGAGTGCCCACTGGCATGGATGTGCTCCCAGCTGAGCTGGGATCCCGGCTCCACTTTGAATTCCCTGTGTGCACTTGGGTGTGGCCCAGATGTTCTCATAGCCTCAGTTTCCCCCATCTGTGCAAGGGGGTGGGGGGATAACCCTTTTCTTTGACCATTCAGGTTGGGCACCCCTGAGGGTGGGAACTGTGGTGCACAGTGTGTCTGTGCAGTGCCTAGTTTGACGGGGACCCCATTATCAGTCAGTGGGGTTTGCGCAGCACCTGACATGACAGGGCCCTAGGAATTCCCACCACTGTTACTGATAAATACTGTCCTTCTGCTTCTAACGCAGAGAAAATCCAAGATCACAGCATCTCGGAAATTACAGCTCAAGGTAATGGCCCGGATTCCCAGCTAAGTGAGGGGGCTGGATGCTGGGGTAGATGGGCCTGGGGGGATCTGGTCTGGAGGAGTCAGGATGCCTGGACAGACAAGCCCATGGGTCTGGTCTGGGGGGAGCAGGATGCCAGGGTAGATCAGCTTGTGGGTCTGGTCTAGGAGGTCAGGGTGCTGGGGTAGATGGGCTGGTGGGTCACACTGAGGGGTGACACTCACCCACTTTGGCCTGCCAGACGCTGATGCTGCAGGTGGCAAAGCAGGAGATGGAGCAGGAGGAAGAGGAGCGGGCCCGGGAGAAGCAGCGGTACCTGAGCGAACACTGCACCCCTCTTGCCCTGGACAGCCTCCCCTTGGCTGAGCTGCAGGTGCACCCCCCCCCCGGCTTTCTGTCCTGAGCATGGGCAGGGTGAGGGGGCTGGCTTTCATAGGAATGGCTGTGCCCGGGGGGCTGAATCAGTCCAGACAGGTGGGGGGGTTGGTCTGGGAGGGGGCAGAGAAAGGACCCTTTTCTCTTCCTTTTTGCCACCCCCCCCCCCCGCCCTCTGCAATGGGTCTGAGTGACTTCCGCCTGCAGGAACTGTGCCGGGAGCTTCATGCCCGCATTGACCGCGTGGATGAGGAACGCTATGACATGGAGGTTCGGGTCAGCAAGAACATCAACGAGGTATGACTGGGAGGGGGTCCACTTTCACACCCCCCCCCCGGCTCCCCTTCTAACCCCCCCAGCACAACCTCCCTCCTGCACCTGTTCCATAAAAGAGACTGGAAGCACTGGGAAAACACCCTGTGCAATAATAAAAAGACCACTAGATGGTGCTGCAGGGGTGCAGTTTAGATCCCTACCTTCCACACCCCACATCACAGTGCCCTATAGTGCCACCCTGCAGCATCCAGGCCAGCCCTGACTGCCCAGGAAAGAACGCCCCCTTCTCAGCCCCCAGCCTAGCCCCACAGCTCCCCTTAGTGACCAGCCTTGATTGCCCAGGGAGAGCACACCCTACTGAGCCCCCTATCCTGCCCCACAGTGCCTCCATTATTGCCTGATCCTCTCACCCTATGTATCCCCCCCCTAAGATTGAGGATCTGAACCAGAAGATCTTTGATCTGCGGGGAAAGTTCAAGCGCCCAGCACTGCGGCGGGTCCGGCTCTCAGCTGATGCCATGATGCAGGCATTGCTGGGCTCCAAGCACAAGGTGTCGATGGACCTGCGGGCCAACCTCAAACAGGTTAAGAAGGATGACGCTGAGAAGGTAAGTGAGGAGCTGGGGTGGGGGGAGACTGCAGGGGTGGGGAGCAGGGGAAGCCATCAGGACTGACTCTTCCTCCCCACAGGAGAACCGGGAAGTGGGCGATTGGCGCAAGAACATTGATGCCATGAGCGGCATGGAGGGAAGGAAGAAGAAATTTGAGACCTCGGGAGCTGGACAGGGCTGAGCAGGTGAATCCCGCTGCCCTGCACCCTATTGTGACCTCTGCTGACCCCTCCACTGCTGGTGCACCTGCCCCATTGCCCATGGTGCCTGCTGGCCCCCCCTCCACAGCTGGTGCTCCTATCCCATTCCCCACCCCACCCAGTGCCAGGAGACATGGGGCTGGGGTCATACAGCTCAGATGGAGGCATCTTTGATGGCTTCAATTTATTGTTTCTCTCCAGCAGGGGCAGCGATCTGCAGACTGGAGGGGCAGAGATACTGGCCCCTGGAGTGCTCCCCCAGTTCCACTCCCCCTGTTTCCCTCCCGCGAGCACCAACTGGGCACAGCACCCACCAATGTCACCCCTGGCTTTGAAACCTGCCTTACAATAAAACATCTTTGAGTGTCAGGGGTCTGCCCAGCTATCTGTCTGTCTGCTAGCCTTTGTCCAGAGTCAGAGACCTGGAAGAGGGCTTTGAGGGTCACAGGTAGGGACCAAGGGCCTTTCCCTTCTAGGAGGAACCTGTTCAAGCACACCCAATTTCTCCCTCTGCCCCAGAGCAGGGGAGCAAACTCAACAGTCATAGCTTCCAGCTCACCCTTCTGCTAAACTTAGGGCTAGGGGAAAGTGATAGCAAGGCCAGAGAGTCCAGTGTATTGGCTCTTCTGTGTAAGCCTCTGAACCACACCCAGCTCTGGTACCTCCTGTGACTGACCCCCATAGACTTGGCCCCCTAGGGTCACTTAGGCTAATGTCATGTCACTTGTGCCATGGGTCACTCACAGGGCTACCTCCCACTATGGCTCCCCTACTTCCAGCCCTGCCCTCTGCACATCCGCCCCCTGGTTCTGCAGAGAAATTTCCATGGTGTGTGCCCCTGGGGGGAATGACTGGGGGGGGGTTGGTTCTGACCTGCCCTCAAGGAACCATGCCCCCCCCCCATGGCCAGCAGAGCTCTCAGCCAGCGAAGCCAGGACCAAGGTCTGGCGCACAGTTATTTAGCAGGCAGGGCCAGAACCCCAATTCCTGGGTCCTGACCCTTGCTGACTGCCATCCCTCGCCCAGCTCCTGGTCGCTGTCCAGCCATTGTCTGTGTGCAGGGAGGCTGAGCAGCCGCACTTGCCCTCTAGTGGCCACTGCAAAGATCACATCCTTTGCCTGACACCGGGCGACTCTGAGGCATGCACCATTTTCATTGAGAACATTCCCACTTCGTCCCCTTCCACAGTGCAGCTCACCCCACGTGTCTCACCTGAGGCCAAGTGGTCAAGATATGGCAGGTGGTGTTGGCTGGCAGACTGTGGCCACCGGCTGAATTCCTTTAGTGAGTCATGTGCGTCAGCAGCAACAGAGGGGCACCAGCTGAGCTGGGGAGAGGGGAGTCCAGGGCTGGGCTAGCAAGGGGAGGAGGTTCGGGAGTGAGGGGCACCAGCAGAGTTGGGAAAGGGGTGGGAAAATAAAGGCTGGAATGGTGGGGGAGAGGCTCCACCTTAACAAGAGCTCAGGAGTGGGGGAGGATCACTCAACAGGGTCAGGTCCCCATGGTAATGGGGGTCCTGGCCCACCCACCCCATCAAAAGAAAACTGTCTCCCCCCCAGTGCTCAGCCTCATGTCAGGAATGGCTTGTTCAATAGGTTGGGGCACAGATATCAATGCTGAGGAGTCCAAACGGCCTGAATTTATTGCAGGACAATATTTTCTGGGTGTCGGGTGATGAGATCCTGCCCTTTTCTTTGTGCCACCTCGGGCCAGCCCTGGCCACCGATGGAGAGCATTTCCTGCTGAAATCCAGCCTTCCAGCACCCCCTGGGCCTGGCCATGTCTCCCCCCACATCTTTTGCTGGGATGCACCTGCCCACAGCCAGCCCAGGTCTCACCCTGGGCTCTGAAACCTGCCATCAGGCAGGAGGGGCTGGAGCCCATCTGTCTGTCCACTGCTCCTCTCTAGAATGGTGAACTGGCTGCTCAGGAAGCAGCGTACAGGGCCTTTCCCCTCTATGGGTGCCAACTCCCATCTGTCACCAGGGCTGTGGCCTGGGCTGGCTGGTTCAGGAGGATGGGACTTGGGACTTGCTCTGCTGTAAACCACTGACAGGTTAGATCCCAGCAATCCTGGCTCCTAACCCCCACCCCCTCTAATGACTAGCCCACATCTCCCTCCACAGCTGGCGAAAGTGGAACCCAGGAGTATGAAGCTTGCCTTGCAGGCTAACACTCTTGTGCCCTGATTCCCAAGGGCCTTGGAAGCTTTCTCCTTCTCACTCCCTACTCTGCCTATTTTCAGAAATCCTAGTTCTTCTTTGAGCGCTGCTCAGATACATTCAGTAATAGGTGTATCCAAGCCACAGAGCACAATTAGTTGGAAACTTCTGCCCTAGCCTGTCAGGAGAGGGCTGGTGGCCACTGCCCCCCCCACCTCATGGCTATATATGTGGCTGCCACCCGGCCCCTCCTCAGTTCTATTTTGTCCGCCTCAGCGACAGTTCGTGGAACAGCCCGCTCCTTGCAATCATGCAAGCAGCCTGTTTACTTTGTGTATGAGCCAGCAGCTTGATTGGCAACACATCTTTGTGGACATCGTTCCATGGAAGACTGCTTCCTCTTCCGAGCGCCTGCCAGAGCAACAACACCACTCTCCTCTGCCACCCGCCATGCCAGGGTTTAACCTTTGTGCTGCCTGTGGCAAGGCCTTCCTGCGGGACGACCCCCTTGTGAAGTGCCTACAATGCCTGGGCGAAGCCCACTTGGTCACCTCCTGCTTCATCTGTCTGTCCTTTAAACCCAGGACAACAAGAGACAGGGAGCAAAGGCGCCGTGCGTTGGCCTCCAGGCAAGTGCAAAAGCCCACCCCGAGGCTTCGGGGTCTTCTCTGGCACCGCATGCTTCTTTGGCACCAGACTCTTCCTGGCACCGCTCACCACGGGGCTGCAGAAAGGCCAGCTTAGTACCGGTCCCGGTACCATGCCACCGGCACTGGTCCTGGTCTCCCTCTCGGGGATCACCAGGGGATCACATGAAGCCAGTACCACTCCCTGCTACATCAGAGGCATTTAAGGCAGCAAAGACGCTTCTCTTACTCCCTACACTGCCCTCTCCAGTACCCCCCAGGAGAAGGGGTAAACCAGCCTTTGCCTCAAGGGCCTGGCCCCCCCAAAGGGCACCAAACACCCTCTCCAGTCTCAGTTCCAAGTTCCTTGACACCAGAACCCCCTAGCCAGATCCCTGGTACTGTTGAGCTGTCTCCTCCGCACCATGTCACCTTGCCGTCCCCGACACCATCATCACGGTCCCGGATAGTCTCCCCTCTGTCAAGCCTGGAGGGGGGTCCAAATGGCCCCACCCTAGGCTCTCAGCGCTGGCACCATTTAGGTACCAACCCCATTAATGGTGTCTGCAGGAGACTGTCTCAAGCCCTTGTGGTGCTGCAGAGCTCCCAGTGTCACCAGCACCTCCAGCACTGGCCAGAACGTTAAACCCCATGCCATCTTCTTACATGGGAGATCTCATGGTGCATTTTGACCTTCTGCACAGTGATACTGCGCATATGAGGACAAAGGTTCAATCCTCCAAAGGGTCTGCCGACACACTTTTTGGGCCGGTGATCTTGTCCGGCGACCCTGTCACGGTCCCACTCCACACTAGCATTGTCAAGATGGCGAAGTATGGGCTCTATAACCCCGGCGTCCGATATGGTGGGCCTAAAATATCAGGTTCCGGGGACACACACACACACTCACTCACTCTCTCTCTCTCTCTCTCTTTTCTCTCTCTCTCTCTCCCTCTTCTCTCTCTTTTTTTTTTTTTTTTTGGCATTCAGGGTACTGGGATTCCCGGTCCCTATCCACTCTAAAGTTGGGCATGTCCCGTTGGACGTGCAACTCTATAACCTTCATGGCATGAATGTTGCAATAGGGGAATTAGGACCAAGGCTATGGGCCATCGAGAAAGGTTTCTCCCCGCAGCCAAATTCCCTTATTTTGATACCTTTGGTAAATTGTTATTTATCGGGCACTTGGTTGGTGTAATGCCTGGGAATGCTTATTGGTTCCCTTCCATGAGAACATTGGGAAGGTTATGTTGTCTTTGCCAAAGACACCTTAGCCTCAGGTGACACTTAAATAGGGCTGTGGCTTCCCCTGGACACAGTCGGTCATGCCATCCGTACAACCAGGGATGAGCAGCCTTGTCCCTCAGGGGGCCATGTAGGCATTGAGCCCCATTCAGCAATACTCCCTGCCTGTCCTCCAGATGCTTCTTTTGGTCCAACTAAGAAAAGAGCAGGGTTTTTTCCCCTGTTTCTCTTTTCCATCTTCCTCGCATTCTGCAGTATTTGGTACCTATACCTGGTAGAGGGGTAGCTCCAAGGTCCGCTCCCTTTTCCTGTAACCTTTACATTCCAATTGACGCTAGTACCAGGGTAGTGGACTTCTTTTCCTTAGCAGTTCCTTAATACCAACTGCTCAGATCCTTAGACCAAGTCGCTTCCTCAGTTTCAGGCTTATAGGCACCTCCATTGGAAGTCCCACATTAAGGGACATAGGCCTTGCCGCCTTTCACGGATTAGCAGGCTCTCCAACGCAGCAGGATTCACATTTTGTCAGTCCCTGCCTGGAAGCTGAATCTTATCCACCATCCACCTTGGTTAGAAGGGTCTCAATGTTGAAGCCCCTTTTTTCCTCAAAACCCCACATACGAGGTTCTTCCTAATAGGCCGTCTATTCCCCACTGGGGCCAGATCTCCTGGCTCAGGTTTCTTCTACCTGGTCTTCAGGTCCAAGGCCAACACCTTAGGGCCCTCTGGGGGACCTCGCTGGTTTGAGTCAGCTACCTTGTGTGGGAAAGCAGTGCTGGAGGCGGACAGGGCCAACCCCACACCCCATCCTCAGGCATGGCTAGTAGTCACCTATTACTCAATGTATCCAAGCAGCGCTCAAAGAGGAACCAAGGGTTACGTACCAGTAACCGTCCTTCTTCAAGATGGGCTGCTCAGATTCATTCACAGCCCTCCCTCTTTCCTTACAACTCGAGTTGGCGACTTTTAGGGACTGAGTTGGGGCCGGGCAGCAGCCACATATGTAGCCATGGGGTGGCATGGAAGGCAGTGGCCACCTGCCCCTTCTTGACAGGCTAGGGCAAAAGAGTTTCCGACCAATCGTGCAGTGTGGCACAGCTACACCTATTACTCAATGAATCCGACCAGCCCATTCCGAAGGAGGACGGTTACTGGTAAGTAACCCACCACTCCTCTGTTCCCAAGGAGCCAGTTCCCAGCCAGAGACACTGCAGCTGTAACCCACAAGGCAACGAGGCTGATACGAATGGGATGTATTTAAGTTGTGTTCAAGGCAGGCACAAAAGTTCACATCACAAGCGGGTGCAATGGAAGCAAAGGGTAACAGTAGAAAACAGACCCCCAAAAATTTGACTGACTGCAGACCCTTATCCAGAGTTACCTGTGCTAGCTCCCAACATAGGTGTTTTTTGTCCCCTCAGGGGCAAGAACCTAGGAGTTTGGACTCCCAGCCCCTCCTGCGCTAACCGTTCAGCCTTAGGGACAGAGATCTGTCCTTCAGTCTATGGGTTTCCAACTAGAAGCTGTCTCATGTATGTCACTGGTCACTCTATGTAGGGATCTGCACCCCACCAGCCCAGTGCCCATCTCCCCACTGCTCTGCGCAGGGAACCCCACTCCTGAGCGGACTGGATAAGTCACTGACTGAGCCCTTTAGCCAGACTTCCAGTCAGCAGTGGGGAGAGATCAGCATTGATTCCAATTCACTCAGGCAGGAAGGCAGCCTGAGGCTTGACCAGCTGGAGGAAGGGGAAATCCAGGAGGGTGTAGTTGGCCAGATAGATGGTCTCCCTCCAGCCGGGTAGCTGGCCCAGCTGCCAAAGGTTCCAATGGTCATGATCGTGTGGTTGCAATGGGCCAAGAGAGCAAAATCCCATCCTGGTGACAACTCGTTCCTGTCCCCCCAGAGAAATACACATCCCCCCGCGAGATCATTTTGTTCTCCTTGCACCACTCCAGGACTGTCTCCAGGTACTTGGCCCAGAAGTAACTCATGGTCTTCTCCACGCAGACCTTGTCTGCCACCACCCCCTTCAAGGTCTGGGGCATCACTCGGACATAGTCCCCCTTCTGGATGTGGATGCCCATGTAAGTCATGCTCTGGTGCTGCCCAGGCAGCCCGGCCAGGTACTGGTTGGTTTCCTCCTTGAAGTGGTCGTGGAAAGAGAATTCCTGCGGGGTCTCCTGCTGGATGTGGTGGTACAAGGTCCAGGAGCGGGGGTAGCCTGTCGGCCGGAAGTATTTCCCCTCAATGTGCCTGTACTCCTCTGACATCCAATCAGGGACTCCAGAGTTCCTCCGTGGGACCCCCAGATCTAGTCACTGGAGACCACAGGCAGGGTGATGCGGGAGAGCAGTGCCAGCTACTGGTGCATCTCTGGCACGATGTATGGCTAGCGCCTGTTCATCTTGGCTATGGCATAGAGGGTGGCATATGCCCCCATCTATTTCCTCATAGTCCACATGCCCCACCCTGGGCTGAGGGCTGGCCTGGGTCATTTGAAGTCAGGGCTCTCTGCCTTTATCTTGTGAATTTGCTATTTAGCCATAGGAAGGTGGAGATGGCTCTGATAAGTGTGACCCGGGCCTCCTGGGATACCGTTCTGAATGTGCCAAAATCAGGGCAAGCTGCAAAACCAGGGGCTGAACCCCCAAACCACTGATGTGTGGTACTTAAACCAGTCTCCCACTCAGCAACAAAACATGCTTCTGATTCCCCACTCTGGTCATCATCAAGCATCACAAAATAGAAACAGCCTCCTTTATTTCACATTAGCTCTTCTGGCCCCCACCTGCCACTGGGTCTCTTAAAGAAATAGGTTCTCCTGACCCCAAAGGATCAGTCGCACCACCCTGAACAATATAGGCTTGGATTTTGCCCAAATTACCACACTGCCAGCCAATTCTTTAGTAACTACAACTAAAGGTTTAATATAAAAAGAAAAGAAACAAAATATGAATGTTAAAGGGTCAAAATTAATTACATACCTACAAGAGTCCATAGAAAGCAAATCCTTGACGAATCTGGACGGTGCTGGTTCGTCCAATTCCTCTGGTAGACACCCAGCGCCTGACTGGGCCTCAGGCCAGCTGCTGTGAGTCTGTGCTACACAAATCAATGCAGCCTGACTTCTCTGGCTCCCACCTGCTGGCTGCTTAGTGCTTCCACCTTAGCTCAGCCCCACACAGTCTCTGACTTGCCCAGACATGTCCAGCCTGCAATTTCAGCTCAGGGGCAGGAGAGCACTCTCCTAGCTCCCTCATTGTCCTGTCTAGCCAGTCAATCAGACTATCTTGGGACACTGGCCTTGCCCACTGGCCCTGGGGCTGTCTGTTTCAGAGTCCTGCTTTCAGGCTGGAGTGGCCAATCGAAAAGGCCCATTCAGTTTCAGTAAGGGGCTACCAGTCACCTTACCCTGGCTACTCAGAAGCCCAGCCAGCAAAAAAGGGCTTAAATAAAAGCCTGGTCATCAGCATTGTTGTGAAATGGACATTGGGGAAGGAGGCACTTCTATGACCTGGAAATTATGAGTTCTCTTGATTTATTTTCTCCAGCCAAGAGGAAACCAGTTTTCTTCCAGTCAAGAGGAATGAAGCTAGCTGGCCATTTACACCTCAGTTAACTGTGTCTCCTTTTTGAGCTGAATGCTGAGAAAGGGCTGTGGGGAAGCCAGAAAGAATTCAGAAAGCCACCAGGTTGCGGGTGTCTAGTGGAAGGGGGCACATCAGTGATGTGCACAGCTAGATTTGGATGCCAGAGGCCCCCTTCACCAACAGGAAGCATAAGGGGAGGGACTGGGTTCCTTTTCCTAATGTGGTGGAAAATGCCAGGCAGGTCAATGGGGAGGGACAGTGATTTTTGCTAGGTAGGGAGCCGGGTCCCTTAGCTCCCAAGAGGCACAAGGGATTTTGTTTCTTCAGGGCCCCATTTGTTCCTCACATTCTCACTTACTTGTGCCAGGATTTGCCAAACCAGCTCTCCTCGTTCTCACTGGGGCAGCCTCTTCCCAGAGGAGCAGTGGGGCTCGTGATTCTGCTAGGGTGCCTGCAGACTCAGGGCCACTGGGGAAGGCCAGAGCTGGGGGCTATGGGGAGCTGACCCACAGAAAGTGCTGACAAGATGCCCCCCTCCCCTTCTGCTAAGAGCAAGTGACACTGAGGGGACACCTAGCCCTGTGTATGCACAGAGGTAGATGAAGTGGTGCTGGGGAACCCAAATGAGAACAAGTGGGAACAAGAGACCCAGCCCAAAATCCCACCTTGCTAAGGTAAGATGGTGGAGAGTCCCTGCCTAGAAACTGTCCTGGCCCCTCTCAGAGCAAAGATACTGACCCCTTTGGCCAGCTGGCTGCACCCCTGGCCCTCTAGCTCAGTGGTTTTCAAACTTAGGGTCGGGACCCAGAACTGAGTCACAGACCCTCAGACACTGGTTTGTGGTGCTCTGCGGCCATCACCAAAAGACTGGAATGCATTGCTCAAAGATGAAATTGTTGGGTCACCGGCATAAATGATTTTTTTTCAACTGGATCCTGAGGAAAAAAGTTTGAAAACTGCTGCTCTAGCCAGCTACTTGCATACCCATCCATCAGCACCCATTCATCCATCCATCTATCCATCCATCAATCCTTCCCAGCCAGCCATTCCTCCATCTAGAGCATGACCATTCTTTCACTCAGTGATCCCATCCATCCATCGTGGTCACAGCAATGGAATAAGGCATGTGAACTATCAACTCCACTGCTGTCTGGGGAATCACAGAGACAAATATGACATCTTCTGTTCCTTGGCCAAGGTGACGAAGCCCCAAGCTTACATCCCTGGCATGCCCCACTCTTCTGTATCACCTCCCAGCTGTCTCATTGCTCCTCTCATGCCTTCTAATTATATCTGTGTCTAGCTAGCTAGCCCCATAACCTCCCTCGCTCTGTCCAGGCTCCTGCAGTCCCAGCACAGAACCCTGCACTCTGGACCACCCAAGGCTGCAGGCCTTACACCTTCCTCCCAGCATGGCCAAGCACCAAAAGTGACTGGGGTGACACGGAGGTGCTGTGGACATTTCACCTGTGTCCCAGCTGATCATGGGGTGTCAATGCACTGTGCTGTGGGGGCAGCAGCGGGCACTCTCCTCTAGAATTGATGCTGGCCCTTGTGCCCCTGGCCAAGGCTAGTGAGGACTGTGCTGGTTTGCACCTGATGGGCCCCTGAACTCAGTTTGAATCTGGCCTCCAGCCACATTTCTGGCCTGGGTCAGCCCACCCTGAACTCCCTTCTCCACCTCCGACAGTTGTATGAACCCACAAAGAGCCTCCCCTCCCCCACAAAAGACCAGGACACCCCAGCCAGGTTTAGCCACACACCAATTTATTCTCAAGTCATTGGTCAGAAGCCTGCAGCCTTAGGAAAAGCCACCATGGCCTCAACAATAAATACTCAGAACTGGAACAATAACCCAATAAATAACAGGAACCCACCCACACCCACAACCCCAGCATCCACCAACCCACACCATAAATACATCCTGCTGGTTAATAAATAAATTATTAAATACATAGAAAATAGGACTCAAGTAGAGCCAGAAAAAGGGTAGCAAAAACCCAAGCAGAGACATTCAAGCAAAGAGGGCCCAGCCCAAAGTTTGTCCAAAATCTGCCCTCAGAGGGCATCATGGCTCGCCTGCCACACATCTGTCAGTTTTTGGCTTCAGTCCATGACAGTCTAGTGGAAATCTGTCACAGAGCCAGGCAGGGAACCCAGGAGTCCTGGTTCTCACCCCCCTCTCTCTAACCACTAACCCCCCCTCTCCTCCCAGAGCTGGAGAGGAAACCCAGGAGTCCACGTGCTCAGAAGACATAGCTGGGACTCAGCACCCGGGAGAGCCGGCCCATCATGCTGAGGGGGTCCGAGGACTCCACATCCAGTGGTGGGTCATTGTAAAAGTCATACTCCAGGAGGACGGGTTCCACTGGCACCCGGCTGACCATGGGCAGAAAGTGGGAGAGACGAGGGGATGGGCGTCCCCGACCAGAAGGGCCTCCAGTGGGCCGCAGGCTGACGGGCACATTGTAGGTCTCGGAGAAGTACAGGTTGTAGCCATCACGCTGGACCTTCTCCCGGAAATTACAGGCTTCCTCGGAGTAAGATCTCTGGGGGGGAAAGATGGAAGGGCAGATGAGTAACCATGCCTGAGGCCCCCCCACTCTAACCACTAGACCCCCTCTTCTCTTCCAGAGCTGGGGATACAACCCAGAGGGATGTATACACTTAGGGGCTCTTTGAAGTCAACTTAACAAGGTCATCTTTAAGTCGACTTAAAGTAGACCTTGTTAAGTCTACTTCAGGGTGTGCCTACACTGGAGACAGTGTAGGCCCAGGACTTTCCCTGCCTCCCTGCGTCTGATCTGGCTCCAAGCCGCTTGCCACAAGCAGCAAGGGGCTGGGAGCCTGCTCTTGCTATCACTGGCAGGCAGCTGGGAGCCCGATCTGGCCCTGAGACCCTTGCTGAAAGCAGCAGGCAGCTGGGAGCCAGATTCGGCTCCCAGATGCTTGCTAGCGGTGGCTGGAGCTGGATTGGGCCCCCAGACCCATACTGGGACCCAGGCTGGCCAGAGGGCAGGGCCTGGGCCTCAATCCTTCTTGCCCTGTAAAGTCACTTTACACATTTAAGTCAACTTTCAGAGAAGGTCTTGTTAAGTTTGACTTAAGCATGTGCTTAAGTCAACTTAATAAAATCTAAATTTGGCAATGGAGTTCCTTAGGTCAACTTAAGGCAGGTTAAGTCAGCCTAAGACTGACATGCCCCAGGACTCCTGGCTTCCACCCCTCCCTGCTCTAACCATTGGATCCCACTCCCTTTCCAGACACATGACCAGAACCCAGGAATCGTAGCTCTCAGCTCTACTGCGTCTAACCACCAGACCCCATTCCCTGCCCAGAGCTGGAGATGGAACTCAGGAGTACTCTAACCACTAGTCCCCATTCCCTTACCAGTACCATAGCCAGAGCCCAGGGGACCTGCCTCCCAAGCTCTGCCTGCACTCTAACCACTAGACCCCTCTCTTCTCTCTGAGACAGGACGGAGAAGAGATACAGGGCTGGATGAGTCCTTTAATTGGTTGTGTCCACTTGCCCCATCCAGCTGCCCCTCAGCTTTCGCCCCATCTGCCCTGCCCACTACTGCGAGGGTCCTACCACACTTACCGCCCCATGGAGCTTCCCACTGGGATCCATGCACAAGAACAGGAGTGTTTTCATCGCCTGAATCCGGATCACACCTGGCTTCACAGCCTTGATCTCCATCAGTGCTACAGATAGCATCACAGGTAGAGCAAAATCAGCAAAAGCACCAGAGCCTCCCTCACCCCCACCAGCCTCCACTCCCCTCCCAGCGCCAGCAAGATAACCCAGGTGTTCCAGCCCTCCAAATAATAGACCCCAACCCCTTCCCAGGGCCAGGGAGAGAACCCAGGCGTCCTGGCTCGCAGCCGCACTCACTGTAGGGGCTCTGGTCGGGGGCTCCGCGGACAGCTCCCCCGGCAGTGATCTCCAGGTAGAGCTGCGTGTCGGCGCTGGCGGTGTAGAGGTGGCGCAGCCGCACCTGGCCGTCAAACTGGTAGAGAGGGCTGGAGTTTTGCAGGGGAGCAGCGTGGGAGAGAGTAGGGGGCCGGGCCCCCCACATCAGGGCAGCGAGGAGCACCCAGGACTCCGCCGGGCTGGGGGCCGAGCTGCCCCACATGCCGCTCTTCTGAGCGCTGAGCTGAACTGGGTAGAGAACCCAGGCGTCCGGGCTCGCAGCGCTCGGCTCTAACCACTAGACTCTACTGCCGGCACCCCGCTCCGGCCGCAGCGCTTCTCTAAGCCGCTCACCGGCTCTGCCTTGCTCCTGTTTTCTGAGCCCCCCGGCCCTGCGGCGCCGTATTTATCCTCTGCCCCCCGCCCCGCCCCGCCCCACGGGTCTAAGTCACGGGATGGCCAGGCCAGGAGGGGGTGAGACCAGACTGATGCAACCGGCAGAGGAAAGGAGAGCTGGCGCCGGCCCCCGAGCCCCGACACCCCAGGGGCCCCCGTCACTTCCATAGCACCCCTGCAGGGTCCCTGACACCCCAACACCATCGCCCTCCGACGCTAAAACCAGCGGGAGTCCCGTGGCAACGTATAGACTAAGATTTTTTCGGGCATAAGCTTTCGTGGGCTCCAATCCACTTGGTCAGCCCACGCCCACGAGAGCTGACACCCCAAAAATGTTAGTCCATAAGGTGCCATAGGACTCGCGCTGGTTTTGCTGCGCCCAGACTAACACGGCTGCCCCTGAACTTCCCCCCGACACCAGCACTAGTGCCCCCCAACTCCTCCATGTCATCCCCCCAACACCATCAGAGCCCCCCCGTCACCCCAACACCGTCAGCCCCTGACACCGCAATACCATCCCTCCCGCCTCTTCTGCCCACGCCCCCCAACACCTCAGCACTGCCCCCCAACCACATACCCACACCCCAGTTTCCTCCTTCCCTTGTCTCTGGGGCACCCCACCTCCATCCATCCCTTTGCCTGACACCCCTCCTGCAATCTAGCCCCCCACAACCCCACCCACTATTTCGGGGTTCACACCCCACTCCTCGCTGTGGGCTCAGGGCCTCTAGTGGAAGGGGGCAAATGGTTGGGGGGTGCTGCATGAGGCTGGGCTCCGGGATCCTGGGTTCTCCCCCCCGGCTTTGGGGAGCAGGGTCTAGGGGTTAGTGAAGGGGGTATTGGAGCGACACCTCTGCTTAACATGCAGAAGGTCCTGGGTTCAATTCCCAGGGGGTTGGACTCGATGATCTCACAAGGTCCCTTCCAGCCCTATGATATGATATGATTTGATTTGACTCTTGGGGTCTCTCCTCTGTGCTCACCTCTCCTTTGCCACAGTTGCTCAATAAATCTTTTGCAGGTCCCAGAGAGGAGGCACCTGGATTAGGTGGGTTTATGGCTTGGGAGTCTTGGCCCAAAGGTGCTCCCGCAGCATAGAGTTTGGGGATTTTGCTGCCCCCTGCTGGAGGGGTTGGGCCTGCCAGGCTGTGTGTTAGAAAAACAACCCAGAACATCTGCAAAGGGCCTGAGAGCATCCGGCCACCTGTCCAGCAAATGTAGGATTAGTTTATTGCAGGATGTGGGGACTGGTGGTGACAAGTGGGTGGGTGGGAAGGAAGAACTGGGAGCCAGGACTCCTGGGTTCTTTCCCTGTTCCGGGAGGGGAATGGGATCTGGTGCTTAGGTTGGGGGGCAGAGGCTTCTGGGAGCCAGGACTCCTGGGTTCTTAGCTCACATGTCCAGTATGTCAAATAAACAGAGCTGATCAAAATATAAATATTTGGCTTTGCCACATGGCCAGGCAGGGGGGCTCCCAGTGGGGTAAAGGTTGGGTGCAGGGACGTGTTCGATGTGCCCCATTCCTGTTGCCGCATACCAGTAGAGCTGGCTCAGTCTCCCTGGTCCTTTCCACCTCCTGAGCCAGTACCCAGCACCCACCTCAGCACTTCAGACCATGTACGGGTCCCAGGCTAGCAGGCCTGGAGCTACAGGGGGCAGGCTGGAGCATGCAGCTGGCTGGTGCCCACTCCACTCTGCTGACCCAACCATGCCCATGAGCTCATCACCCAGGACCGTGGCTCACCAAAACTGGTTGGTGTCATGGGGGGGGGCAGGTTCACTTTTGCTGGGACTTTGCCTGATACACCTGGGCATGGGGCCAGGGCAAACATGACCCTGGCTGCCCCCAGCCTGCCTGAGTGAGGCCCACTCTGTAGGCAACTTTGCACGCACACCCAGGCTCTAACATCAGCCCCCCTGGCACCTCCCAGCACCCCCAAGGCTGCCCTCCCCCGTGTTTCCAGGGCCACCCCCCGAGCCAGTATCCAAGAGTCACCCCCCACCAGTCAATGTCCATAGGGCTGTTCCCCCACATTGCCAACACCTCTTGAACTGACTTGCATTTTCTCTCATCTCAAAGGAATGTGCAGAGTCATGTACCCACTGCCTGGGTGCAAGGGCTGCTTCCAAGTAGAACCCCTCACCAGGCTCTGAGAAACAATGGCCTGGAGCCCAGACTACTGGTTTCTCCCCCTGGCTCTGGAAGGGAAGTAATGTCTAGTAGTTAGAGTAGAGGGCATGGGGAACCAGGACTCCTAAGTTCTCTCTCTGGCTCTGGGACCTGAGTTGGGCCTAGTGGTTGGAGTCAGGACTCCCAGGTTCCAGCCCAACTGCCATCACACCCGGCTCACGAGGAAGCCACTCACCCCACCCCATGACGACACCCTCCATGCATCCGGAACTTGCCTCCCCACCCCCGGTGTTCCAGGATGCGCTTCCGATCCCCCATGACCAAGCTTGCGTCAGGCTGGGGCTGGGTACAGCTAGCGGGGGCGCAGGAGTGATGGATGGCTCAATCCAGCCTCGCCTGCACCAGGTGGCTACAATCTAAATATTTATACCCTTACTGCCCCAGACTGGGCTGATGCTGTGGGTGGGGGTGTGGGGGCAGCCAACAATGAATGCAGAAATAGAAAGAATGAGAAAGTGAATAAGAAGAAGAAGGAAAAAGTGAAAAATGCAGAAGACCAAGAGAACAAACAAGTGAAAGGGTCAGAGGATGGAGAGGACAAACAAAAGGCTAGGAAAAATTAGCGAAAGGCCAGAAACATAAGGAGAATTGATGAAAAACCAGAATGTATCAGAGGACAAATGGAAAGCTAGACAGAATGAATGAATGCATAAAAAATTAGGGAAAATGGATGAGAAACCAGAAAGAATGAGGGAAAGAACAAAAATGTGAAAAGCATCCGAGAGTGACCAGAAAGCTAGACAGAATACGGGAAAAACTACAACGAAGGACCAAGCAAACACACGAAAACTAGAGGAAACGAACACAAAAAAAAAAGCAGGTGGACTGAAAATGAATGAGCGCCCAGAAAGATCAAATGAACGAGAACAGAGGAAGAACCCCTGAAAAATTAGGTGGAAGTGGAAGGCTAGGGAGAATGAAAAATGAAGGAAAAACTGGGATGAACAAGTGGCAAAAAGAAAATAAAAGAAAACCTGGAGGAGGGGGGCCAGGAGAGGGGAGGGAAGGCAATGGGCCCCAGCAAGGGTGACATGTCTGATTGGGAACTGGAAGGATCCATCAGAACCCAATAATTTGGATGCCCTGCAGTCAAATTGGGGCTAGAGGAGAAAGGCCCCACGCCTCATTTCCATGACGCCCCCTACAGGGAAAGTCCTATTGCACCCCACCCCGACCCCAGGCTCTGGCCAGCTCTGTGACTCCTGACTTGCTGTTTACAGTCCGCCCCCACCCCGAGTCCCCCGCTCCCAGTTTTACATCATCCTGGCACAGCCATCACGTAGCCTGGATGACACAGAGGTGAGGTCATAGCGCCCGCCAGGAGGAGGACACACACGGTCTGTGCAGTGCCTGGCATGACATGGCCACCTTGGTCAGAGGGGGAGTCATGCAGTCCTGTTGAACCTGCTGTCAGGGACCCCCCACCCCCCCAACACAAACTTGACCCAGCAGGCTGATTTCATTGTGTTTAATTAAAAAGCATCTCGGGTCAGCACCCAGACCTGTGTCCCTCTGATGGGTGGGGAGCCACAGGCCCAGGTTGGGTGTCACCCCCCACCACTCCAGGCAGCAGGTGCCCCTTGGCCTGGTGCCAGGGACACAGAGTAGCTGAGAGCCCAGGGGAGCCTAGAACAGGTCCAGTGGAGGGGGGCTAGCTCAGATAGATTCAACTAGCACCAGTCAGAGGTGAGTACAGGGGGAAGGAACAGACACCAGGCAGAGAGGGGTTCAGGGTAGGGGATTTCTATCTCTCTCTATTGCACTTTGAAAGAAAAGAGGTGGTTCCCAACCCCCTGAAACAGGTGCTGGGGGGCAGGATCTTTGGGCTGCTGGATCCTCCCGGGGCAGGGCTGGGTTTGGTTCTGCTCCAGGGGAGCCACGTTAGTCAGGGAGTGATCAGCGGGTCGCGGGTTCAGTGGAAGAGGAGGTCTGCTCTTGGGAGTGTTAAAGCCAAAGTGCCCCCCCCCCCAAGACAAATGGGGGGGATCAAGTCTGGGTCAGACAGGCAGCACCCAGTCGCTGGACACACGGCCATACTGCAAAAAGACAGACAGACATACAGGGTGTCAGAATGGGGGCACGGGCTCCCACAGGTTGGGAGAGATATTGGTGCCAGCCCCCTGCCCTGGAATTGGATAGGAACCAGTGCCCCCAAGAAGGGAAAGGCTGCATACTGCATACCCCAGCACACACCTACACCCACCCTCCAGGGAGCCAAGGCCCCTGTGGGCTGAATCTTTTCCATGCACTTGAAACGCCATCCCCATAAACCCTCACCACCACCCCCAGCCCTCCAGTACTAACCTCTTCCCCCAAGCCCCTGTGCTAACCTCTGCACCCCATGTTAGCCCCTGCCCCCAGTACCTGGATGTCTGTCAGTGCCTTCAGGAAGCGTGTGGTCAGTTCTGGGCCATTCTCCATGGTGGGGATGTGGTAGCCCTGGAAGGAGACGACTCAATTGGATCCTTGTGCTGGCCAGCCTGGTGTAGCCCTCCCCTCGCCCCCATCAGATCAGGGTCACGCCAGACTGGTTCCTGGTCCCCCTCTGCACTCCCAGATCAGCCTGTGGGCCCAACACCCCCACATCCCAGCGGCTCACCTGACCCTGGTACAAGATGTGGCTGATGGGACAGACCACACAGGCCGTGCCCGAGCCGAACACCTCGCGGACCCGCTTCTCCTGCAGTCCCCGCAAAAGGTCGGCCATGGTGACGCTACGCTCCGACACCTTGAACTCACCCTGTGGGAGAAGGGAGGTCAGGGTGGGGATGAGGGGCAGTGCCCCCTAGTGCTGGGGATGGGGGATATGTGGCACAGCTGGGAACAGAGCTTAGAGGATGGCACCCCTATGGCTGGGGGGAAGAATGGGGCACAGCTGGGGGGCGGAGGATGGCACCTTCTGGTGCCCAAAGTCATAGACAAGGTCAGTGAGAGGGACACAGTGATGAACTTGGAGGCTAAAAGCAGGGAGTGGATTTGAGGGGCTCCCCCCATCCAGTGGGGGTTGGAGGGTTCAGAAAGTCCTGGATGGACTGAGGAAGGGTCACCCAAAAGGCACCTGGGCCCCCCACCTCCAGTCCAGCCCTGGCAGGGGGCTGCTCAAACAGGGATTCCCCAATCACTGCCCATCCCCTATTCCAGCTCCCAACACCCCCTCCTGAGAGGCAACCACCCCCCCACCTGTCACTGCAGACCCCTCCCAGCCTGGGGTGAACCAGCTTCTCAGCTTCCCCCTGGCCTGGACTCCATGGGCCTTCGATGGGTGCCCAGGCCAGGACCTACAGCCACATCGGTCCCTCAGGAATCCCTGGGGCAGAGCTCAGAGACAAGCTTCCATGGAGCAACCCCCATAACTCATAAGGGGTCCAATCCTTTCACGCCACCAGCTCCTAGTCGACTGGGAGCCTCCTGTCCCCCAGATGCTCGTCCATCCCCCAGACAGCTCCTCAAGCTGGGCCTGGAATTCCTCCTCTGGCCTGGCCTGGCCCCATCTCATGCACTGCTCACAGGCACAGCCCCCTTTCTTTTCTTTTTCTGGGGGGAATTGAGACCTCTCTCATATCTGCCCTCACTCACCCACTTGCGTGCCAGGTCCAGCAGGCTCTGCCGGGTCACCCCAGGCAGAATGATCCCATTCAATGGTGGTGTCACCAGCTCCAAGTCTGGAAAAGAACAAGCCATTCACATGCGCCCCTCGGGCCTGGCCCCAGAACGTGGCCCATGAGGCAAGGGGGTTGGATTCATGGGCACCATTCACCTGGACAGAGATGCTGTGGAGAAGTGGGAACCCTCTGCTAGGTTAGTAAGGGAAGACATGGGTGTTGACCCTCTATCTTTTCTATCTGGGTGATGGGACACAGGTGGGTGATATGGGGTAGAGCCACTAGGGGGCAGGGGGGTAGTGTTTAGGGAGCCTGTACCTGGGACCCCCC
>ML682024.1:6310178-6353031 GCA_007922195.1 Podocnemis expansa | reverse complement strand
GGGGGGTCCCAGGTACAGGCTCCCTAAACACTACCCCCCTGCCCCCTAGTGGCTCTACCCCATATCACCCACCTGTGTCCCATCACCCAGATAGAAAAGATAGAGGGTCAACACCCGTCTCTTCCCTTACTAACCTAGCAGAGGGTTCCCACTTCTCCACAGATGCACCCCTTGAAGGTGGGGCATGGGGGCTGGGCATACAGAGACCTCTCTCCTGGCGCTGAGACACAGTCACCTCTGGGGTGGGGAGTGGGGGGCTGGTTACATCTGGACCCTCACCCAATGATGAGATGCAGCCACCTCTGGGGTGGGCCATGAGGGTGTGTACCTAGGGACCCAGGGCAGGGGCAGGGGCAGGGTCTGTCTCTTACCTCCTTGCTCATCCATCCAGAAGAGGAAGATGTTCATGGTGCCAACCTCGGTGATCTGGTGGTCGTTGCCATAGAGCCAGAGGGCCTGCTGGTATCCAGCCCGTGTGGCCTCATCCTGCACCAGGATGGTGGGGGCATAATTCCTAGAGACGCAGGGGGACAGGCATCCTCAGAGTGGGGCACAGCTAAGGGCAGCACCCTCTAGTGGTTAGCAGGAGAGGGGTATGGCCAGGGGAGCAATGAGAAAGGACAGCACCCCCTAGTGACAGGTCAGGGGGAAACGGTACAGAAGAGCAGGGGGCACCACGCCTCGTGGCAGGCAGGGGGAGACGGGGTGCTGGGAAGAGGGAAAGAAGGAAGGACGTGCCCCCTAGTAGCAGATTGGGGGCAGGTGGGGTACAGCTGGAGGTGGAGAAATCAGTGCTCACTAGTGGCAGGCTGGGAAATGATGGGGAATATGAACGGGGTAGGGAAGAAGGGTGGTGCCCCCTAATGGCAAGCTGGGGAGAGACAGGACCAATTGGGGAAGGAAGGTGGTGTTTCCTAGGCTGGGGGCAGACAGGGGACAGACAGGGATGGGAAGGTCAGTGCCTCCTGTTAGAAGGCTTGGGAGTGATGGGAATGTCAAGGGGATAGGGAAGGAGGGTGCGCCCCCAGTGCTAATCTGGGGCATGGGGGCTCATACTCACCCTCCCATCTTGAAGTCTCCGACGCCCCCCATCCAGGCACGGATGTAGCGAGGCTCAGCCAACAGCTCCACAGGGCCCATAGGGCCGACAGCAAAGTAGGACCCCACGGGCGACAGGATGACGAAGAGGAGGGCACTGTTGGACCGAGCAACCCCCAGGGATGACTGTGGGAAGTGGAGCAAAGCATTATAGCTACAATGCCCCACACCAGGACCCACAGCTGGGGGAGGGGGCTCTGGAAAGTCAGGGAGCAGGAGTCTGTGACAGTTAAAAGTTGGGATGCAAGGGAAGAAGTAGACACAGAGGTGCAGGGGACAAAGGGGAGGAAGCAGATTTGGGGTGCAGGGAAATGAAGGGGAAGGCAACAGATCTGGGGCACTGGGGGGGTGCAGGGACGCAGAGTGGCAGGAAGTGCCTCCCCATCAGTCCCACTCTGAAGCGGGGTTGGGGGTGCCGAACCTCAGTGCCAATGTAGGTGGGCCGAATATAGAGGCTGGTGTTGTCCAAGTGTGGGACCCAGTCCTGGTCCAAGCTGATGAGCTGGCGGATGCACTCCAAGAGCTCCCGTTGGTCGAAGGGCTGAGGAGACGGGACAACACTAAAGGAGCAGGAGAGAAGCCAGACGTTCCGGCTCCCAGCCTCTCCCTCACATCCAATCACTAGATTCATTCCCCTCCTAGAGCTGGGATAGAACCCAGGCATCCTGGATCCTAGCCCCCAACCACTAGACCCCACTTCCCCCAAAGCTGGGAAAGGAACCCAAGTGTCCTGGTTCCTAGCCATAGCCCCCAGTCTAACCACTAGACTAGTGGTTCCCAGTCTTTTTGAGTAGGAGGACCCCTTTCGAACATCAAAAAATTTTGTGGACCACGTAATGATAATAGCTGTTATCATGGACTGACTGCAGGCAGCGGTGCTGTAGAAGTACAGTGGAGGACCTGGCCCCTGCCTGCTCCCAAGCAGTGGGGACATAACCAGGGTGTGGCTGCTCACAGCAGGCAGTACAATTCATTTAGAGCAGAGGTGTCAAACTCATTCAGTGTGGGGAGCCAGGCTGGAAGGCAAGACACCTGTCATGGGCCATGTGGCCGCATGGGTTCCCCAACCCTTTTCCCTTCCATATTAAGAGCAACATGGGTTGCCCTTTCCCTTCCCCAAGCCTGCAGGCTCTCCCACACCTTCCCTTTTCCCTACCCTGTGGGCTCCCCTTCCTCACGCTGGCTCCCGGACCTCCCCCACCCACCTTCCCCTTCTCCTACCTGCTGGTGACAGGCAAAAAAATCAGTCTCAGTCACAGACAGTCAGACTGGGCTCCCACCTCTCCCCCACCTGCCTATCCCTGTTAGTCATTCAGCATGCTGGAATTTGGTTGGCTCAATCCCAGCTGACCTTTGATTGGTTTGTTCCCACATTGGCCCCAGCCACTTTTTCCTTCTTTATTTGTGATTTGTGCAACGAACTGTCAATCAAATTAGCATGCTGACTGACTGACAGTGAACAGTTGGGATGGGGGACAGTGCAGCTCTTCCAAGCCAGCCTAGCCTGCTGTGACTGAGACTCTGACTGATTGGCAGACCACAGCAGAGCTTTGCCAGGATTGGATGGAGCGCTTCCTTTGTTCCCCTGTGCTGTGATCTGGATCACATGAATGAGTCAGAAGTAGCCTAGCCCTGCTGTACTGGGGACCTCTCTTCGGAGTTTGCTGCTGCAGACAGCTTCTGGACACAGCCCAGGCAGCAGTCTGCTGGACTCCCCTGATTTAGAGCCCTCTCCAACATTGATCACTGGCCAGCAGCAGCTGGGGCCAGATCAGACCCAAGCTGCCTGCCACTGGCCAGCACAGCTGGGGCTGAATGTGTTCATGGCCCCCTTGCAAAAACTCCACAGACCCCCAGGGCTCCCCAGACCGCAGGTTGGGAACCACTGCACTAGACCCCACTCTCCTCCCAGACCCAGGAGAGAACCCAGGTGTCCTGGCTCTCAGACAGGGGTTAAACTATAATTTGGCAGGCCCTGGAACCCTCCTAATCAGGTGGGCCCCCTCCCACACATCTGGGCCCCCCTCCCACATGTCCAGGCAACCTTCAAGCACCCCAGCTACTGCCCCCAATATCCATTCCCCTGTTCCCAAAATCCACTCCAACCCCCAATACTGACCCCCCAAAAATCCACCCCAGCCCCCAATACCCACCCCCAAAATCCACCCCAATACCCACTCCCCTGTCCCCAATATCCACCAAGCCCCCAATACCCAACCCCAGCCCCCAATACCTGTCCCCAAATTCCACCTCCTGCCCCCATTACCCACCCCCAGCTCAGGAGCCCCCAATACTCCCCCCCCAGCGCAAGCCCAGCCACCCCCATACTCACAGGCAGCATGCTGGGCCAGGAAACTCTGCAGCCTGCACATGCGCAGGGGAGTCTGCCCCACTTCCCTGCCTGCCAGAAAGTGTGGCAGAATGCTGTTCTGGGGCCTGCTATCTTTAGGGGCGCAGCATTGGAGCCCCTAAAAATAGAAAATAGAACCAGAACGCTGCATTCCGGGGCCTGCTGTTTTTCAGTGGTGGGCCCAGGAATGCAGCTTTTCAGTTCCATTTTCTATTTTTAGGAGTCCCAGAATGCTGAGCCCCTAAAAATAGCGGGCCCTGGAATGGCATTCCAGGCCATTCCAGCTTACTTTAAGCCCTGCTCTCAGACCTGGCTGAAAGTCCTCCCAGACAACATGGGGGACAGATCTGCATCATTTTGGAGGCTGGGGGTCAAGTTTGTGAGACCTGAGGGGGAACGCCTGGTTCAGGCCCGTGGTGGTGCGCAAGGTCACTCACCGGCAAGCAGGATCGGGCAGCCGAGCGACTCATGCGCTCCATGTTCAGCAGCGGGCGGAAGAGTCGGATGCGCTGATCCCCACCCCGGTATGCCTTCATCCCCTCGAAGACCTGGGGGGAGCCAGCACTGTCAGCATGGGGGTATGTTTTAGATGGTACACACACCTACCAGGCTGGGAATCCAGGGACCCCATGCCTAGCCCAGAATGCAGCCCCTTGGGACTAGGGTCTGGATATATGGTGACCCTCTACCTGGGTTGGGATGTGGGCCCTCGGGACAGGGGGCTGGGCCCAGGGCTCTGCCCCACTCACCTCCACGGCATAGTGCAGGGCAGAGGAGGCCGGGTGCAGGCTCAGGTTCTGGAAGGGTTTGATGTGCGGTTGGCCCCAGCCCTGCTCCCGGCTCCACTCCACAGTCAGCATGTGGTCTGTGAAATACTTCCCAAAGGTGAGCGAGGTGGGCTCCGGCTTTGGCTTCGGCTCCTTGTTCAACTCCACCTGCAAGTCTGAGGCCTGGAAAAGAACCCATGCATCCTGACTCCCAGCCCTCACACTAACCACTAGCTTCCCCTTCCCTCTCCTCCCAAAGCCAGACAGAGAACACAGCTCTTGGCCCCTGTTCTAGCCACTAGATCCCACTCGCCTTCCACAGCTGGACAGAGAACCCAGGTATCCTGGCTCCCAGCCCTGTTCTGACTAGACCCCACTCCCCTACCAACACTGGGTAGGGAATCCAGGTGTCCAGGCTAGTGTCTCACCTTGAAGAAGGTGCTGATGAGTCTCCAAGGGCCCACGGGCAGCAGCTGGTTGAGGGCAGAGCAGAATCGACTTGGCAAACCCTGTGGGTGGAAACACAAGCAGGGGGCAGAGTGGCCACTCCTGTGGGGAGGGTCACAACTTACAGAGCTGGAGGGCTGCCCCACACCCCTACCTTCCAGCACCACACTGGGATCAATCCTGTCTGCTGGGAGAGACGCCCACTCTTTACCCCCTACTCCCCAGCACCCCCTAGGGCAGTGGTTTTCAAATTTAGGTCTGGGTCACCTGCTGCAGCCACCAAAAGACTGGAGTGCATTGCTCAGAGATGTGATTATTGGGTCATGGGTATATATGATTTTTTTCAACTGGGTGCTGTGAAAAAGTTTGAAAACCACTGCTCTGGGGGCCATCCCTGCCCCCTGGGGGACCCCTGGCACGACGGCTCCACTCCCCACTCCCCCCTCCACTAGGGGCCAGCCCCGCCTGCCCAGAGCCCCCCAGCCAGGGGTCCCGCGCCAGCATCCCTCCCCTCGCCCCCCACCGGAGACCCAGAGAGCAGCGCCGGTCCCGCCCCCTGCAGCTGGACTTCGCTCCCCCGGGGCCGCAGGGACAGCCCAGCCGAGCCGAGCCGAGCCGGGTAAGTGTCTCCCCCGACCCCGGCCCGCCGCTGCCCCCCTCCATCGCCCGCGTGGGTTCAGGGCGGCACCGCCCCTCCCCGGACGCCTGGGTTCCCGACCAGCCCCACAGCGGCGCTGAGGACAAACGGGGTTTGGGGGGGCAAGGAACTCCCCCATTGCCCCCCCGCGGCAGGGGTCCCCCATCTCCCTGACCCCCGGGGTCGCGGCTGTCGGGGAGGGCGGACAGGGGGCTGGGGAGGGACGCAGGGGGTCAGTTTATTTCCATGCAGAGGGCTGGGGGGAGCCAGGACTCCTGGGCTCTACCCCGGCTGGGGCGGAGGGAGGAGAACGGGGCAGGGATTTCCCTACCCCCCCCCCAATTGTCAGCTAGTTACAGTGTTATACCAAATTAGTGGGCACCCCCTTCACCCCCCCAATTTCAAGTGCTGGGGAGAATTAGTGGAACCGGGTGGGGTGACTGGCGGGGGCTGGGAGCCCGGACTCCTGGGTTCTCGTACAGCGGGGGGGGGCTCGGAGCCAGGACTCCTGGGTTCTCTCAGGCATGCTCAGGCCAAAGGTCTGCCCTAGACCCAGCACCTGTGGGGGGGGGAGGACCGCCCTCTATGGGCCCCTCCGCCCAAGCAGCACCCCAGTCGGCCGCTAGGGGGCGCTTGCGTCCCCCCCCACCTGTAGGGAACGCTCCCCCCGGACTCCACAGGCCATTGGGGGCACCCTCCCTTTCCCAGCATGCCCTGGGGGCAGGCAATAACCATGTGTCCTTTTCATCTGATTCCAACTGTGCCTGTGAGGCCCTTGGGGAACCTGGGTCACTTCCAGCCCCTCAAGCATCTTCATGAGGCAGCCACACCCCAGAAGTGCCAGCTTGCCCAACCACTGCACACACAGCATCTGGCCCCCCTGACTCCCTGCTGGCCAGGCCCTGGCGTAGACAGACTGGTCTTGCCACATGTGAGATGAGTGGGAATGACTCAGACCTCTTCTGGGGCAACTAGGCAATGAACTGTCCAGGTAGGAGGGAGCCACTCCTGTGGCTCAAGTGGTGTAAGGGGTATTGGTAGAGCTGGGGGGACCAGGGCTGGACTGGCAGCAGGATCACTGTCCTGGGATACAACCTAGGGCACAGGCATGGGCAAGGGCCCAGGCCTCATCCTGGCACCCTGGGCCCGATTGTTCTTTGAGCTCTTACCACCTCCAGGCTGGCCTCAGGTACCTGGTCAGGTTCAGGGTCAAGAGAGGCGGGCACCACTGCGGGTTTCCCAGCCTCAATCCTTGGCTAGGGCCAGGGCTGGGAGAGGTCGGCGCTTCAGAGGGCACCCTGGCCAGGGTCCCCACAGTCCAGGACAGGGCCAGCCTGGCACTTGGGGCACTGGTGCCTAGACTCGGGGCACATGCCCCATGTGCCAGGCACCAGCAACACCCCTGGCTGGCAGGGGATTTCTAGCCAGGAGTGAGGGTGCCGGCAGTGCTGCTGGAGGTCTGCCAGTGCAGGGAGCCATGGCTGAAACACATAGCATCCACCCTGTCAGATCAGACATAGCAGACCCATCTAGGCCGGCGTCCTGGCACCCACGGTGAGACAATGCAAGAAGTGTCCCCTAGTGGCTATGTCTGGGACAACTCACTTTCCAGCTCCATTTCCTGCTGACCCTCAGCCAAAGTCTTGTGCCTCTGAGGCTGAGCAGTCAGACGTGTTCATCCCTTCAGCAGCTGTTCTTGTTAGCACCCATGCCCTCAGCCATAACAAGCCTAGCAAAGCTGCTCAGCCAGCCTGTGGCAAAGGGGGACCCCACCATGGGGAGAAATGTCTGAGGAGAAGTGAGCAGGTGATTTTGTCTTTCCTGTTACAAACCTTTGACTCAAGGCCAGGGCACTGGAATGAACTGGATGCCCCAGAGCAACCAGCTTCTTCCCCTGCTTGGAGAGGGTTCATTCAGATCACCCAGGGTGAGGGGGGCTGTTTTGGGTTTGCACAGCAGGCAACTCAGCCACAACCAGGGCTTCAAGAGTCTAACACAATAGAAATAAAAATGAATCACAGAGTTGGAAGGGACCTCACAAGGTCATCTAGTCCAGTGGTTTTCAAACTTAGGGTCAAGACCCAGTACTGGGTCACAGACACTCAGTTACTGGGTCACAGCACCCCCTGCTGTTGCCAAAAGACTGGAATGCATTGCTGTAATTGTTGGGTCATGGGCATAACTGATTTTTTTAAACTGGGTCCTGAGGAAAAAAGTTTGAAAACCACTGACGAGTCCAACCCCTTGCTAAAAGCAGGACCACTGCCATGAAATCATCCCAGCCAGGGTTTTGTCTAACTGGTAATGCCACTCTGGTAATCAGCACCTCTCACTCCTGACCCACAGCCCCCTGCTAGCCTGTCCCTGCCCCTCCCACTCCCCAGCAGAGCTGTACAAATAAAATCAATCAATCAATCAAATCATAGCCCTGGGAATTGAACCCAGGACCTTCTGCATGTTAAGCAGAGGGGCTAGCCACTAATGATTCTTCCTCCACAGATTGCAAAGCATTTCACCAAGGAGGGCTCTACCACATTCCTGTTGTACAGATGGGGATGCTGAGGCACCCAGCAGCAGAGACTTGCCAGCCAGAACACAGTCAACCTGAGAACCAAACCTGGTCTGTGGCAACTCGTCTCTACCCACTCGGTCTAACAGCCCTGCTGGCTGCACTGGTGCTAAACAGCTCGGGTCAGGACAACAAGGTAAGTCCCAGTCAGTCTCCTTACCACAGGGGGAGTGGGTCCAGCCCCTTTATTGCCCCTCTCTGAGCCTCTGGAGACTGGCTGCCCCCCACTGACCCTCTCCCCCGACAGAAATTCCACTAGGCACCAAACCGCAACTTCCCGCCCCAAAGTCAAGCAGCGTCCTTGGCAAGAGGTGGAAACTGGCACCGGGGAAGCCCTGTTCAAGGTGAGAGTCGGTCAGGTGAGCAGGGGTAGGAAATGCCCTGGTGATGGGGGTGGGGCTGGGCTCGCCGTGGGCGGCGGCTGTGGGAGGGATCCCAGGGGCTGGGGGTGCAGATGAGGAGTGTGGGGCACGGGCAGGGGCTGCCGGTCAGGAGTGTGGGGCACCAGGAGCTGGGGGCTAGGCTGTGTGTCAGGAGTGTGGGCACCAGCAGAGCGGGGCTGGGGGTGGTTCATGGCTAGGGGGGCTGCAGATCGGAAGTGTGGGGCACGGGCAGAGCTGGGGGCTGCAGGCTGGGAGTGTGGGGCACCCAGCAGCTGGGGGGGGCTGCAGGTGGGAAGCGGGCAGAGATGGGAGCAGACGGGGGGTGAGGGGCTGCAAGCGGGGCGCGTGGGGCACCAGGAGCTGGGGGGAGCCAGGGGCTGGGGGGCAGGGACAGAGTGGGGGGGCTATGGGGCGAGTGGGGACACCCAGATGGACTCACCCTCCCGGCGGCCCCGATCCGGGCCCGAGCCCCCAGCGCTGCCATGGCCGGTATCGCAGCCTAATGGGGCCGGGCCGCGGCGGCGCAGGGAAGATTCCGCCCCCGGCAGAGCCCGACCCACAGCTCCGCCCTCTGTCTGCCTCCCCCTCCTCGGGACCCCGGGACAAGGGGGGCTGGGGGAGCGGTGGGCTGGGGGGGCCAAGCTCCCCCCCTCTCGGTGCTTACCCCAGGGCTGCAGGACCCCGGAACCCCCCAAGTGGACCAGATTTTTCAGGGGGGGCTGGGGGGAGCCGTCCAATCACAGCCGCTCCATCCCCCCACACCCCCCTCTGCAACCAATGGTATGGCAGGGCACCCCTCCCGGCAGGGCTGGCCACGCCCCCTCACCCGGCCACATCGGCTGCTTCCTTTTCTGGCATCTGGGGGCGGAGATTAGGGCAGGAGGGGGGAGCTGCTGTGCCTCAGGCTGGGGGGTCGGAGGGAGCAGGGGAGCACCCCACACTGTAGGGTCAGAGGAGTGATCTCTTTGCTGGCTCTTTCCCGCGTGGATCTGCCCACACTCCCCCACAACTGCTAGCCCTCTGTCTCACTGAGAGGGCAGACCCTCTCCAGTGGCTTGTCCTCCCCTAAAGAGCAGGGCAAAGTGGGGATTAACTACTCAAGGAGGCAGCTGGGCCACACAGTTATCTTCCATTAGCCACTCAATTAGACTAGGAACTGAGTTAATTAACCCCAACCTCCCTCTCCTTTAATGAGCCCAGGGAAAGGGAAGATCAAAGCATGTTATAGACTTTCAGGGCTACATCGTGCCCAATAGCAAGATGTTGGGGCTGCCGCTGGTCCTGTCAGCGTACACCGACAATGTGCTTCTTGTGGTCCAGGACCCAGGCAACCTGACGCGGTTGGAGGCTTGCCATGCCATCTACTCAGCAGCCTCCTCCGGCCAGGTCAAGAGCTCTGGCCTGACGATAGGGGCTGGGTGGTTGGCAGGCCCCCTCCCACCTGCGCTCCAAGCCACCCGATGGAGCACGGTTCTGCTGCTCTATCTCAGCATTTACCTTTCTGCTACCCATCCCTCCCCGGATGAGAACTGGCATGATTTGGAGGACAGGGTTGCTGAGCCTCTTTGGAGATGGACAGGACTGCTGCGGTGCCTTTCCCTTCACGGGAGGGCACTGTTGGTCAACCAGCTTGTCGTGTCCATGCTCTGGCACCAGCTCAACACCCTGGTTCTGCCCTCGACGTTCCTGGCCCACCTCCAGAAGACAGTTCTGCAGTTCTTCTGGCCAGGACTGTACTGGGTCTCTGCAGGGATTCTGAGTCTCCCCCTGGAAGAGGGAGGGCAGGGCCTGTGCTGTGTCCACAGCCAGGTCCACACCTTCCACCTCCAGGCCCTGCAGAGACTCCTTTATGGTGCAGGTAGTCCGGCATGGAGCCACCTGACACACACCTTCCTCCGCCACTACCGATGGCTCTTTTACATCCATCCGAGAGGTGGTCCACGAGACCTCTCTGAGCTGCCAGCCTTCTACCAGGACCTCCTCCGGTCCTGGAGGCTCGTCTTGGCCTCCAGGGCCCTTGTGCCCACCGAGGGGGAGGACCTCCTTGCGGAGCCCCTGCTACACAACCCCCATCTGAGTGTGCAGGCAGTGGAGGCCCCCTCCGTGAGGTGGAGGCTGGTCCTGGCAGGTGTCACCAGGGTCGGAGATCTCCTGGACTATGCACGAGGGGATGGGGTGAATCCCCTAGTGCTTGCCCAGCGCTTGGGGCTCTCCACCCTTCGAACCCCCTGGCGCCTACTCCAGGAGGGGAAGGTGGCCCTGCCCCCCACTGCTCGGGCTTGCCTTGAGCAGGTCCTGCAAGAGGGCACCCCCCACCCTCCTCTCAGTCCTGGCCCTCCGGAGCTTGCGATCGGGCCCTGGCCCCATGAGCCACCCCAACCGCCCCCGCCCCGTGCCCCAAGCTGGCTGCTAGACCTACAGCTGGTCCCCTTCTGAACTGCACCTCGCAAACACCTGCACACGTTTGTGCTCCACACCATCCACTTCCTCACCCTCGTGTCCCACCCCAACACCAAGTAGCGGGACCTAGTTCCACCTGTGGAGGGCAAGGACCCCTGGTGGGCCAGCCTCTATGCCACCCTGACCCCACAGCCCACTGGGGATATCAGTTGGCAGCTCCTGCATGGAGCTGTGAGCATGGGCGTATACTTGTGCAGTTCACCCCCAACCCAGAAACTTGCCCCTTCTGCGGTGAGAGGGAGACCCTGGTGCACACGTATCTAGAATGTGCCAGGTTGCAGCCCCTCTTCTGGCTCCTCCGGAACCTCTTATTGAGGTTCTGGCTGCATGTCTCCCCACATACATTTCTATATTCACTCCCCATCCGCGGCCCCATGAAGTCACGGGACCTCCTCACCAACCTCCCCCTGGCCTACACTAAAGAGGATATTTACAAGACCAGGGAGAGGAGGCTGGCTGAGGGAGGGGCCTGCGACTGTGGGGCTTATTTCTGGTCCCTCATCCATTCACGTCTCCGGGCAGAGTTCCTCTGGGCGGCATCCACTGGCTCCCTCAACATGTTCCGGGAGCAGTGGGTGCTGTCTGGGGTTCTCTGCTCAGTGTCCCCCTCCAATTCCCTAGTTTTGAACCTTTGACCTCAACACCCGTTCCCGTTTTTCATTAATTGCCCCCTGAAATCAGTTGTCCCCAGGCCTAGGGCCACATCCCCTTAAGCTGGGGGAGGGGTGTTAGCAGTGGGTGGGCTTGTGCCCGCCCACCTCCCGGCATCCAAATAAGCAAGATGTGGCCCCTCTGGGGTGGGGCACAGGGACCCTCAGCAAGCGCTGAGATGCAGCCACCTCTGGAGTGGGGCCCAGTAGCTTTGTGCAGATTCATGGAGTCTAAGATCAGAAGGGCCCATTAGGATTGTCTGATGTAACACCTTGCTCCACTAACACAGCGACTAGAGAACGACCCTAAAGTAATTCCTACAGCATTTAGAAAAACACCCAGCCAAGACTTAACAGTGTTAAAGGATCCACCGGCCCTTGGGAAATGAAGTCCAGGGTGAATTTCCCTCACTGGTAAAAACATTTGTCTTGATCTCCAGGCTGGGCCTGTCTTGCTTCAATTTCTGGCCATGGGGGTCAAATCTGACTTGCCTCTGCTGGGTTGGGGAGCCCAATATTGAATATTTGTTCCCCTTCTGTAGAGCCTGGGATTAAGTCGCTTCTGGCCCCAATCCTTCTCTGTGCTCAGCTAAACTGTGGGCACTCCTGGCATCTCTTCCTCTCAGGCAGGTTTTCTAACCCACAGATTGTCCTCAGGGCTCTTTTCCAGCCCCTCTGCTATTTACTGCCATCCAGCAGCTTCCCCAGGACTTGAAATTAGAGGGGGCTTAGAGGGATGCGTGCCTGGGGGTGGTGGGGTGCTCACTAAATTGTTATAACACTGTTACTAGCTGACAACAGGGATGGTGTTGTGAAATTCGGGTGTGTGTGTGTGGGGGGGGGTGTTAGGGGAAATCCCTGCCACCATCCTTGAGCAGCAGGCACCAGAACCGGGCACAAGATTCCTGCTGCCTTGCCCCAGGGTGGGAATCTGGAAGTGAAATAACCTCTCTGCACCCACCTGAAGTTCCCATTGATGCATCCTAGGATCTCATTAGCTCTTTTGGCTCAACCTTGCCCCAGGAGGTCAGGGGTGGTTGATTTCTCCCCACATCAACCCTCAAATCTTTCCTAGCTTCCAAGGAGCATGACCATCACCCTGTATATGTGGCCGATGTTCTCTGGTGCTGTGCACATACACTGACATTTGGCTAAATGATATGAACACACGGGCTAGTCACTCGCAATTTCCCCAATGATCCCCTTTGTTCTATATCCCTGGCCCAGCCTTTGCATTATTTCCCACAACCCCAATTCATGTGTCCTCTACACATTATCAGGGATGATTTGATATTTTTCCCCTGGTCATCAATAAAGCTATAAAGCTATTAACTAGCACAGGGTCCAGAACTGATGCCTGTTGGGCCCCCTAGAAACACCCTAGCTCAATTATATTGAAGAGCAAATTCATGGTCCTACAAGCTCCTTGGTCTACTCTTTTAAAACTCTTTGTTGTAAGTTATCTGGACCTGCTGACCTAATAATGTCACAGCTGTTGTTTAACATCCCTCAGCACTACTAGTGGAATGGAAATAAGGTTAATAATAATCTGAGAAGACTGCATCATCAGCTTCTTCCCCAAGACACAGAACAGAAATATTTATTGAACACTTCTACTTTGCTGAATTATCAGTGATAATTCCACCATTTCCACCTAGTGTGAGACCAACACCTTAAGTAGCACCTTTTTTGTTCCCAATCAAATTTAAAAACTCATTATTGTTCCTAATGTTTCTGGCTGCAGATGTCTGCTGGTAGCCCTTAGCTTCCTTTATCAACTTTCCAGAATTATACAGGGATCCCTTGCCTGATATGGAGACATGGCAGCAGCTGGAGTGAAGCATGGCAGGGGAGGGCTGGCTCATTGGAGACTGACATGTGGCCCCTTGGGGATAGGGCAGGCCAGCCATTCACACATAGGAGTGGTAAGTCACAGAACCAGGCTCCCCCTGGCACTTCCTCCTCTTACACCTGCCTCTGTGCGTATCAGGTATGTTAGCACCAGCTTGTGATTCACAGAACAGGACCCAAATAAAATCCTGGTGCCTCGAGCATGGGTGGGTCTGCATCAGCCCCTCCTTTGGCCCAGTGCCCCAGCTCCACACAGGAGCCAGCCCTAACTGTGGACAGCTAGCCCCTCGGCCTCTGCTGAGTGTTCTGCTCCTATCAGCACAGAACCCTCTAGTGCTACAGCCCTGATGGTACAGGGGAAGAACCCACAATAAAAATCAATGAAAACATTAACTGTTTTGAAATAATCTTTATTAACTGCATGAGATTGTGGTCCCCCATGGCTGCCCAGCCCCCCTGACAGATTGGACAATAATGGGGGGGGACCTCAAATCCCCATGACAGACTGAAATCCCCTGCCACTGCCTAGAACCCTTCCCTCCCATGAAGATTAATGTCCCCCAAGCTCACAGGGAGCAGAAGAGACCTGTGTGTGAGGCCAGGCACCAAGCAAATTCAGGAGGCCCAGGAAAGTCACCGCCCAACGCCCATTCCTGCCAAGAGAGGCACAGGTCGGGGGGGACAGCTGAATTCCCAGCATGAGAATGCAGCCTGAACAGTGGACCACTAGCTCCACACAGCTGCCACTGGGAGGGGAGTTAGGTTCAGTGGTTAGAGTTGGGGGGCGCTGGGACCCCATGGCTCTGATCATTAGCCACCACTCCTCTCCTGGATCTGAGGAGTTAACCCAGGTGTTCTGATCCCCACCCAGCCTCTCTGCTTTCCCCTAGCTGGTGCCCCGCTGACACTTGGGACCATAAGCCAGCTCAGCACCCCCGCTGAGCAGCAGGTCGATGCCGGTACAGAAGGTGCCCTCGGCAGCCAGGTACATCACAGCCAAGGCACACTCGTCCGCCGTTCCCATCCGGCCCAGTAGCTGTGGGAGGGAGAGGTCAGCCACTGGGCCTGCCTCCAGCCCCTCTCAGGCCCACTGCTCCCCACTGAGATTCCCCTTTCCCTTACCCATTAAGAACCCTTGATTTCCACCCCACCCTCCCTGGCACTCCAGTCCCCCATTGAGACTGGCCTCCCTCCTCTGCCCTCTCACTAATGCCCCAGCCACTCCAGCACCTCCTAGAGGACCTCGTCCCCCAACTCCTCCCACCATAATCCCACACACACACTCGGATCCCTCACCTCAGCTTTCCCTGCCTGAAAGCCCCTATTCCAACCCTTCCCCACACCCCACGCTATTCCCATAATGCACTTGCCTGGGCATCCTTCCCAGCCTGGATTGCGACCTCTGGATTGGCCGTCTGTTGGGCTGCCTCCACCCACATGGGGGTCCAGATGTTTCCAGGAGAGATACTGGAGTTGTTGGAAGGGAAAACCTCAATAATTCAGTATCGCTCCCACTCTCAAGTGCCCACTGCCCTCCTGGCCACAAAACTAGGACTGAGAGTTTCCTCCCAGCAGTGCCCCCAGACAAGGACACCCCCAAGTGCTGTGAGGTCACCCCCCCCCCAGCAGTGTCCCCAGTCTATGACTGTCCTGGAAGCTACAAGCTTCCCCATGGCAGTGCCCCCAGCCAGGAACTATCCCAGATCCTGCAAGTTTCCCCATGGTAGTACTTCCAGCTTGTGACTGTCCCAGATGCTGTGACCTTCCCCACAGCAGCGTCTCCAGCCCTGAAGATGGGGGGTTTATAAGATACCTGTTAACTCGCACTCCATATCTACTCTCATCTACCGCCATGGCCTTTGTCATTGCAGTCACAGCACCCTGTGATCAGACAAGATAAAGGGCTCTTAAATTTCTGCGCCACCCCGTCCCCTGCCCCTGGAGTGTGTGTGTGAGGAAGTCAGTTGAAATAAACCCAGCCCCCAAAAGTCTGATCAGCATTGGCTAGAGGCACAGGATGCCTGGATTCTCACTCCAGCTCTCAGAGGAGAGGGAAGGTGCTGTAAATCAGAAAATATGGGTTCTAGCCTTGAGTTTACAGGTACCTTGGTGGCAACATACGGAACAGCCTTGCTCTGTCCAATGATGCCAACGAGACTGCTGATGTTGATAATGTTACCCTGGGTCTTCCGTAAATATGGCAGGGCAAACTGCACAGGAGAGATGAGATATATAGGTGGGTAGGGTACACCTCAGGGACTGGGTACAATACAGACCACTCACTGGCACAGGGATGTGACTGGCTTGGGTGGGGCTAGTTATACAGGGTAGATGTATCCAAGTCGGGACACAGGTGGGGGGGGCTAGTTATATGGAGTAGCAGCTGGCTCTGGGGTGGCAGGGCACAGGGCCCTGGTTATACAGGGGATGCAGCTAGCTCTGGGGTGGGACATGGGGCTGGTTGTACGGGGATGCAGCTGGGTCCAGAGCAGGGTGTGGAGGGCTGGTTGGACAGCACATACAGCTGGCTCTGGGGCAGGCCACAGGGTCTGAGTACATGGGCGATGTGGCTGACTCTGGAGCAGGTCATGGGGGCATCTCTCACTTTTGCTGTCAGGAAATAGCCGATCAAGTTGACCTTGAGAAGTTCCTGGAACTGCTGGGAGGTGACATCGTCGATTTCCTCTTCAGGAGGATCTGAGTGTAGAGGATGCATGAAAAACAGGACACAGGCCCCAAAATGCCCCCACACCCGAGTCTCAGATCCAGGGACTCCATTTCCCCTTATAGTCCCTATTGCTCCCACTGGGGAGGTTCCCCCTGAGCCCTCCAGCTCAGAGGTTCCACCCCACTTTCCCTCCCCTGCATGTTCCAGGATCACTCTGGAGACTCCCCCAACCTGCCCCCTAACTATTGGGGCAACTCACGACATCCAGCGTTGTTCACCAGGCAGTCGATGCGGCCATAGCGCTTGTGGGTCACTGCAATCAGCGCCTGGAGGTGGAGTTGGAGTGGGAAGAGGAACAGAGTATGGGGGGTATGATGTGTTGGGAAGAAGGATCGGGGTGGAGCATGTGGATATGGGGAGGGATAGTTGGGGGACAGGGATGTTGGGTAGCACAAAGGATTGTGGGTATGGGAGGGGGGATGTTTGGAGCAAGATCAGGGCAACAAGTGTGGGTGGAGGGGGAGTTGGGGGCACGGATGGGGATGTAGGAGCAGAATGAGGGTAGGAGTTGTGGATGTGGGGAAGGGGAAGCTGGGGACAGAGATAGGAGATATAGGGGCAGTGGAGGTTTGGGGTGGGGAGGAGTTGAACAGACATGAGGGGAATATGACCCTTTAGGCCTCAAGGTGAGGTCACCCTGGCCTGGGTGCTGCCCTCCTTCCCACAGAAAGCATGGGGGTGGGGTGGGGTAATGTGTCCCTGCTGCAATTTCCCCCCTCCCCCCACTGGGGCAGATATCCGCCCCATACTCCCTACCAACCTGGATGTCCTCTTCACAGGTGACATCACAGGCCTGGAAATGGGGCACTCCTGGGCCCCCTGATTCCCGCAATGCCTGCTCCAGTGCCCGGCCCGCAGCCGCTGAAAGGGAAGGGGAGGCATTAAAAGCCCTGGGGTGGGGTGGGGCACAGACACCGAAGGGGAGGGGCCCCTTGGAGGAAGAAGCCAGATTCCAGAAGAGGTGAGACCACAGGATGGGGGACAGGGAGCAGTCAAACACAGGAAGGAGACCCCAAACTTTCCAGATAGGAGAGAGACCAGATGCTGCAGGCACTGGGGCAGGCAGCACCAGTCACAGGAGGAGGACAGACTTGGCGGGGGGGCCCACAGAAGGGAAAATATCCACCCCACAACCAGCACCCCACATCCCTTGTCTAGCATGGGACACAAGGGAGTTAGACACTCCCCAGAGGGTCCCAACATGGGGTAGGGGTCCCCAGGAAAGGGGGGGAGCAGTTACTCACCTTCCACTTTGGGGGCACAGAAGACCACATGAGCCCCCTGCCGAACTAGGGCAAAGGGGAAAGAGGAGAGCAGGGGGTATCAGAGGGGGAAGAGGGAAAAGCAAGGTGCAGTGGGGGAGAGGGTAGTATGTGGGGCAGAAAGGAGAGAATAAAGTTAGCATCAAAAAACACCAGCACTGGTAATCCCCACTCCTGGTGCTGCAAGTTTTCCCACAGCAGTGCCCCTGGGAATAATGCTCCTGCTCCCCCTGCTGGCCGGCCCCACCCATTGCAAGGGCCATAAATCTCAGCCTGCCCCCAGTTCAATCTTGACTCCACTAAAAAAAGGTGTGGTGGAGGGAGCCCCCAGCCCAGCAGGAGGCTCGCTGGAGGGCGGGGTTATAACAGGGGCTCCCAATCCTAGGGCTGGAAAGGATGAGAGTAAATCACAGCCTCAGCCCCCGCCAATAAATCCGGGCTCCCTTCCCCCAGTAGCAGCTGGTTGAGGACTGCAAAGGGTGCCCTGCTGCCCCCCCGTTACCGGCCTTCGCCCCTCTCCCGCCTGCCCACCCCAGTGAGCAGCCAGACACGACAGACGGACAAAGTCCAGGAGGACACAAGACTAACACCAGCCTTGGAGGCTGGACATCCCCCCACCCTGCATGGCCCTCCCACTTTCGGACCCCCCCACGTCCACCTTCCTTCAATATCCCGGACCCCCCAAATCACCTACACCCTGATCAGGAGCACCCCACCCTACAGGGCTCTGCTGCCCCATTCCGCCCCAGCCTCCCTGCAGGGCTTCCGACCCCCGCCGCACCCCAAGGCGGCTCTGCCCCCAGCCCTGGCTCACCAAATTCCCTGACGATAGCTTCGCCGATGCCCCGGCTGCCCCCCGTCACTATAACAACCCTGCCCGGGTACCGCAGCCCCGCTGCCATGAGGCCAGCCCCAGCCGGCACCCCCGACCTCGAGCCGCTCAGCTGATCGCGGCGGGGAAAGGGGAAGCTGGAGCGCCTGAACACAAGAGCCCTGTGGGGTGGGGACGCTGGTGCATCCTGGGAAATGTAGTCCTTTTCTGCAGGGTGGGGCACAGAAGAGGACCTAGCCCCTTTATAGACTAGAATCATAGGGAGATCAGCGAGTCCAACCCCCTGGGGCTTGAACCCAGGCCTTTCTGCAGATTAAGCAGAGGTGCTAGCCACTACACTATTTATGGGGCACCGGCTCCAACCCATCCCCCTTCCATGGCAGGAATAAACACACTGAGATTCAGGAGACCCAGGTCCAAGAGGTTAATCCTAAACTAGATTAAGTGATAGCCCAGCTCAACAAGCTGGAATAGGTCCCTTTAAATGTTAGCTCAGGACTTGAGAGAAACTGTTCAGACAATATGCTGAGGACCTGCTGGAAAGCAGTGGTCCAGAAATGGCTACCCTGAGCAAGGACTGTAATGCTGTGGTGAAAGGGTTAATGACTAAGGCTGCAGAGCCAAGACAGGCCTTTATCAGAGCTCTTTTGAAAAGCAGCTCCTTGCTCCCTAAATTTTTGGAAATGGTCTAGCAGAGAGCAGGATGACAGATTAACAGCTCCAGAGGTTTTCCCCAAGACCTCTTTTTCCTCTTTCTGCTGGGGCGTTTTGTTTACTTTTCTAAGTGACCCCCAGCTTTTATGTCCAGCCACAGATTAAGGAGATTTAAGATCCTGGGCATGATTTTTTCAGCTTCCTCCTGTCCTTGCTTTTCGTATAAGCCACGCATTCCCAGCACAACCAGGTCTGGCTGAGTGCTGCAAGGAAAGAAGGGGGGCTGCCAGATCTTTTTTACTGCTTCAGGCAGGCAGGCTCTGTGTCTGTGCTGCTGCTAAGATTTTAATTTTAGGGCACTAAATGGGGATGCACAGGGCTCCTGCCCTGAGTGCCTAGTGCCAGCAACATACCTAAATTGCATACTGATTTTTGACCCATGGCTTAGGTACTGGCCACTTAACTAGGGTGCTGGAAGCTCTAGAATTGGGCCATTCATGGCATGCCCATGTGAGCACCTCCACTTGACAGGATTTTCACTTTGCTGTACAGATTTTTAACATCCCTGGAACTTTGTAGTAAACCACTTGACTCATGTTACCAAATGCATAGTGGCCCCTGCTGAGAAGGGGGAGAGCTTCTCCGTCTTTGCTTGTTGGGTACACACCCATTCATGACACTTAGGACCCAAAGGGCTATTTTATTGAATACAAACTTCATGCATTTTATTTACCTTTTATGGTCACCAGAGATTATAACTGCATTCATATCCTCTGTTACTTTCCACAAAGCAAGTATAATGAACTGCTACAGCTAACTGCTGAAGCAACAACGGTGGTTCCTATCACCAAACCGAATGCTCAGGGGTTGGGGTATGGAACATTAACAAATGCTGTTTTGCAGTTAAATGTTGCAGAAATAAATAAATAAATAAATAAATAAATAAATGCAGGAAAGAGCGACAGTCAGGCACAAATTGAAGGCCACCACTCTAAGTAGTAAAAGGGCCGAACAAGTGAGCAGACATTTTTTATTTAAGGCGTTGACCTTACTAACAACTCAGCAAGCACGCCTTAATACCCTGACAGAACTAATCAAAGGAACTAAAACGGGTAGAGTATCTAATAACCCAGATGCAGATAACGAGGAGGACAGACCCCCCCAGCCTACACTGAGGTTAAAGGATTTATCCCATTATGTCAGAGATAACCCTGATCCCTGAGGAAGGCAGGATAGCCATAAGCAACCATTTAAAAGAAGGGGAACAAAAAGGATACATTACCAAAATTACCCATACACAACATCGGTCCCTAGCATGGGGGGTGAGGAAACCAAATGGAGATATTATCAAAGGCTTAACTCAAATAAATTCCTACTAGGGTACTCCAAGGATGATAAACTCAAATGGGGGACCACCCTTCAATGCCAAGGAAATAGAAAATTAGGCTCAAGACCATAGGATCATGTGGCATGTCAACATTCCATACCATCCACAGTCATCTGGGGTGGTAGAAAGAAAAATTCAGGACTTAAAAATTCAAATCCAGTTATTAATTGGTAAATATGAAAACTTTAAAGGATGGTATCAGTGGCTTCCTGAAGCCCTTGCCAAACTTAATGAGACCACGGCTCTCTGAACAAAGAAGAATAAAGGAAAAAAAACAGGTTTGGATTCCTGACTATAAACCAAATAACGCTGTATGAATTCAGTGGCCACAAGAATTAAGGGGTCAATGGATATTGCAGAAAGGGACTATAATCCACCCCAATAACTACCCCTTTGTGTATTGGATCAAGGCACAAGGGGAACTTCAGGAAAATGAGCTCAAGCAAATTGGCTAAGATTAAAGTAACAGAGAACATACAAAATATAATCATTTTAGTTTTTGTTACAGATAAACACGAAGCAGTTATCTGAGACCTGGGAGTGCCCTGCAGTGATTTCCCTCACCACTCCATGACAGAGACCTGTCCAACCATCCGATTAAGAGACGGACTTGTAGCTCAAAGACGCCGTTTAACTCTTTATTGATTGAAATTACATACACCTTAGTTACTTATTCTAACGGTTAAAACCACAACCAAAATGTTAACCCACATGTTCTTCCTGTTTACATTTACTTTTATCCTTTTGGCATTTCAGTATAATGCTACTCATAATGTTTTTCTGGACATGGCAACCAGTTATCTTGGGTCCCCTCGCCTGGCACTGAGCTGTGACCTCTCTGGAGTGGGGTGGGGGGCAGCAGCATAACACATCACCAGGTCTCTCTCTCCAGGTGCATTGGTACCATTTGTTAAATCTCTGGGCTCAAAGACCCAGGTGGGGCATGGGGAAGGATCAGGTGTCCCACAAACCCCATCCCTCTGGACACAGACAGCAACCTCTCACTGGCAGCTTCAGCAGGGTGTGGGTTGGGGGACTGAACTAACAAGAGGCCTCAGGTTGGGTCTGAGGGGCACCAACAGAGCTGTGTGGGGTGTGTCCCCCACAGGGGATTGCACTTCCTATTCTGCCCAATGGGGAGCAGCAAGGCGCTGAGATCCTGCACAGGGCTAGGGCAATGGCATCCCAAAGTTTTCGCATTATGCCCACTCCCTACCCAGGCTGCACCCCTGGGAGTTGTACATCTAAAGCAGGAAGCTGGCTAAACAACCAAGTGGGGCCACGAGGTAATTGAGGTGCTAAAGGAGCACTCACAGAAGAGAAGGCCATTGTGGAGAAACTAAATGAACTCTTGGCATTCATCCTCATGGCTGAGGATGTGAGGGGAGATTCCCAACCTGAGCCCTTCTTTTCAGGTGACAGATCTGAGGAACTGTCCCAGATTGAGGTGTCATTAGGGGAGGATTTGGAACAAACTGATAAATAAAACAGTAACAAGTCACCAGGACCAGATGGGATCCACCCAAGAAGTCAGAAGAAACTCAGATGTGACATTGCACAGCTACTAAGTGTGGTATGTGACCTGTCATTTAAATCAGCTTCTATTCCAGTTAACTGGAGTAGAGCTAAACACCAATGTTTAAATAAGTCTCCAAAGATGAGCCGTGCAATTACAGGCTGATAAGTCTAACTTCTGTACCTGGCAAACTGGTTGAAACTAAAGAACAGAATGATTTAGACACACAGATGAATGTGATTTCTTAGGGAAAAGTCAATGGGATTTATGTAAAGAGAAAATCACACCTCAGTAATCTACTAGAATTCTTTGACAAGGTCAGAAAACATAGACAAAGGTGATCCAGTGGAGATAATGTACTTAGATTTTCAGCACGCCTTTGACAAGGTCCCTCATCAAAGCCGCTAAACAAAATAACCGTCATGGGATAAAAAAGAAGGTTCTATCCTGGATCAGTATCTGCTGAAAGATAGGAAACAAAGGTTGGGGGGGGGTTGATTTTCACATGGAAAGAGGTAAATAGTGATGTCCCCTAAAGATCTGTGCTAGGATTAGCGCTGTTCAACATATCCATAAATGATCTGGGGAAAGCGGTAAACAGTGAGGTGGCAAAATATGCAGATGCTACAAAATTACTCAAGACAGTTAACTCCGAAACAAACTGTGAAGGGATCTCACAAACCAGGATGACTGGGCAACAAAATCATAGAAAAGTAGTGTTGGAAGGGGCCTCAGGAGGTAACTAGTCCAAACCCCTGCTAAAAGCAGGCCCAACCCCCAAAATAACAGATGAAATTCAATGTTGATTTGTTAATCTTTAAAAGTGTCACAGGGCTCCTTGTTTGCTTTGCTGAACTAGTCTAACATGGCTATCCCTTTGGAACTTGATAAATGCAAAGTAATACGCATTGGAGAACATAATCCCAACTGTCTGTATAAAATTATGGGATCTAAATTAGCTGTTTCCACTCAAGAAGGAGCTCTGGGCACCATTGTGGATAATTCTCTGAAAACATCCATTCAGTGTGCTGTGACAGACCAAAAAAAAAAGCCTAACAGCATGTTGGGAATCATTAGGAAAGGGACAGATAATGAGATAGAAAATATCACATTGCCCCTTTATATAGTCATAGTATGCCTACATCTTGAATACTGTGGGCAGATCAGATTGCACCCACTCAGAAAAGGTATATTGGAATTGGAAAAGGTACAGAAAAGGGCAACTAAAATGCTCTTGGGTATGAAAAAGCTTCTATATGAGGAGAGATTAATAAAAAATGGGATTTTTCTGCTTGGAAGAGATGACTAAGGGGCAATATGATAGAGGTCTATAAAATCATGATGAGCATGAAGAAAATCAATAAGGGAGTGTTGTTTACTCCTGCACATAACACAAGAACTAAATGAAATAAATAGGCAGAAGGTTTAAGCCAACAAAAGGAAGTATTATTTCATATACTGCATAGTCAACCTGTGGAACTCCTTGCCAGAGAATGCTGTGAAGCTCAAGGGTTCAAAAAAGATCTAGATACATGCCTGGAGAATGGGTTCATGAATGTCTATTAGCCAGATAAACAGAGATGGCTGCTTGCTAGAGGATGCAAATGGGCGACAGAACAGATTACCAGCTGAAAGCTGTGCTGTTCACTCCCACTGAAGCACCCAGCAATGGCCACTCTGGGAAGACAGGATCATGGACTGGCTGGACTTTTGGTCTGACCCAGTTCTGCCATTCTCATGAGCTATGGTTGGGAGCCAGAGCCAGCATGGCGTCCACAGCCAGGGCTGTGGCTGGGGTCAGAGTTAAGTGGGGGCAGAGCATGCCTGGGTGGTGTTGTTCCCTCCTCACCCACTGTGGGGTCTGACCCAGGCCCCACTGCACCCCTCCAGACACTCCTCCACACCCCCAATTTGGGGACCACTGCATTAGAGAGTTCCAGGGTGCTGGGACCCCAAAGCTATGAGCCTTCTCCCCCATGTAACTCCCTGATGTGGCCTAACGCCCACCCCTAGGGGGTGCCTTGAGGGATGGGGCTTGATGCTGCCTCTCAGCCAATGGGTTAGAAGCTGGACTGTAACATGGTGATTCTGATTGGCTGGCTCACCTCACCCAGGTATGGCACCACCTTGCTGGGCGTGGCCCGCCTGCCCTGCCCCCAACACCTGCCGTTGGCTAAACCCTTGTTACCCATAATCCTTTGTTCCAATGCCCAATTGTCAGCATCTTTTGGGACAGCCAAGGGTGGAGGAGACACTCGAACGGATGCTTTTTGTATGGTTGATGCCTGACTGGCCAGTTCAGGCAAAGGCGGCACCCAATGAGACACATTTGGTGCAGGCGAGGCCCGACTGGCTGACTCTGTTAGATGTGATGTCTCATTGGCTGCTTCAGGTGAGCGTGACAAACCATTGGAAAGCTCTAGATTAGACAATGCCCAGTTGGCTGCTTGAGATAGAGATGATGCCTGATTGGCCACTCCCACCCACTGCACTGAATTGGTTGTAAGTGCTGTGGTCTGATTGGCTGGGTCAGACAATTCAGTCACGACATGATTGGCCTCTGGGTCTCCCTGGGAGGGTGTGACAGTAAGTGGCATGTGCTGATTAGTCACTGCCCCCGGTGGCTCTGGAGAGGGGTCTGGATTGGTGACACAACCCACCAACTGGGGTTCAGGCTGGGTCTTCCCTGTGCAGAGAGAAAAATATCAGCATCATGAACCCTACCTCCTCAGTGCCAAGATGCAGCTACCCCTGGGGTGAAACGTGGTGGCTGAGTTTATGGGAACCCCTTGCCCAGCGCTGAGAAGCAGCCCCTCTGTGACACAGGTGGGCCACAGGGACAGGTTTTATGGGGACCCCTTCAGGTCTATCTGTTCCCTGAGCAGGAGCGCCGCTGACCCCAAAAAAGACCCAGGGCTCGGCACACTGAGACTCAGGGCTCATGCGCCACCACTGCAGCTGCAGCCACAGGCAGCCCAGCAGTGGACCTGAGGCTCAGATGCTGAGACGCAGGGCTCGAGTCCAAGCAATGCCCCTGTTCCTGAGAGCTTTAACAAATTAGATACAGAGAGAAAAGTGACCTATGCTAAAACCCAGCCCTTCCCATCCCCATCTGCCCCCCCCCACACCTGTTCCAACCCCAGGGAACTGCCAGAAGGAGCCAGAAATTTCCCCAACAGCTGACCCAGATTCCAGCCATTTTTCGCTTCACTTGTTTAGCTGTTTTCCTAGCCGGGGGAATTGGGGGGGCAGGAGGGGGAAAGGCAGGGGATTGCAAAGAGAGGTCCTAATGAGGAAGTATAGAACCTAGGAGCCTGGGCTCCCAGTCCTGTTACCTCTGAGACATTTTCTGCGCTCGGAGGCCTCGCTGGCTAGCGCGTATGCCAGGGTGATGATCCGGTGACGGTCCCTCTCGGGGGGTGGGGGAAGCCGGCCGCAGGATCCCCTGGCAAGGGCCCCCCTCAGCAATGGCTCTGTGTGGGTCTGGTTTGGCTCTGGCCCAAGGTTGGGAGGGTGCGTCAGAAGGGGGAGCTGGAGAAGGAATTTTAGGAGGGGGAGTGAACGGGGGGGAAGAAAGTCCCTCCAGGAATCCCAGGATCAGGGAAACCTACCCAATCTGCTGCCCCCCATGGCAGATCCCACACTGTAACCCAGGAGTCCTGGCTTTCAGACCTCCCTGCTCTAGCCAAATTACACCTCACTTATCTCCTAGAGCTGGGATGGGGGGCGATGTGGGGTTTACTGGAGACCCTGAAGGGCAGTGGGTGTGGTCTTGGGACATGCCCTCCCCCTGCACCAGCTGGGCAGCCCCCTCCCCCGTCAGCTGCGTACCCACCCGGCTGGCGCTGGCCCGGAGAGAGCCATGCTGCCTCTGGCCTTCCCGGTGCCGCCGCATCCGCTCCATTTGCTCCTGGACGCTCATCCGGGGCCGGTGGGGACCAGGGGCATCTGGCGCCATCAACTGGAGGGCAGGGAATTGTAGCCTGACTGTCAGGGTCTACAACCTGCTACTCAGGAGCTGCATGCGGCTGTTTGACTTCCCTGTTGCAGCACTGCTTTCCCCCGCTCCCCCCCCCACCACTGGGGTTCTTTGTGGGGGGCCCACTCCCCAAACCAGGACCCCACCACTACTGGGGACCCTGTGGCAGGCACTCTAGCCCAGCTTCCCCCCCATGCACCAGCAGACTACACCCATTATGGCTCTCAAAACATTTAGTTATTAAAGGAATTTTTTTTTAAAAGGCTCTTTTTATCTTTCAGGTTGCCAAACCCTGATACAGGGAACCAGGTGTCCTGGCTCCCAGCTCCCTATGCTATCCTGCAGCCTCACTCCCCTCGCAGAGCCAGAATAGAACCCAGGAGTCCTGGCTCCCAGTCATCCAGGCTACCCCAGAATTCTCCCTTGTGTCCCCATGCACTGACCCCCAAGTCACAGTCTCCCCGCTGCCCTGACGTAGGGCCCCCAGGCTGACTATGGGGCAGGAGAAGGGGAAGTCTAGTTACCTTGGCTGAGAGCTGCTCAGTTCTCCGTTCCTGGGGCTTGTGGGAACCTGGGTTAGGGATCTGAGACAGGTGGGGAGTGGCCAGTGGGGCGCTGAGACCTGTGGAGGGAGAGGAGAAAAGGGTTAAAGAGGCTGGGATATGAAAGGTTAATGCTGCTCCTCTTGGGCAGGTCACTGAAGGAGAAGGGCGCACCTGCTGCCACCATGTCTGTCTCCAGTGGGGGGTGCCTCCCATGCAGCTCTGGGGACCTAGCCCCTCTTCTAGTGGGGCTCTGGAGGGAGCAGGAGCTCCAGGTGTCTCTCCTCCACACTGTGCCCTGATCCCTGCTGCCAGCAGGCACATTCTGTGGGGAAACAAAGAAAGAAACCCAGGCTGGCCTGGTGGGGGCTGTGGGTTGGGAGGGAGGGGCATCAACAAAGCTGGGGGGGTTGCAGTCACACTTAGGAACCCTCCCATCTCATAGGTAGAAGGACTGTGAACCCCCCCAGACACTCTTAAAAAGGCTCATATCTGAGGTCACCATGGACCCCCCACCCCAAAGCAGCCCTCACCTTCAGTGGTGGTTCATGATGCTGGATCCCTCTATCTGGCCCCGGAAGGGGTGGGGGACTCCGGGCTAAGGCTCCCCCATCTTCCAGAACAGGGGAGGCATCCGGGGAGAACTCTGCAAAGGAGATATGATAGCCTTAGTGCCTTCCCCCAAACAGCATTCCCCAGTGGTGCTCTGTCCCACACCCCTACATAGTGCTCCCTGCTGGACCCCCACTCTGACCCCCCGCACAGTGCCTCCGATGGCCCTCTGCTCTGCCCCCCATAGCCCCCCTTGCTGGGCCCCTACCCCCTACATTTTACCTCCTGCTGGCGCCCCACGCCACATCCCCATCCAGTGTCTCTGTTGGCTCCCACCTTGCACCCTGCATGTCACCCCCTGCCGGCCCCTGTCCCCTGCATGGCACTTCCTGCTGGGCTCCTGCCAACCCCCCCATGGCACCCCCAGTACCACCTAGGGGCCAGCACCTGAGCACGTCCTGGGGTCTCGCATGGGGTAGAGGGTGGGGCTGGCTTGCAACCCTGCAACAATATCATCAATCATCCACAGCTCCTGCTGGGCCATGCCTTGCTCCTGAAGACAAAGGAGGAAGGTCATGGTGCAATAATTGGCATCAGACATCAGCACCATCCCTCTGTTATACTAGAAAAGGAAAGACTAGCAGGATCTTATTCAGGGGAACAAGGCAATATGCCACATTTATCATAAGAAAACACAACTGATAACTACCTCGTACCCATGCATGCCCACAAATACACAACAGTGGGTTACCTGTGTAACCGTTATTCTTCAAGATGAGCCACTCACATACATTAAGTTCTAGGTGTCTACATGCTGCAGTACACAACTGGCCAGAAACTTTTTGCACTAGCCTGTCAGAGTAGGGTTGGTGGCCAACGCCCCCTCTGGCCGCTCCCACGGCTATATATATTGCCCAGACCCTGATCCTCCTCAGTCCCTTCTTTTCACTAACTCCAAGTAGTGAGGAAGGAGGGAGGGATCTGGAAGAAGGATGGTTACACAGGTAACCGACTGTTCTTCTTCGAGCGCTGCTCACATCATTCAGTTCTAGGTGAAAACTAGCCATACCTTGGATGGTGGGTGGAGTTTATTTTTCCCTGCCATCAACACAGCTACATTCAAAGTGGCATCCCCACAATCATGGTTGGGCGATGGAGTGGTGAGTCGTCAAGCCTGCACTGACGATCACGCTATTGACCTGCAAATCTTCCTGGAAGAAGACCCACACAAGGGATGCTGGAGAGGTCATCTGCTGTTTTATTTTTAGGAGGGCAACCTTGATCTTGTTAGAGTGGCCCTCACTATCAATCATTAACTGGACCAGCAAAGGAATCATTGTCACCTGCAACAGTCCACTATCCCGCAAATGTGGCAAATGGTCGCAGCACCCCAAAAGGGGGATGTGGTCTCTCCGTTGGAATTAGTCTGGGTTTAATAACTTCCGGCATGTGATATTCTGGTTAGGTTCTCTGTACCCAGGATCTGGTAGGACACACCAGGGAATGGGTATCCTGCTCCAGTAGGGAAAGACATGTGGGTAAGACACCCATGGAAAAAGGGAGAGGTGGCAGCGTACAGAGGGGCCCACTCCCCTAACCTATAGGTATCCGAAGGGGAAATCTCTGATTTGAGACCTGTCTGCCTCAGTAAGACCTTACCAGAGGGGCCTTTGGACATCCAAAGGAGCCCAAGTGGTCTTGGCTATCAGGAGAGAGAAGGGGGGACCTCCAGGTGGGCCCTGCTGAGCAGAATGGCCCATCCTACTAACCATTGCAGCAGGGGGTGAAGGTCCCCCCAAAACACCTCCCATTCTGGGTTCCAGAAAAAAACTCCTCAAGCCCCCTTTGGAAAGGAAGAAGGCGGTTAGAAGGTGGTGAAAGGGAAGGCAGGAGGAAAGGCAGAGGGGCAGTTAAAAAAGACCCTGCTTTACTCCGTCTCCTAGGGTCATGAGCGAGGAGGGGTATATGTTGGATAGGGAGATAAAAGGATCCTCTATCCTAGGTCCTAGCAGTTATTCATGTAGATTAGGCGGCTAGTTGCAGGTTTTCCCTCTCCCTTTTTCTCCTTTCCTTGGAAAGGGAACAAAGGAGAAGGGAGCTACCTTTATAGGCACTGGTCCAGTGCAGGCTGCTTTGTTACTGGTTTGTGACCACGTCCCTCTGCCGAGGAGTGCTCAGTAGGCACGCAATTCCTATATGACCGGTTATTGGTCCCCTGCCCTGACCTACGAACAGTAAGGTGGAAAGCATCTCTTGCACCAGGCAAGCCACCTTGTGTCTGGGGTGATGGATTAGAGCTGGAAAAGGGGGTTTCACAGTGTCAGGTGTTAGCTACTTGAGCCGATCTGGGATCAACAGTATGATGCCCATACTTGCCCCTTTAGTTACTGAGAGATCCAAGGGTCAGGGTTTTTTGGGGGGAGATACATGTCCCTTCTTCCACAGGAAGAAGGTGGTCTCTGTTGATAAGCCCCACTGTGTGCTCCTCTAATAGGTCGGTAATGGGGTAATCCCTGATTGGAAATGGTGCAGGGAAACCCCTGAGACATAGTGGTCCCCTTGTTCACCCATGTCCATTGGGGGGAATGAAGCAAGGAGTGCTGGGGGATCCCGTCACAAGTCATGCTACCAACAGTAGACTAGGCTCAGGTCTGGGTTGGTAGAAGGGCTTCGGACCATTTCCCGAAGGCTGAGAATGTCCCCACCAGAGAAAGGAGAGGGGTGGGTGCCCCTAGGGCAGACTGTATGGGGCATAACTTGTCCCATTTGACAATAAATTGGGCGGGTTCCACCTCCCTGCATAAAAAAGTGGGGGGGGCACATTGGCGAGCATCCTACCATGTGGAGGTAGGTCATGCCATTGGGTTTGGGGATCCCCTGGGGAATGAGTAGTCCAGCTTCTTGTCTAGGCATCAGCCAGAGCTGCTTGTGGCCCTGAGGTCTCTAAGGGGACCCTTCTCTTATGGGGCCAGAGTTCTCGTTGAACCTCTCATTGGGGTCCAGCGGCCCTGATCAGGAACAGTTAGAGAGGGGTAAGACAGCGGTAAGCTGAGCTGTCAAGAAGAGAAGAGGGAAAATCCCCTTTCTGCCGGATTGTCAGACTGGCAGGAAGCAATGCAACCCATCAACCAGGGGGCTACTAATGAGGTTTTCCCCTATGGATCGGCAAGCCATTAGTTGACCGTATTGCTTGTGGGGGAAGAATGGTTATCCCAGGGAAAGGGAGGGAAGGGAGCCACTCTTCCCTTCTAGACTTCAGTGAGGGTCCGTAGAATCTTCAAGAGGTTCGTGGGGAGCCATAAAGATGAGGTAAGCATGAGGCAGGCTGCATCCACATACAGCTCTGTGTATGTATCACAGCTGCCCTGTGATCCTTCCCCTTAAGGCCGAGGCTAGAGGGAAGCTGTAATCCTCCCCTCATTCCCTTCATCAAGTGGGAGGGGTAAAGGTCACTGCTTTCTCACCCCCACCCCAGTGTAGGAAGGCAATGTGATGGGCACATGCTTGCTCGGCATCAATATTCTAGGGTAGTACGGCTGACCCAACCACAGGCTCTAAGGTGGTTTGGGGTTGGGGTGTACCGCTGACCTGCTCCCCCTTCCCCTGTGCACCCCGGTTGGTTTCCTGTCCAGGAGATCCCTGGGCATGCAGTTTGTGGATTAAGGAGGGGGTAGTAACAGGCCTCCTCCTTCACCCCTTTCCCTTCCAGGCTTATATATAAGTCGCTGTTTCTATTCTGTTAACGCCTCCTTGGAGTTATTCCCCTTAGGGTGTTACATCTGATGAAGGTTAGCAGATTGGCACTGCCCTATAGGAGAGGTCAGGGATCCTGAGACTGTCTGGTAAGGGGGCAGTTTAAGATTGCCAGTCCCTGGGTACTGGTCCTGTGGCCTCAAGGGTCTGATGTGATGGGGGCTGACAAGTGTAAGAGAGGGCTAATTGTCCAGAGAGGTGCAGGTTGGGACGGGCAGCACCCAGCTCGGGGAGAATTTGTTCACGGTGCGGAAGGGTTCTCTGCTCCCTAGCAGGAGGGCCCGGAAGGCAAAGGGGTTCTAGATCCCCGTTCACCCAACCTCCATTGCTGCCATGTGGGAGGATCCCTGACGGACCCACTGTTGCAACTGCTGGAGGGGCTGCTGTGGGCTTGGGGGTCATCTGGCCACCTGAGGCATGTTCATGCCCAGGGACATAAGGGTGGCTCTAGAGTCCCTCATACTGCGCAGCATAGAGTTGGTGGTTCTTACAAAGAGTGACTGCCCTTCAAAGGGGAGGTCTTGTATAGCCTGCTGCATGTCCTGCAGCAGGCCCAACTCCTGGAGCCCCGCTGCTCTCTGCAGAGCTGTAATGCCGGTTTTTGCCACCCAGGTGCACGCCGATCAGAATGCACCCCTTGCTATTAGCAGCGCTTGGAGCTGGTGCCGTGAAAACCACCCTTTAACAGAGCGGCTCTATTGAGCCGCTTCACGCTGCCCAGGGCTTTGCCCCGTTGGCCCCTGTAGTTACAGCTCTGGCTCTCCACATGACAACAGCTGAGGCGACTCCAGAGGTGGCCATGTCAGAGGCATCCCAGGTGGCCATTAGGGTATCATGGAAGGCCAGCATGCTCCCTTCTAGAACCAAGTCATAATCCTCCAGGTGTTCCTGTGGAAGAAGGTCTTGGAAGTGCCACATGGACTCCCATATATCCAGGGTATATCAGCCAACCAGTGCCTGGTGGTTGGCAATGTGGAGCTGGAAGGCAGAGATTGAATAAACCTTTCTCCCCAGGCTCCTAGCCTCTCTGGACCTTGGAGAGGGGGCTGGGTGGTCATGCCTCTCCCATCCGTGGGTGGCTTCTACCACCTGAGAGCCCAGTGCTGTGTGGTCCATCAGGAATGGGAAACTCTCTGGGGGAACGTGGTATCTGTGGCCGGCGGCTTCAGAGACCAGTGGGATAGAGGCAGGTGTCTGCTGCACATGATGGCAAGGTCATGCACGCTAGCATGGAGTGGCACCAAGATTGTGGTTGGGGAAGCTGCAAACCCCAGGTCAAAGAGGGGATCTAGCTCCCCCTGAGGGGCTCAACCTTCATGCCCAAGTGAGATGTCATCCGGTGGAGGAGGTCATAGTGGGTGCTGGGGTCCTCCCTATAGGACCACAGTCGAGGATTCATGGTCTTGTCTGGGGACAAGGATGAGCGGGATCTCAGGCTGCTATCCTTTGGCTCAATGGTGTCATGGGAGAGCTCCTCCTAAGAAGCCCCAAGTGAGAGGGACCAGCTGCAAAGGCAGTATCGGGGAGAGCCCAGTACCAGCAGCCCCTCACAGGCAGGCCGGGCCCACCCTAGGCTGGGATGGGCAGGTGAGTGCGGTGCCGGTTCCCTGCAACTTGGGGAATGGTCTCTTCCATGGTGCTGGGTAGGTGTAGTCAGCACCAGGGAGGCAGGGCTTGTTAAAGCCAGTGCCAAGCTGGATGGCACTGGGGAAACACTAGGGCACTGAGGAGGTGAAGGAGAGTGCTTACAAGGGTGCTTCCATGTTGGCTTTGGTGGTGCCAGGGGAAGGGCAGATTGCTTGTGCCTTGGCTCAGTGCTGGGGAAGGCAGAGGTCTCCAGGGATGAGGGAGATCCCCAGATCTCTTCATGCTCCGAAGCCCTGTGGCATGGAGATGGCTGTGGTGCTGGGGTAGCTGGCAACCAGCCTCACTCCGGAACAGCCCATGCCCCAGAAAGGATGGCAGGCTTCCCCTTCAGTTTCAGGGTCCTCGGGGACGTGGGCTTTGCAGAAGGAGAAGGGCCTTCGTGGCCTCGAAGGCCTCCAGTGTCAAGGGCACCGGGATCAGTTCCGGGCCTTGTCCCCAAGAGGGGGTTGGCTGGGGAGAGCTGAAGCAGTGCTGCAATCAATGCCAAGCGTGATTTCCTGTGCTCTGCTGGGGAGCAGTGCTGAGAGGGCTGGCACGCAGTGCCAGCAGCTCCAAAGAGGTCCCTGATGTGCTGGGGACAGGCTGCATTGCTTGCTCCATGGTCAGAGCACAGCGCCTCTGCTCTCTGTCCTTGAGGGTCCTGGGTTTGAAAGACCAACAGACTGAGCATTTATCCACCTGGTGAGATTCGCCCAGTCATTTAAGGCACTCCTCCTGGGGATCATCCCTCAGGAAGGCCTTGCTGCACACCATTCAGGGTTTAAACCCTGGCATTGCGGGCAGTGGGTGGGAGTGGTGTTCAGGCTCCACTTGCAAGGATTCAGTAAGAACACTGGGTCGCGGTACGACTATGTCCATGAACAGGTCTTCTAGCATGAATGGATGACTCAAACAGAGCAGAATAGATGGGAACTTGCATGAATGCAAGAATGGGCTGTTCTGTAACCATCGCTGAGGGCAGAAATAGGAACTGAGGAGGATCAGGGTCAGGGCCATATATATAGCCACAGGAGTGGCCAGAGGGAGCGCTGGCCACTGACCCTGCTCTGACAAGCTAGGGCAAAAAGTTTCCAGCCAATCGTGCACTGCAGCACATAGACACCTAGAACTGAATGATGTGAGCAGTGCTTGAAAAAGAAGAATATGTTCTCCAGTTTATCAGGTATAGATACCAGTCCTGAATGTTGCTTGAGATCGCAGCTAGCATTCATTGCTGGAGTTTGCAGTTCATGGCAGCTACCTGGCTAGGGAAGCCACGCATGAGGAAGAGCAGAGACTCTGTCAGGCACACAGCTGTGCACCAGTGCTCTTAGATGCTGTGCAGAACACTATCCAAAGCTATGCAGTTTCACCCATCTTTTTATGTCTCTTTGTCCATGGATGTTGTGTCCACACTGCCTCAGGGTACTGTGTGGACCATGAGTCATCAGTTAATGACAGATGTGACTTTGATCTTGTTCTTGAAGGGGCTTTCTGTCCCTTTCTTTCTCAGGTGGATTCTTCCTGCTTTTGCAGGGTTTGTCTGCACTGTTTTTCACTCATTAAGGTGGTGAGCAGTTTATTGTCAGGACAGGCTGGAGTTGGAGACCGATCCCATCACACATGCATGCAAGCATGCACACACGCACACAAACTAAGTTCACACATCTAAACAAAGTTTCAGCAAGACTTAGGCTGAGCAATACAAAATGAAGTAAACAATTCAAATGGAGTTTTGCTTACAATATGGAATTACAAGTGAATGAATGAGCATGGCATTTTTATCAATGAATATTCTATGTATCCAGACAGACCCAGCAGTTCCACAGGCTCCTTGGTTCTCAACCCACATTGCCCTGTCATTATAGCCAGGGCTCATGGCTAATGCTGAGAGGAGAGAGTGCCCGCACCTGAGCCCCCACCCCACTCCCTGCTCCCCCCATTCCACTTGTTAAGAGCCTCCCCTTTCAAAGCCCAGGGCTTTCCAGAGGCATCCTGACAGAGCGATGTACCTGGGGGTGCCCGAGCTGTCGGATCTGAGTCAGTGTTTCCCTCAGTGTCTGCAACTCATTTTCCAGGGTGGCATAATCTCCCCTTGCCCTCTCAGTGTCCTGCATGGGAAACCAACAGCTGGTTATACAGTGACCCAGTGTTGAGATGCACCCTCTCTGGGGTGGGTCATGTGCAACTGATAATGCAGAGGCCTAGCACCAAGATACAGCTCCTCTGGGGTGGGGCACGCCAGGCACATGTACTCACCAGCGCCAGGTCACAGAGCCGGGCCCTCACTTGCACTAGTTCATCCTGCAGCCATCTCTGCCGGTACCAGATTTTCTCCTCGGCCACCTCCTGGCCTTGGCATTCATCCAGTTGCTGCCGGACCAGCTCCAGGGCCTTCTCTAGCTGCTCCTATGGGGGAGAAGGTGGGGAAGTTCAGGGACTGCAGAATCCCAGGGGACTCCCAGTCTTTGCTGGGTTGCCCCCTAAAGAACAGTCCTACAATCAAGGGATTAATTCCCCATTTTACCCCCCTCTCTTACCACATCTGGGGCAACCCCTGCTTTCCCCCACAACCACCTGGTGGAGGCAGGGCGCTGTTGCAATTGCCAAGCTAGGGATGTACACAGGTACCCCTTGTCCAGTGCTGGGATGTGGCCCCTCTAGGGTGGAGTGTGGGGCCTGGTGAGCCAGGGACCCCTTGCCCAAGCCAGGGGGCAAAATTACCTTCTCAGCCCGCAGCTGGCCTGCCTCCTCCTCCAGCCCCCGGAGCAGCTTGTCCTGGCCACACAGCTTAGTCAGGAGAATCTGGGGCAGGAGGAAAGAAAGATGTTGATGCGGGGAAAAGAACAGTTCCTTCCAGCTGTAGCCTCCAGGGGACTGAGCTGAAGTCTGGCACTGTTGCCAGAAGCAAGGTGGACTTTCCAGCAGGGGCCAGATGTGAAATTTGGGTTTAGGGTGTCTTGGGCTGGATCCCCTGGAGCATCTTATCTTCAGAAGTCATGGCTGAAAATCCAAAAAAACTCAGCTGCAAAAACTGGGGAGGGGACAAGATGGTGGAGTAGATGGGCCAATGAGTTTGATCAATAGGGTGGGATATCAGGATAGATGGACCCGTGGGTTTGATCTGGGGGTAGGATACTGAAATGTTCTGTCCACCTCACCAGGGGGCACAGGTATGTGTGTGAGTGATGCCGTGAAGGGCGGGGAGACACACATGCACACACACACACTCACATCAGTGTCATTATCGGCCCCTGGCGGTGCCAGCAGGGTCCTGTCCCGGGACAGCAGGGCCACGCTCCGGGGCTTTGGGAAAAAAGAAAGGGTGAAGAATGGAGAACCCAGGTGTCCCCCACTTTCGTCTTCCCACCTCCATCCCAGAATCCTGCCACCACAGCCACACAGGGCCCCTGCAAGGGGCTGATCGGGGGATGGAAGGAAAAATTGAGGCATGGACTGGGGGGGTACATACAATGGCTCCCACTGAGGTCTTCTTTCCTAGAGGAGGCGGGCGGCTGGCGAGGGGGGGCAGCGGGGGCAGGTGGAGGTAGCCAGAGGAGGCAAAATGTGGCGAGACCTAAAGAGAAAAGGGGTAAGGCAGGGTCAGTGGTGGGGGGCTAAGAGGGACAAGGCAGTGGGGAGGGGAAACTCACTCACCAGTCGGCTGTGGAGACGGGCACGAGGTAGGATGCTCCCTGGGGAGGGGTAAACCTGGTCTGGGAACTGCAGGGGGTAGAGAAGATGGGTCACTGCCAACTGCTGGGGGAGAGCCCCTACACCGACCCCTCTACAGATCTGTGCCCCCCCCCGCATACCCGGCTCCGGGGCTGCCTCCCTGGGGCAGGTCTCAGCGTGGCCGTCTGCGAGGGGTTCTCATCCATTGGGGTCCCAGGCTGAGCCAGACCATGACTGGGGTGTGGGCTTCGGGGATAGCGCCCAGGGGGCCTGGCACACAAGTCTTGAGAAGGCCGCAGGTCATAGCGGTCAGTGAGGGTCTGAGGATGTCCTGGGGTGGCTCTGCCTTTCATGGCCCCACTGGGGGCGATGTCCACCCGCCCCACAGGGGTGTGGGGTCGGGTCAGGATGCATCCAGGCTGGACCAACAGGGAAAGCTCTTCACAAGAGGCAGCCAGCTCAGGAGCACGGCCCCTCTGCTGGCCCCAGGGAGGGGAAGATGAGCCAGGGGGTGCCTTGCGAGCCCCCCTGAGCTCACTGGGGGTGGGGGGAAGGGAGTAGGAACGGGAGGAGCGGACAGAGGCTGGTGGGGAGGGGATACCTGGGGAAGGGCCCCAGGCAGAGGGTGAAGGGGGTCCTGGGGTGGGCTGGTCAGACTTAGCAGGGGAGGGAGGACAGGGGGGTGGGGAGGGTCTGGGGAGGCCAGGTGAGAGGCGTTCACATGCTGAGGGCTCCTGGCCTCGTGGGATCCTGGAAGAGAGTGAGCTGGGGAAAGAGGAGCAGAAATGAAAGGGTTAATAGGCCAAGAAGTTGCCCCTCCCCTCTTCCCCAGTGCGCCCCCTACTGGGTAAAGTCAGGGCTTGTGGTTCTTACCTTAGGCCCCCTTGTTCCCCACTGAGCCCCTTCCCATGGACCAGGCTGCGGGGCAGGGCAGGGCTGCTGGGAGTGCCCCCCACCTCACCCTGAGCCCCCTGGCACATCAGGGACAGGTTCTCCAAGGAAGCGTGGGGTCCTGAGAGCTGGGCAATCTCCAGGGACTCGATGCTCTTGGCAGGAGCCAAATCTGGTGGGGGAAGCTGAGGCCGGACGTCCTCAAAGCTGGGGTACAGACTGGCCACTGCAGGCGCCGGCCGGCTGAATGGCTGGGGGGGGCGGCTGCTGCCATGGGGTGAGAGAGAGAAAATATTAACTTCAGAACCCAGGAGTCTGGTCTCCCGCCCCCCCCCCCCCACTCTAACCACTAGACCCCTGTCTCTACCTGGTGCTAGGATCACCTTCTGCAGCAGCCGACAGACTCATGGCCCGGATCCAGCCATTCATGTCCTCCTGCGTGTCAGCACTGAAGTAATACGTCCGCATCCCCCGGTGCTCGGCCTGGGGGACAGATGTGTGCCACTGGTTGGGGGGGGCCCTGGAGACCACAGGTTCCGGAAAGGTCTGAATTCCAGCCCCCCCACCCAGTAATGCCTAGACCCCACTCCTCTCCCAGAGGCAGGGAGAGAACCCAGGAGTCCTGGTTCCCCGTCGTCCCCCTCCCACCACCACCACTAGATAACTCTACCCCCCCAAAGCTGGGATAGGACCCTCTCCAAGGACGGACAACTGAGGGGCCCCGTGAGTGGCTCAGAGCAGAAATACACCCCAGTCCTACCAGACTGACCTTGAAAGTGAATTTTCGGCTTTTTCCCTCCACAGGCAGCGGCCGAATCTGGTAGCTGGGAAGCAGGATGCTTCCCAAAACCGCTTCCTCTCTGCTGTCTGAGGAACCCCACAAGGAGGGGAGATTAATAGAGTGGTGCTGCCTGCCCCTCTCCCAACAGTGCCCCTGCTGGGATAGGCCAGGGCTGGAGTAGCCAGGAGCGCCCCGCACCCCGCTCCCCACAGCATCCCCACTGGGTGGGTTGGGGAGCAGGCACCTCGGTAATAGAAGAGGCAGTAATCAGCCAGTACGAACCAGCGCCGTTTCCAGAGCTTCAGGCCGGAGCTGTCCTGGAACAAGAGCCACCGCAATGGCAGGGTATGGGGCAAAGCGAGTGATGGGGGGACAGCCTGCTCCTCCTTTCCCATCACCCCTCCGGGACCTCAGCCCCCATCAAGCCCCCCTCCAACTCCCTGAACCCCAATGCACCACTCCCTCCTCCCAACTCTCTGCCCTGTTACCCCCCAATAGAAGCCCCTAACCTCACATGGACCCCCCAGAATGTCATCCCCTTGGCATCCCAGTTTCCTGACTAATAGTCCCCAGCCCATTGCCCCCCAACCTCCCATCCACCCCATCAAACCCACAGGCACTGTTCCCAGCCCATCTGCCCCATTGAGTCCCAGTCCCCCTACAGTGTCCCACACAAACTAATAGCCCATGCCCCACCCCATTGAATCTCCATTTGTCTTTCCCCTGCTCTATGTCCCCCAACTCCCAGACATCACCTCCCCCACAGTGGGCCCCCAGCCTACCCTCCACCTAAATACCTGTTTGCACAGCCAGCCTCGAATGACAACGGGTGCATTGGGGTCTCGCTTGAGAGAATTCTCCCTCTTCCCAAAGGTGTGAACCCGCCGCAGGGAGCGGGCTGGCTGGGAGTGGGTGGTGAACAAAAAGGGTTAATACTTCACAATTTCAAAAGGGATAGCCGTGTTAGTCTAGTCAAGTAAAAAAACAAAGGAGTTGTGTGGCACTTTAAGACTAACAGATTTACTCCCACATAAATACACACACACCAGCCACTAGGGGGGCACTCCCTCCCATTTGGCCCCAGGGCAGGGGACTGTCTTACTCAGGGAGATGGAGAATAAGGCACAGGGTCTCTCCCCTCTGTGGGTGTGGGGGGGTGAGTGTTTGTGGTAGCTAAGGTGGGGGGGTTGGGGAGGGAAGAAAGGAGGGGACAGACATGGGGGGTAGGAGCTGTGAGGGGAAAGGCAGAGTCTTTCCCTTCTGCTGCCCCCTCTATGGGGATTATGGAGGTGTTAGGCCCAGGATCACTTCCCACTTACCCTCTTGGTAATATACCCACACACACCTTGGTGGCCCCCAGGCTGACAGAGGAAATGGTGAGGACACTGCTGGCCTGGCTCAGGCTGCTCCTGGGACGTTCTCCATCAGCCATTGCAGCTATTGGCTGAGTTAGGTCTCACCTGGATCAGAACACAGGCATGGGATGTCAGGGCACTGTTGCAGGGAAGCTCACAGCACCCAGGTTGCTGGCTGGGGCACGGCTGTGGGGAATCTCACACTGCCAGGCAGGCAGACAGACTGGCATCTCCTCTGACCCAGCACACAGGCTCTGTGTGGGCGACAGAAAAAGGCACGACCTGAGCCAGAGGCCCCAGATTCCTGGGGGTGGGGGGTGGGGAGAGGATGAATGGACGCATTCATACCCCTGGCCTGGGCACTGGGATGGGGGTGGGAGGCTAGTGCAGAACTGGGGGGCATGTGACTGTGACCCCTAACAAGGCACCATGGCAAAGGTCAGTACAACACTGAGAGTTCCCCCACAGCAGTGCCCCAGATGAGGATCCCAACATTGCATCCTTCTCCACAGCAGTGTCCCAGCCAGGGACCCCAGCACGGTGCCTTGCCCCAAAGCAGTGCCCTGCGGTGATATTTCAGGGTGGCCCAGGATTTCACAGCTGTTCCCAACCCTTCTGCTAGCGAGACCACTTCTGCTAGCAAGACCCTGGCTTTAGGCGACAGGTAACAAATTAAAGACCCCTAAACCCAGCCCTCAAGAACCTTGGCACCAAAATATGCTACCCCATATCCCAGCACCCAGACACAGCCCATCTATGTCTTACCCCCAAAAATATGAGCTGTTGCTTTCCCTTACTGTGAGATCAGTCAAGTTGTGAGCTGAGGAGCCCTAGGTCAGTGCGTTTCCAGAAGGCAGGGTGGTCAGCCATGGGAGGGGGGGAGCCGGCCAACAGAGCCCCTTTATCTGTGCTTGGGACACAAAAGCCAGCTGCCTGCGGGGGTGCAAAGCGAGCCAGGAATTCCTGATCCGACACAGCTCGGCCCCACCCCAGGTCAGAGACCTGGCAGGCCTGGATTGAATTTGATCCCTGACTGAGACACTGCTGTGGGGAAGTTCACAGCATCAAGGTCCCCTGCTGGGAGCACTGTGGTGGGGAAGTTCACAGCATCAGGGTCTCCAGCTGAGGGCACTGTAGTGGGGAAGCTCACAGCGTCAGGGTCCAGCTGGTCAGAAATATTTAGCTGGAATTCAGAGCAGGAGAAAACTCCCTGGTCCCTCCCCAGAGCAGCTGCTTCCCTGACACCCCCCCGCCCCATCCCTGAACGCCTTCTCCCCCTTGGCTCAGTGTCCTGGCTGCCACCCGTGTCCCCCAGCCATCCTGCCGCCCCACCATCCCACACAGCTGTCAGGGCCCCCCAATGTACCCGCCTAATTCTCCAACTGCCCTCTTGCCCTCCAGCCTCAATTCTTCACCATTGCCCTCCCCCCCCAACCAGCCAGTGTCTGGGATGGAGCCTGGTATGTGCACCCCCTAAGGAATTTGTGCCCAAGGCTGGGTGGGGGGCAGACCCACAACCCCCCCTTGATACCAGCTGCTCTGTCACCCCCTTTGCCACTAGCTCCGCAGCTAAGAACCCAGGAGGGATGGACAGACAGACGAGGGGAAGAGACCGGAAAGTTCCCACCCCGGTCCCAGACAGTTGGGAGGAGAGAAACTATGGAAGGACAGGGTGGGGCTGGGGGGCAGATGGGGGGATGGTTTCTTACCTGGCTTCTAATGGGGCACCCAGGGCAGCTTGGGGGGGCCAGGCCAGTAGGGTCTTACCAACACCAGATTGGCCCAGGCAAGTCTCTAGCCCCCAGCCCCAATCGTCCTCTGACTCTCCTGCCCCTTCTCTGGTGCCTCCTGCACCCCCTTCAGTCTGCCCCACCAGTCCAGCTGCCTCCAGCCCTCCCGGTGCCACGCTTCCTCCTGCTCACCAGCCCTCAGCTTCTCACTCACCCTCCTCTTCCTCCCACCCCACCTTCCTTTCTCCTCTTCCTCCGGCCATCCACATCCTCTCCGGACCCCCTCTGCCCCCCCAGCGCACTCCCTCTAGCCCCAGTACGTCCTTTGTCTGTCTGTCTGCATATATATCCCTCGTCTTTTTATTTGTCTAACTATCCCCATACACCCCCATAACTAGCTGTCTATCTCCATATATACCCCTCCTCTGTCTATCTATCTGAATCCCGCACGCCCCATCTATCTATCCTCCTCTCTCTGTTATTTCTCATCCCTGAGTTCCTGCCCAGCAGTGCCCAACTCCTCAGCCGAAGGCAAGAATTTCTCCTCTGTCCCCTCCCCTCCCACCAGAGCTTCACCAGGGTGGGGCGGGGACAGACAGAGCAGGGGGGCTGGGAGCCAAGACTCCTAGGTTCTCCCCCACCCCCGGGAGGAGGAGGGGGTCTAGAAGTTAATGCTGGAGGCCAGGACTCCTGCTCTAACCACTAGACTTCACTCCCTAACCAGAGCCAGGGTTAGAACCCAGGAGTCCTAACTCCCAGTGTCCCTTGCTGTAACCACTAGCCCACACTTCCTTCCCAAGGCCTGGCTTAGAATACAGGAGTCCTGGTTTCTAGACCCTCCCCACCCCTCTACTCACAACTCAGGCCTGGTAAGAGAGCAAATTAAAAGTAAATTCTGGATTTTTTGAAAGGGAATAAAAATAAAAGGAGAAAGTGAAAGCGAAAATGAGGAGTGAAACTGGGCGAGGACCTGGAGTGCCAACGGAAAGCCCAGCTGGGAACCCCTATGCCACAGGACCATAACAGGGATTCCCCAGCCACCCCCACCGCTAGGTCTGGATGGGGAATGACCTTGTTTCCCTGAGCAAGATAGGACTCAGGAGTTCTCATTGTCAGACCCTGCTCTAACCACTAGACCCTACTCCCCTCCTCACGCTGGGAATAGAACCCAGGTGTCCTGGCTCCCACATACACACTGGTTTGTTCTGTGTTGCATTTTATGGTGTTTGCCTGCCATATTATTTGACTGTGACTTGTGTCATGTGCTGCTTGTGTTGTATGCCACATAGTGCCCCCTTTTGTGCAGCTCCACCAGAGTGTTGCGTTGCTGTGTTGGTGCGTTTGTGGGGTGTGATGAACATCCCTGGGCATTGTGTTGGTGTGTTATGTTTGCTCAGTGCAGACCCCTGCCATGTGTGGCTGGGTTGTGTTGTTTGAGTTGCTGTGACCAGGCCGTGGTGTGTTTGTTTCTGTCTCACTGCCGAGCCAGTGTGCTGGGTGGGTTCACAGAGTGCATTGTGATTGTGCTGAGTTGCCTGAGGGGGGGCATGGTGGGAGGCCTTGAACCCTGTGTGCTGTGATTGGGCCTGGCCATTTGTTCAGTGTGGGGCTGGGTGTGGGGCTGGGTGTGGGGCTCGTGCTGGCTGGGATTGCTTTTGTGTTGCGCATGTTTGTGTTGGCTGCAGAGTATCATTGCATAGCGGGGGGAGAGGGGGGGACTGTGTTCCTTTGACTTGTATGTGCAACATATATAGTTGTGTGTCTGCTGTTGTGCACTCAGTATAGTGATTGTGTTGTGCATGCACTGGGTGGGGTTGTGTGAGTGCTGTGTTGGTGCAGTGGTGCTGTGTGTCCTGCATTGCATTGTGACCATATTGTGCATTTGCTGTTGTGTTGCATGAGCTCTGTGTTGTGCTGTGTGGCACAGGGGGTGATCTGTTGTGCTACGGCTGTCAGCTGCTGCGCTGTTGAAGACGCAAGAGGTACAACATTGGAATGGATTGCGTTGTGTGTTTTTTGGGGGGTTGTGTTGTTCTCATGCATTGCTGTGAACCAGCGTCTTATGCTGTGTTGTGTTACACTACCAGCTGTGTGCTGTGCTGCATTACACTACCAGCTATGTATTGTTGTGTGTTACACTACCGGCTGTGGACTGTGGTGTGTTACATACCGGCTGTGTATTGTTGTGTGTTACACTACCGGCTATGCGTTGTTGTGTGTTTCACTACTGGCTGTGTGTTGTTGTGTGTAACACTACCGGCTGCGTGCTGTGGCATATTACATACCAGCTGTGTACTGTTGTGTGTTACACTACCAGCTGTGTGCTGTGGTGTATTACATACCAGTGGTGTATTGTTGTGTGTTACACTACTGGCTGT
>ML682024.1:6283728-6310168 GCA_007922195.1 Podocnemis expansa | reverse complement strand
GTGTGTTACATACCGGCTGTGTATTGTTGTGTGTTACACTACTGGCTGTGTGCTGTGGTGTGTTACATACCGGCTGTGCATTGTTGTGCACATTGTTGCCTGGCACTCCTAGGGACGTGTTATGTTGCTACGTGCAGGGCTGCCCCCCCTCGGGCTTCCCCCCGTCCTCCCCCGCCGTGACGTCCCGATGACGTCTGCGCCCAGCTCTATTTAGCCCGGCCTCGCCGGACCCACCCCAGTTTTTCTCCCAGCAGCACTAACTAACCAGCACCGATGGAGCCTTTCGCCGCAGTCCGTCCCATAGATCCCGGCTGCCCCACACCCGCCGCCCGCTGCTGGAGCGCCCTGCTCACAGGCTGAGCCGGTAAGTGGGAAACCCCAAAACAACCTGCCCTGGGGGGCTCCCGGAGGTCCCTTTTCTCCGCTCTCTCCCTTGACACTATCTGCCCCCTATTCTCTCCCTCGGTTCTTTCCCCCATTCTGAAACTCGCGAGGGGCTGGTCCTCATTCTTCCCACCCCTAACTGCCCTATATTGGGGTGATCCTTCACCCTTTTAATTAACACCCCTCCATACATTTCTCTCCTCTGACTCTATACCCCGCACTGGAGGGAGCTGTGCTAGGGTGGGGGCGGGGTGTCAAACCGGGAAGGGGGTGCTTTCCCAGTGTTCAGGGGGCCCCTCTTTCAGTGGCCTGCACACCAGCCCCCAGCAGCTGGGCTGTTTCTATACAAAAGAGAGCACTCTCCCCATTCCTCCCACCAACCCCCTCATACCCCACCCCAAGCCCCCCAAATCAGCTGCAAGCCCCTCTCTCAAATCAAACCTGTGCTGGGCCTGCCGATCTCACTCCACCACCCCTGCGGCTCCAGGGACCTCGCTGGACTGTGGGTGTATGATAGAGCACCACAAAGCACCCCCCCACTTCTGGGTAGGGGTGTAGCCGGATTTCTGGAGGTGTTCATAGGAGCCTGTCAGACCAGATGTCTTGGCTGACCTCAGAGTTATTCAGCCCAAGACTCTACAGTCATCAAAGGCCCTAGGCCTCCCCCTGCCTAAAGAAAACTAGTGGGGGGGAAACTAAGCCACAGAGAGCCAGGAGTCCTGGCTCCCAGTCCCCCCCCCCCCACACCTTTATTCAGAATCCCAGGTGAAAAGTTGAGACAAAGGCCAGAGTGTGGGGGAGTCCAGCCCTATGGGACGGGGAATTATTGAGGGCTAAAGTTTCCAGATGTTGGACTTTGGAAGCCTCTTCTGCCAGTGCTGAGAGCCAGGACTTCTGGGTTCTTTCTTGAGCATTAGGAAGGACTTAACATGCAGAAGGTCCTGGGTTCAATTCCCAGGGGGTTGGACTCGATGATCTCACTAGGTCCCTTCCAGCCCTATGATTTGATTTGATTTGATTTGAGGGGGAATTCCTAATTATGTGCAGCAGGTAGACTTTGGGACTCCTGGGTTCTTTCCCCGCCTGTGAGAAGGTGGGGGCGTCTGCAGCTGGGAGCCTTCACAAGGGATGAATTAGGGGTCCTACAGATGCCCCATCCTATCAGGCAAGCTTGTTCTCCAGGAACCCTAGTGCATCACACCTGGCCCCCAGGGGACATTCCTGTATCCTGATGTGGCTCATGCCCTTCCTCATTCCAGTTTTCCAAATTCCAGCTTGAGATGCTCCGTGTCACATCCCTAAAACCAGACGGCCTTCAGACTGCACTTATGGGGGTCACTCCACAACTCCTGGATCTTCTAGGCTACTGGCCTCACTTCCCTGTGACCACAATGAGGAGCCAGAGAATGAGGATGAAGAGGAGCCAAAGAATGAGGAGGAGGAGGATGAAGAGGCGGCGGCGGCAAAGAATGAGGATGAAGAGGCGGCGGCAAAGAATGAGGATGAGGAGAAGGCAGAGGAGGAATGGCCATGGGCCGGCCTGCCTGCAGCTGTCAGACATAGCTGTGTTGCACCATGGATTGCATCTCCCACTTTGGGAACACTGGGAAGATCTGGAGAAAAAGGAGGCCTTTGCATCTGGTTATGAGAAACTCAAGGATAGTCCTGCTGTGCCACATGGTCCAGACCCCTGTTTAGGAGAAGCTGACAATCTGGGGGAAGGCCCCCAGCCTGGTACACAAGTTCCTTCTGCATTCCACAACCAGAAGGAGGGGGGAAGCCTCAGAGAAGACCCCAAGCACTGTGGAGAACTGAACATGACCTGGCTGGAGATGGAGAAACATCTGGAGGAGGTTGGAGATGGTCAGAAACAACCTTTGGAAGGAATGTCCCAACCCCAGCAGGACAGGGGACCCAAAGGAGGCCTTGAGCCATGTGGGGGAGACACCACCACCACCACCAGCTGCCTGCATGGTGGTGCAAACCCAGGACCTCCTGTCACCAAGAACCCCCTGGTCCTGTCCTTATTCTACTGCCCCTCAGAGGAAGAGGAGGAAAATGAGAAAGATGATGCAGGCTGGGTAACCTCTGAAGATCCTGCCAGCCCCTGCTGCTCTGGCACAGACTGGACTGATTCAGAGGGGGAGCCAGAAGATGAGACCTTGTGCAAGGAGAACAAGGTGCTTTGGGGTGCTCTGTGCTGTGGGCTTGACCCCTTCAATCCACTTCGTTTGGCCACAGCTCCCACCCCCCCAAGGCCCAAGGAACGAGAACTCCGGGTTTCCTTCTACCTCCCTATGCCAGCCTCAGAGACTGAGATGGTGGGGGACCCCTGGAAACCCCCAAGGAAGCCCTGGCCTATGAGACGGAGCACCCCCTCTAGGAGTCACTGCTGTGAACTGGGATCCCAGGGAAGCAAGGGCTGTGACAAAGCAAGGGCCATGGACTCTGAGTGCAACCAGACAGCAAAGAAGGTGAGCTGGAGCCAGGACTCCTAGGGTCTTTACCTGTCTCTGGGAGAGGAGTGGGGTCTAGTGGGTTTTTGGGGTGGGGGTGGGGGTGGCTGAGGTGGTTTGGCGGCAGGACTCCTGGGTTCTCTCCCTTTCCCTAAAGCACAGGCCCAGTGGCCTGCTGGGTAATTTCAGGGGATGACATCAGGTTCACCTGCATCCCCAGGAGGGGAAAACCTCATGCAATGGTGTGAAATGTCAGGCCTGCAGGGCCCCAGGAGGCTCCCCCCCAGCGGGGCGTCTCCACCTCATTCCCCTTCCCCCATCAGCCCTGTGCACAGTGCCCCTCATTTAAGGTTACCAGATGTCAGGCAAAAGGAAGACGTGTCTCTTTTTATTTTTACCTTCACATCCTGTCCAGCAGGCATTTTAAAAAAGACATGGTTTTGTCTTGCTTTTTACTTATGGGGGTTAAAGTATGCGGGAACCCCCCCTCCCAAACACCCTGTTTTTAGGGGAATGCATTCCAGGGCCCTCTAAAAACAGAATAGTGCATTAAATTTAAAGGTTTTATTGAAAGTTAATGTTTCGTGGACAACAAAGGTTTACAGCATAGAGACAATAGGTATCTGGGCGGGGGGTACGGGCTATCGGTGGGCACAAAGTCATTGGGGATCGGGGAGCAGAGTAAGAACATAGCCCGAGGGGTCCCAGATGCGGTGGGGAGCAGGGGTTCGGGCTGCGGGAGGCGACATAGTAGTGGGGGGGAAGGTTACGCGTCACAGTGATCGCAGGGGGGGTACTGGAGGGGGCAAGTACATAAGTTGTGACAGCGTGGGATCCCCCATGGGGTCCGTACTACATATTCTCCTTGTGTCCTCAATGCCCCCTTACCAGGCTTTGGTAGCTGGTAACCCCCCGCCCTTCCCCTTCCCCTTGCACGTAGCTCGGGACTGGCCCGGAAGAGCTGACGTCAGCAGTGGAGTCAGCCGTCTCGTCCCCGCCCCCACAGCTGGGCGGATGGAGCTGGGCTGGACCAGCTGCTGCTAGTGAGGGGCTGCTGGGAATAGTGGAGGGAGGGGCTGGGCCCAGGACTCCTGCCTAGGGCTGCCAGATACCAAAGTCTGGAAAGGAGGACAGGGGACTACGGAAAGGAGGACATGTGGAGAAAATGTTGCATTAATGTAATTGTCTTCTGTTTTTAGAGGCCTGGAACACTTCCCCCTAAAAACAGGGTGTTCGAGCATACTTGAACTCCTGTAAATAAAAAGCCATACAAAAATAATGTATTTTAAAATGCCTGCCAGATGGAAGATGTGAAGGTAAAAGGAGGCCATGTTCTCCTTTTGCCTGACATCTGGTAACCCTACTAGTGGGTTTGACCCCAGCTCTGGGAAAGGACGGGGGGGGGGAGATCTGGGGTGCCACCCCTATGTCCTCGGTGTTTGCGGTCTCTCACCTGCTGTCTTTCTACTACCCCGCAGGTTCGATTCTCCCCCGTAGTCACTGTGCATCCCCTGCTGGTCTGGTCCTTTGCCAGCCAAGCTGCCCGCCGGGGCCCATGGGAAGAGCTGGCTCGGGACCGAAGCCGTTTTCGCCGGCGCATCGAGCAGCTAGGGACCATCCTGGAGCCCTGCCTGGAGGCAGGACACCGGGCCCAGGCCTGGAGGAGGATCTATGGGGCATCTCTGGAGCTGACAGAACCCTTCCCTCTTCCTGAAGGGTGGGGGATAGGGGACACGTCCCTTCCACTCTGTGATGAAAGAATGGAGGACCCAGGAGTCCGGGATGGAAGGCTAGGGTAGGGCAAAGACTCTGGGGCTGCTGCCCTGGGACCCTCAGCTGCTGGTAGCATTAACCTTCCTTTCTCCCACCAGAACCAGGAATCTGAGTCTCATTTGCTTCTCTGGAAATGTAGTCTAGTCAGTGAGAGCCAGGACTCCTGAGTTTCTTGGGGTAACAACCCTTCACCTACCTCCATCACAGACCCACACCGTATGCTGGCCTTAACTGAGAGCCATTGACACTCTGATCTGTTGTGTTTTTGTTTTATTATGTTTGACTAGGTCCACGTGGCCCTGGAGGAAGTTAAATATTTGTCTTGTATTGGAAAGAAGTGGGAAGGGGACTGATTATTTTCCAGAACCTGACCTTTATTTATGGATCTTTGCTATTTATTCCCCCAGCCCCCTGAATCTGGACATTTTTTTAATGGCTTGGCGTTTAATAAATGTTTGATGTGAGCCTGTTCCTCTGTGTGGTGGTGTTCAGACTAACTCTTCAGGCCTAGAGGTGAGAACATCTGGGATGACTCAGGCCAGAATAGCCACTAGCAGCCTGGGGAGTGGAGGTAAAGAGTGGGGTGATACAATTAGGAAGAGCATAAAGGGTTAATAAATTCCCTCATTTGTGGATAGGGCGGGTATCTTGTAATTGTCCCAAGTCAAAGCAGCCTGTTAAAACAGCAAGGTTTAAATTTAGGTGCTGGGAACTAAGCCTCCTGGCTTGAGGGAGGATGAATGTGAGGGGAGGACTTGGAATCAGGACTCCTAAGTCCTTTATCGGGGGGGTTGCCTGCTTATGAAACAGAAAGGTGCCAGGACTCCTGGGTTCTATGTCTGGCATGCAGTCTGTCCTGGAGTCTGTATCTCATTTTCTCCATGTATATAAGGGGGAAGAACAATTATTCCTATTTGGGTAGATGGGAACTCTCGGGGAGCAGTGACTGGCCTAGGTAGGGCTGGCTTATGTTAAGTGGCAGGCTGGGGGATGTAATCTAGATTTTTGACCTGGAAGGGAGGATGCAGTGGACTGAGTTTGGTCACCCAACCTGCAGGCTGTTGATGAGTCAAACTCCCCTAGTCACATGTTCCCAACAGGATGAGACACTCAGAGGCCCTGCATAAATGCAGCTGACTAATAGTCACAGGGTGTGAGTTAGCAGCTGTTCCCAAGGTCTCCTGGAGTCATTTATCTTGCGTGTTTATCATCAGCTCATGGCTTAGGTGGTCTGGAACCAGCTGTTCCAACCTCCTGTATCAGGCAGGAAGCTGCAGTTGAAACCCAATGACCAAGTCAGACCTAGCCCCTGCTGTTTGTCCCACAGAGCCTTAAAAACCTCCGGGGCTCCTCCACCAGCCTGCTAATCTGCACCACAGCCAAAACTCCCTTGTTTCCTCCATCTCCCTTCCTGCTGATTAAGCCCCTCAGCACAGCCCTGATTTAATTCCTGGTGGACTTCGAGCCAGGGCCAGCTTGGCATTAACCCCTCTCATTTAGGAAAAATCTGCCTTTTGTTTCCACTCAGAACCGGTCAAATTTCAACTTCCAGCCTGCAGCTCCCCTTTGCCTGATCCCTGGATGAGTCCAGGGAGTGGAAGTAAGACAAATGTGCCTCATTTTCCCCCAAGCTATGTGTTTAAATGGGTGGTTGGGAGAAAGAGATCAGCTTCCCAGGCCAGACAGCAGTGAAGACCAGGGGCTAGAAAGCAGGTCTTCTCTCCCAGAAGAAACCAGCCATTTTGGAGCAGCTAGAGAACCAAGAGTAAGGCAAGTGGTCATCTTCACATGAGCAGAGGGGCTGGAAGAAAGCAGGGATGTACCCCAGCAGGCTGTGGATGCTGAGGCTTGACAGGGAGTAAAACTCTAAAGGTGACTGCTGCACTGTGGGTGTCCCTTCAAGGTTCACCCAGAGCCTGTGCTAGACCTGTGTTGTCTATGGCCCCTGTAGCCATGTCTATGGTGAGAGATCAAGTCTACCCTCTTCTTTTTAAGATGAACAGTAGGAGTTGCTGGCTTCTCTCACTCTTTCCAGCCTTTCTGTAATATATCCTCTTCCTTGAACTGGAGACCCCAGTCTTGGATGCAGAATCCCTGCTGTGACACCCTAGGGTTTGCTCCATAGGGCAAACTATGACAAAGTAGGAGAATTGTTTGTTTTGCAGGGATACAGGCATGCCTGTTCTCCTGTGCTTTCTGGTGCAAAAAGGTTTATCCTCTATACAGGATGAGGCAGGCCTGAACCTAGACAACATTTTGTAACCTGGCCTCCCACCAGGTCCACTCTCTGCAAGAAACCAACCAGTCAGGGACTAATGGAAAATAAAGGGGGGGGGGGGCTTGAATTTTTGCCAGACCAAAAGTTGGGGGATGGACTGTGCAGTAGCTAGCTGAGGGGGTCATGGAAAGTACAGGGCCCTCAACTGATCCAGGTGAATGGGGCTATAACTTCCTGCTGTGTCCAGGCACCCAGCAAACATTCTTGTGTTCACAATGCATATTCCAGCTTAAAGAAGCAGGGGAGTACAGTGTCTTCCCCAGGTGTGCAAGTCAAGTGGGGCTGATTCACAGCTGACTACCAGGATAGGGGGAGCTGTTCCCAATCTATTCAGCCCCATCCCAGACACAAATAACCTTTCTGCTGCCACTCATGCTTCCCAGGATGCCTCAGCCCTTGCACCCCAGTGGCACAGGAACCTTGTCAGCTGCTCATCTACCACAAGCCGCCCTCTCTTTCCAGCCCTGCCTTCCTGGAGGGCAACCTGCCCTCACTGAAAGGGTGCAAGGCTGGGATGTGTCTGGGTTCAGGCATCAGCTAGCCACAGAGCTTGTTCCACCTTTCTCTGCCCACTACCAGAATCCTTTCACACCTGAGATTTTTCTTTGGACTCTGCACTGGGACTGGGAGTGGGGCAGCCCCCTGGCACTGCAGCGGGAACAGATGAAAGGGTCATGGCTACAGGCAGCAAGGGGTGGCAAAAACCCAGCTGCTTTAAGATTTAACACTTACAGGTAAGCAAGGACAAGCAAGATGCAAAGCCTCTGACAATAGGAGCTGAAGGATCCATTCTAGGGTTGAAACAACTTTGTTTTATTCTTTTAATGATAAAAATGGTGTCTGATTCCATTTATAGCTCATAGATAACCCATCCTTTGGGGGTCTTTGTACAGGGGCGGGGAATTTCTCTCTCTTGTAGGACTGAAGACAGTTGGGGGGAGAGGGGTGTGAGTTAAAAGACAAGGGAGGAGGTGGGAAGAACCTGTAAGGTCTGAGGTCTTAGTATTTTTGGCTAAATGTAGGCCTTGTTCTTATGCTAAGCAGTAACAGCCATATGAGAGACAGCAGCCATGAGCTAGGAAGCATGTGGTCACATCTTCACATTCCTGAAACTAGTTCAAAACAATGTGGTATTAGGCTGTTGAGAAGGTGAGGCTATCCTAGTGGTTCTTACCACCACCAAATAAATTAACAAATTTTTAGATGCTTAAAGATACCTTTGCTTAACAGTTTTCCAGCCAGAAAGGAATAACTTATCAACAGTTGTAGTCCTAAAATCTAAATTTATTGTTTTATCTTATGGTCCTCCTTTCCCATTGTGTATCTAAATGATTTGTCTCCTTTAGTTATGCAACAGACAGAAACAACTAAGTGCCTTATTTAAATCAAGTAGGTGGTGGGATATGATTGGTTAAATGACTTTCAGAGGGTGCAAGGATTGGTGTTTTGTAGTATTTTAGTCTAAAATGATTGGCTAAGGTACAGCTAAGCAGGACCCAAGTTTTAAAGTGGAACCTTTAACCCAAGCCACAGCCTCAGATCAGCACTGGCAGCCATCAACACTCTGCCAACCATACTGTGCAGAAGCAGGAGTCCCCTGATGATCATTGGGAGTGGTGGGCATTGTCTGCTTAGGTGACCGTTTTGGTGACTGGTAATAAATAAGGATTAAGAACATTACTGTGTAAGTCTCCTTCCTAGTAAAAGAGCCTGCAAACCTGCAGAGAATTACACCTGTAACCCTATGGATTGGGAAAGGGTGGACAGTTCCTTAACAGGGTTATGCCTTGAACTGTGTGGATTGGGGGGGGGGGGGTGGCGCTTAGGGTGCAGGTAACAAGCCTGTGCAAGGGAGGAAGGGATTACATAGGCCCAGGCAGGTTCTGCCAGCCCCCCTCTCTTGGATCAGCTCAAGCAATTAAAAGCTGAATGGGCACTTCCCCCACCCTCCCATTGCTGCCTTGCCTTTTCCACCCTCCCACAGCATCCAGCCCTGGAGCCAGGATTCCAGTCACACTCAGGGCTAGAAAATACTCCTCTCACCCCCACACACCTGCCTACAAAATGAGACCCATTTATGTCTTGACTTATCCCTTTACGTGGGTACAACGGGGGGGGGGAGATGCACTCATGGCTCCTGTGACTGTGGGGACCAGACCACAGAAGTAGGAGGTAGAGTTGGTGTGAGACTGAGTGGGCAGAGGTCAGTTTCAGCTGCCTTGGAGGTTTCCACAGCAGCTTAGGAGAGCTGCTCAGGTGGGCATGGGGTAACTATCCCCACCCCCAGAGGTCACCCTCAGGCTTCTGCCATGTCTAGGTGGTAGCCAGCTTCTCCTGTATGATTGGAACATGCTGGTTCCCACTTCCCTTATTTCCATCTTGGATGTTTCTGGGGCCCACATCCAGCCCAGCTCAAAGCCCAACTTTCATGAATCTGTTTCAGTTAGGGTTAAGACAGCAGCTGGGTTTTGGGGGGGAGTCATGTGACCGCTGCTCACAGCTATTTAAGGAAACCAAAGTGTGAAATATTTTAAAGGACAGGGTGACCATGGGGAGTCTGTCTCCCTTTGCTATGACCCCCAAGGGGTCAAGGTGGGGATCAGGAGTCACTGTGGGGCATGTATCCCTGGGGAGGGGGCAAAGTGGGAGGTGCCAGGAGACACTGAGGGTATGCACAGTTCTCCTATTAAAATCAATCACTTAGGCCTAGGCCAGAGGTATGAACCCCTCCCTGTTCATGGGTGGAGTTGTCTATTCCACTGCCACATGCAGCCCAGGGCCTGAGTCCAGGACAGGAGAAGGGGGTTCCCTAATCAATGCCAAAACTATTGTGGAGCTGAGAATGCAGGGGAAGGGGACAGCTTGGGGGGGGGGGGGAAACAAGACAGCCCCTCCTCTCTTCAAGTCCCATGTGTTTCCACATTCATATATGCTGCCCCCTTCCTCATTATGAACAAGGGGAGATGAATTCTTCATGGGTACTGAAGCTAGGACCGAATGACTAAAACAGGAGACTGATGGGGAAGGGTAGGCATGTGCAACACCATGAACTCCCTTTCAAAAAGCAGGTGAGACTAAATGTCACCCCCAGTAGCCAAAAAAAGGGAGTGTGGACTGGACAGCACAGTCTTTGGCCTGGGTGATATAACTGGACCACTCCACCCCCCTAGCAGCCCTGCCCACATTGCAGGAGGAAGAACAGGGCTTGGGAGAGGGAGGGAGAAGGGCCAATACAAGACCCTGCCCATCTCCAGCTCACATGGGGTTTCACTGGATCTGGACTTCGGGCTGTGGTGGCTGCTGGTTCTGCAGAGGTTCCACGTGGTTCTGTTCGGGGCTGGCAGGTGCGGCCGGGTCTGGAAGGGAGACAAGAGAAGGAAGGGTTGGCACAATGCAACAGGCTCTGACCCCTCCCCACCCATCAGAGGGGGGGGAGAGAACACAGGAGTCCTGGCTCCCATCCTCTCCCCACACACAAGCTCACTCTAACCAGTAGACCCCACCTCCCTCCCAGAGCAGGGAGAAGACCCAGGGGTCAAGCTCCCATCCTACCTGCTGGGGCGGCATGAGGGGCCTGGGCCTGGAATTTCAGCTCCTCCCCAGGACCGGGAGCTGCCGGTGCCTCCCCCTGCTGGGTTTTCCTCTGTTCCATCTGCAGCACAGCCTGGGGAGAGGAAAGGGTTAATTCAGGGCCAGCTGCTTGGTGTGCCCCTTCCCCAACCCCTCACCATCCTGACAGCTGTAGTGAGGGAGAGGGAAACAGGGCCAGTTAATCCCCCCACCCAATAATCTTCTCCACAGAGGAAAGGCTCACTCCTAGGCAGAAGATGTGGGGGGCCCTTTAGCCACTATTTTCCCATCCCCCAGTGGGTGGAGCAGTGGAGAATGTGGGAAAAGGGGGAAGGGAGGGCGGGACTCACAGCACCACACCCTCCTCCCCACCTGCTGATATTCCTTCTTCTGGGCATCCAGCTGGACCTGCCGCTCCTGCAAATCTTGGTGCTGAAGCCGCAGCTGCTCCGCCCGCCGGCCAAGTTCCGCCTCTTGGGCTGCTAGCTCCGCCTCAAACCGTTGCAGCTCAGCCTCTGAGTACACCTGGGTCTCATCCACTGTCTGGGTAGGGAGGTGGACATGAGATTTGGGAATTGATCCCCCCCAACATGCACACACCCTGCCCCACAACCCAGCATCCAACTCCCCCCAACCCAGCATCCAGCTCCCACCCCCCAATAACTCCCCACTTCCCAGTCAGCCCCCTATTATACAACACAGACTTCCTGACCAAGCCCCTCCCCCTCAGCTAGGAACAGAGCTCAGAAATCCCAGGATACATCCCCCCTTTCAAACTCCTACATCCCAGCTCCCCCACCCCATCTTCTCCCACACACACACCTCCCAGCCTCCAGCCTCATTAAACTCCTTCTTCTCAGTGGATTTCAGAAACTCCTCCAGCGTAACCAGCCGGTCCTGGTTCACATCTACCTGCAGGGGTGGGAGAAGTGAGGGGGAGGGCAGAACCAGGGGGTGAAATGGGGGTCCAAGCCCTCCGCAGCTCCCCAATCCCTCTTGAAAGTTCCTCTGCCCCTCCACCCCCACATGGTACAAAGCATGGGAATTTTCTGTCTGCCCAACTCTGAGCCCATTCCCGTGGCATCAGAGCTGCTGGTTCAAGGGCAGGGCCCTCGTGAAACCCCATGGGGCAGAGAAGATTCAACTCTCCCGCCCCTTCCCTTCCTGAGAAGGCTGCCACAGCTGGAGACAAGGAGAGGCCTAGGGGGTCCGTGTACATGGTGAGGCTCCAGTACTAACAGACAGCAGGCTGGACAGACCATCTCTATCTGCGAGGGGCCTGGGGCCCACAGCCCTCTCCCAGAAGCCTGGCTCAGCCAGGCGCATTAAGGGAGAGACAGAGGGGCTGGTGCCTGCAGCTCACACTCAGAAGCCTGGGAACCCCATGGCCAGCCCTGAAGGGAGTGTGGGACCCCAGGGGGGCAGGGCTGGCCCATGCACAGGTCTTCCCAGGAGATAGGCCCCCAGACTGGATGTAGAGCAGATGCCAAATCTGGATGCTCTGTGTGACGCTGTCTGGGTTTAGGGAATTGTTTAGGATTATCTTTCATATTAATACTTCATATTTGCAATAATCCATATGTGATATACCAATAGAAAAGGCATGATCTGCTAGGAATGATTCTGTGGTTTATGTGTAGGTGTCATAACTGTATTAGAAGTTTGGAATATGTTTGTTCTATTTGTGTTCCAAGTTATTTGACTTGGGGACACTTCCAGATTGGATGCCTGCAGCCATTCCATTGGCTCCTTAATGGCCCATTAGGGAAGCTCCCAGGTATAGTGGGCCCAAGCAGAAAGCCACTGAGCTACTAGGACCTGCCCATGTGACTCAACTCCATTTTGATTGCAAGGACTCTGCACAGCATGGGGAAGGACAGAAGTGATAAAAGGCAGCAGCCCCAACTCCATTTTGTCTTCAGTCTCCAACCTGTAACCAGCACCTACCTCTGGAACTATTCTGCAGCTGAACAAGGGACTAAGACCCACCCAGCTGCTGGGTGTATACCAGAGGAATTGGACTAACTTGCAAACCTGCTTTATATAGACTCTAAATCATTTGTATGTAGGTGCTCTTTGACCCTTTAACATCTCTCATTTTGTTTTTCTTTTTTTATTAAACCTTTAGTTGTAGTTACTAAAGGATTGACTGGCAGTGTGGCATTTTAGGTAAGATCCAAGCCTATATTCTTCTTCGAGCACTTGTCACTTCCATTCAGATGTAGGTGTTACATGTCGCAGTGCACAGATTCTGGAATCTTTTGCCCTAGCCCATCTCTTTAGGATCAGCAGCCAACAGCCTCTCTGGCCTGCATGGTGTACAGATGTCCCTGACCCAACCCACCTTCAGTTCCTTCTTTCTGCCCATTAGTGACAGCACTGGAACTGCCCACGCTTGTGATTATGCAAGCGCCTGTTGAATTTAGCCTGTCTCCATCCTAGAAAGTTTTTTGGAAAACCTCTTCATTTCAATCTTCCCTCTGGGCTTGAGGAGAATTGAAGAAATTTTGGACACATCATTGCCTCAGAGTTCCACGTGCACTGGCACTGTTTCCTCCATGCCAGGGTTCAAGCCCTGCGCCAGCTGCAGGAAGGCCTTTCTAGTTTCTGATGCTCACGAGAAGTGCCTGGGCAAAAGTCAGAGTTGACAAATGCAGGATCTGCAGGTCATTCAAGTTAAGGACTCAAAAGGATCAGGCGTGTCGAATGCGTTCCATGCCTTGGAAGATGCCTTATGCCCTGCCTCAACACCAAGCATCCGCTCATCAGATGGGGTCATGGCAACTCAAGCCCCGAAACACAAGAAGGCCTGTTTATGCTTGGAATCCACCGGGGGCATCCGCCCAAAGGAGGAGCCGCAACACCGGCGCCGATCCCTGGTGCTGGCCCCTCAGAGGGTCTCAGGATCAGACCTAACATTATCCTTCACACCGGCGGTGTATGAGGCCGCCAAGGCCCTCCTATAATTATTGGCACCCACTCTGCCTAGACCAGCAGCATCTGTGGTAAGCCAGCCCAGGTCTACAAGGCTTATTTGGGTTCTGATAACAAGCCAGGACCTTCAGCACCAGCGATGATGGTGTGGGGCTAAGACTGGCACCGAGCCAACCCTTCTTGGCATCAAGTGATGACCCCAAACTTCCCAGAGCAGAAACAAGGGGACCAGGGGCACAGCCCCACTCCACCATGGACCCCAAGGTCCTCTCCAATTGGCTCCTTCCCAAGGGGAGCCTTGACCTTTTTGTCATAGGAGCTAGAGCCAGAGGATGATGGGGGCTACATTGGTTTCTCCCCCCAGATCTTATCCCGGGAACATTTCCTGTCCGCTAGGAGACCTCTCCACACCAGGTCCCAATCCCACTTGAAGGACTCCACTACACTGACACCGACAGTCATCCTTCCTATCAGCACTGGCTCCAGCGCTGTCTAAACCAGTGAGTAAGTGCAGGAGGAAGCGATCCCCATCCTCCTCACAGCATGGGGACTCGAGGGACAGGGACCCAGCACCAGCATGTGCTCCGCCACACAGAGCCTCCCAGGCTCTGACAAGAAAAAGAAACCTTTCGCCACATCCCAGTCAACGCAAGAAGGATGGTCACCGCTCAGCCCCAGCCCAGGGACAGTTGACACTAGAGCAGGACTCAGCACCAAGGACATTCAGGGACTGGACCTCCCAATGGTCCTATGGGGACTCCTCCCATAGGGATCTTAGGTCTTTGGTCTCATCAAGGCCAGCCTCTCCAAGGGAGTCTTGGGAGGTAGGTGACTCCAATGAGGACTGTGACCCTGGAGCAGCCCCTTCAGGCTCACAACATGACACCACTAGGGTGCTATTCTTGTCTTCTCCTGACGAGGCGGCCTACCAAAGGTCGTTATCATTCAAATAAGTTCCTCGCTCCCATCAGGATCTCCTGAGATGCATGGCTGCCAACCTAGACCTGAAGATCCAAGTGATCAAGGAGGTCTTTGATGTGGGGGGACACAGCCCATCTGGTGAGAGTGGCTGTCCCTCTCCACGAGGGGGTTTTCAAGATAGCATGGGCCAGGTGACAAACCCCCTCCTCAATCCCTGCTGTGTCCAAGATGGCAGAAACGAAGTCCCTGTGGACAGATTCGGCTTCCTTTTTAATCATCCCACATGCAGGTCCTTGGTGGTGGACGCCATCAACCAACGTGAGGCAGGGTCAACCAGCTGCCACTCTTAAAAACAAGGAGGCAAAGAAGCTTGACCTTTTCAGAAGAAAAATGTATTTCACCATGGCTCTTCAGCTCTGCATTACCAACCACCAGGCCCTCACTGGGAAATATATCTTTAACGTTTGGAGGTCAATGAAAAGATTTAAGGATCTCATCCCCCCAGACAGAGCAGTTGACTACAATACCCTCATTGAGGAGGGCTTGCTGGCAATCAGAGATGCACTCCTGACCTCCTGGGATGCCACAGACACAGAAAGCTGCTGGGTAGCATCAGCCATCACGATGGAGGGGTCCACATGATTACAGAGCTCAGGCCTCTTTCCGCAAATGCAGCAATCCATCCAAGACCTCCCCTTTGAAAGCCCTTTGCTGTTTGCCAAGTTGACTAACACAAAATTACATGGCATGAAGGACTCCCATGCCACAATCAGGGTGTTGGGCACGTATACCCCTCAAATGGCCAGGCAGTCCTTTCATCTACAGCAGCAACAGCAGGGTCACCGACACCAGCCCTTCCAATCATCCCACCATCCTTACAGGGGTGAGGACAGGGATAGAAGCAACGGGGGGTGGCATTAGGGCCTCAGGCTCAGAGTGGCTCCCAAGCTCCATGGAAGAGTGGCACCAACACATGCCCATGGGTGCAGAGGCATAAATTTTGATCCCTTGCCCAAGGGTTGCACCAACACCAAAAACCCTGAGCTAGTCCTGCCTTTTCAGAACCACTTAGCTCAATTTCAACAGCTGTGGGCCAAAATAACTTCGGACCACTGGGTCCTAGATACGATTTTCCAGGATTACCCCATACAATTCAGGGCCAGACCACAGGAACGAAAGCCAACCCCTCCACTCAGAAACGGGGACCCCTCCCATGAAGCTATGCTAAGGCTGGAGTGCCAAAAACTCCTGGCTCTAAGAGCAATAGAAAAAGTTCCTCCAAGGGAACCAGGGAGGGGCTTTTACTCCTGTCACTTACTGGTCCCGAAGTGGAGGAGAGGTCTGCACCCCATCTTAGACTTCAGGACCCTCAACCAAAGCCTAAAGAAAATAAAGTTCCGAATGGTTTCCTTGTCTCAGATTATTCCACTGCTAGAACCATGGGATTGATTCTCGGCCCTCGACCTGAAGGACGCATACTTCCACATCTCAACAAGACAAAGACACAGAAGGTTCCTCCACTTCTGGTGAGTGGGGACCAATTAATTGACCTCCCCTTTGGCCAGTCCCTGGCTCCGAGGGTTTTCACAAAATGTATCATGGTAGTAGCGGCCCACCTAAGAAAACAGGGGGTCCATATCTTCCCCCACCTGGATGACTGGCTGATAAGGGGAAGGTCCAGGCACCAGGTTTGGCGCAGTGTCTGGGCAGTCCAGAACCTGTGCAACATGCTGGGCCTCTTACTAAAAGCAGAAAAATCAAAATGCACCCCACTAAGGAGAATAGAGTTCATAGGAGCTCAACTGGACTCGATAAGGACAAGGGCCTCCCTCCCTCATCCAGGTTTTGCTCCATTTCTACCATCATTTCAGACATGAACCATTCCCCCACCACGACGGCAAGGCATTGCCTCCAACTGCTGGGCCACGTGGCAGACTCCACTTACTTAATAAGGACAGCATGACTCTGCATGAGACCCCTACAGACATATTTGGCAACAACACTCCACCCCCATCTACACTCCCTGAACTGAGTGGTTACCATTCCAGGGGATGTGCTGGACTCACTGGCAATCTGGCAGGACCTCAGTTTCCACATGAAAGGGTCTCATTCAAAGCTTGGGTCCCCTCACTCACCTTGACCATAGATGCATCAGACAAGGGTGGGGAGCCCACATCATGGGGGGCCTGTCAACCCAGGGGTCCTGGTCCCAGAGGGACTGCCACCTCCACATAAATGTGAAGGAGTTGAAAGCGGTGTGTCTAGCATGTGGAGTATTTTTGGACAGGATAAAGGGAAGAACAATACAAATACTAATGGACAATACGGTGGCTATGTTCTATATCAGCCGCCAAGGGGGTGCGCAATCTATGGTGCTATGCATGGAGGCGTCCCTCCTGTGGGAGATAGCACTGAAATTCAACTTCACCCCCATAGCTTTTACCTGCCAGGGATAAGCAATGCCCAGACAGACTCTCTCAGCAGGAAATTCCTCCCCCAACATGAATGGTCCCTATACGGGGAGGCAATGAACCACCTATTTGAGTTCCAGGGCACTCCCCAGAAAACTACAAGTGGAAGCAGTTTTGCTCTTTCAGAGGGCAAGGATCCAATATCCCTCTCAAATGGCCTCCTAAGCAGCTGGGAGGGACCCCTACTCTTTGCCTTTCCACCCATTCCCCTGCTCCACAGGGTACTGCTGAAGATAATAAGGAACCGAGCAGATGTGATTCTAATAGCCCCAAGCTAGCCGCACCAGCCATGGTATACCACCTGTAGGGCTAAAGAAGATGATTTTGTGATGGACAAGTAGCATGGCACTCGCACCCACCCCCATGAGCAACTCAACTGTGAACTGATGCTGGGCTTCATGCCCAAAGCACCAGCTGGAACCAGTGGAAACTGGATAGGGCCTGATGTTAGGTATTTTGCAAGTCTTGGCTGTGATGTACTACTTTTATCTGTTCCTCCAAGCTATCTCAGCCTTGGACCTAAGCATGTGAAAGTGAAAGCAGGCTTGATTACCCTTCCTTCTCCTGAAATACTATGTGTGAGCATAGTTCCTGGAAACTGGCAGACTTCGCTGCAGGACCTGGAACCAAGGTGCCTCAGAAACCTCCTCAGGGTCATCCACAGCCGTGCAAGGGAACCCTGGCTGCTGATGGGACATAAGTTTCAACCTTGTGTATATATATATATATATCTATCTTTGCTGCTTGCTAGGGCCAAACACCCTAGCTTTAATAAACATCTTATATTTATCCAGCTGGTGTCATGGACTGTGTCTGGTGAATCATCATGTCACCCTTTGGGACACCACCACCCTTCTTGACCTCTCAGTGGAACCACACACCACCTTTCCACTCAGAGCAGACCTGTCCTGCATCTAGTGGCATGCAGATTACATGGCTAAATCCAACTGAGCAGGCCTGCTCAGATAAGCTCCAGAAAGTACTGATCACGAGCAGAAAGCCCTCCACAAGGGCAACCTATAGTGCTAAGTGGAAACGCCTCACCCCCTGGGCTCAAGAAAAGGGGACAGACCCAGAGGATGCCCCCATCCAAGCCATTTTAGACTACCTCCTCTCCCTATCCTCTGTCAGGGTCCAGCTAGCAGCAATATCAGCCTTTCACAGTTCATTCGATGGAGACACCCCCTTCTCCCACCCCACTGCCTCAAGGTTCAAGGGCTTAGAGAGACTGTACTCCCAGATCAGGTCCCCCAACCCCTCAGTGGGGACCTGTATCTAGTGCTCAAGGGCCTCACAAAGCCCCCTACAAGCCTCTGGCCTCCTGTATGTTATTGGTCCTATCATGGAAAGTGTCCTTCCTGGTAGCAATCACCTTGTCAGGAGGGTCTCCAAAGTAAGAGCCCTCTCCTCAGAATCCCCTTACACAGTATTTCATCTGGACAAAGTACAACTCAGATCCCACCCACCATTCCTACCTAAGGTGGTGTCCCCATTCCACTTTAACCAGGATATCTGCCTCCCAGTGTTCTTCCCTGACCCGCAGGTCATGGAAAACTAGAGGAAATGGCACACCCTCAATGTAAAGAGGGCACTCACAATTTACACTGAATGAACCAGGCCCTTCCACAGGTCATCCCACCTGTTTTTGGCACTCACAGAGTGCATGAAGGGCCAAGTGAAAACAACCCAGCAAATCTTGTCCTGGATAGTGAATTGCATCAAGGACTGCTATCAAAGGGCAGGCACTCCCATACTGGGGAGAGTCAGAGTGCACTCAGTTAGAGCACATGCACCCTCAACAGCCTTCCTCATGCAGGTCCCAATCCAGGAGATCTGCAAGGTGTCAATCTGGTCTTCAGCCATATACCTTTGCCTCCCACTACACCATTGTCCAAACAACAAGAGATGATGCCACACTGGATAAAGCTGTCCTTCGAGCGGGAAAGCCTTAACTCTGCCCACCATCCTAAATACAGCTTGTGAGCACTGTTCCCTCTAAGCTGTGCGTGTAAGCCTGCGCACACAACAAAATAAAGTGTGCACAAAAAAATTCAATAGTGCTAATATTGGTGCTCACAAAGAAATGTTTTTGCGCACACAAAGAAATTGTTTGTGCACACAGCCTATGAGTAATTAGAGGGAACATTGCTTGTGAGTCACCTAAATCTGAATGGGTGTGAGCTGCGCTTAAAGAAGAATAGAGGGTTACTTACCTGTAAATATCTTTCTTCGATATGGGCTGCTCACATGCATTCCATAACCTCCCACCATCCCCTCTTTTCAGAGTTAGTGGAAAGAAGGGACTGAAGGAGGGGTGGGTCAGGGCCACTTATATACCGTGCAGGTGCGTAGGCTGCTGACCCAACAGAGACAGTCTAGAACAAAAAGGTTCTGGCATCTATGCGCTGCAGCATGCAACACCTACCTCTGAATGGATGTGAGCAGCCCATCTTGAAAGAGGACATTTACAGGTAAGTTAACCCTCCATTCTGGGTGATGTGGATGACCCTTTGGGGTCAGGAGAACCTATTTCTTTAAGAGACCCAGTGGCCAAGCGGAGACCAAAGATGTTGATGTGCAATAAAGAGGGCTGTTTCTATTTTGTTATGCTTCGCGACGACCAGTGTGGGGAATAAGAAGCATGTTTTGTTACTGACTAGGAGGCTGGTTTAAATACCACCCATCAGTGGTTTGGGGTTTGGCCCTTGGTTTTGCAGCTTGCCCTGATTTTTGCACATTCAGGAGGTTATCCCAGGAGGCCCAGGTCACACTCTGCAACAGACAGAGTGCTGGGACCCCCACTGCTGGGAATATGCTGCCCCATGTTCCCACCTGCCACCATGGGGGGTCGGGGCGGGGGGCTGACTCACGTTCTTCATGACGTGTTCCCGCATGCGCAGCCGTTCCTCCTCCATCTCCAGCATGTCATCTTCCTCATTGCGGGGGTCATACACCTTTTCCAGCTGTGGGAACAATCTGGGTCAGCCTCACCCCTGCTGCTTAGCCCTGCCCCACCAGCCACCATCCCTTCATAACTCAGTCTCACCCCTCCCACACCACCATGGCCCCCAACTCTCCAACCCACCCTGCAGCTTAGCTCCTCTTCCCCACTCACAGCTTACAGCCCCATAGAAGATCTGCCCTTCAGGACCAACCCGTCCCCAGCTACTGGTCATTGCCTATCTCATTCCCCTTCCTGCTCTCCCCCCTGCCGTCACACTACCCCCCTACTCCACCTTCTCACCAGCTTCCCCTGCACTCCGCACACCAGGCACCCAAGCCTATCTTCCCAGTCCCTTGGGGTTCAGGAGAAAGGATAATGGGAAGCCCTGAGGTCCAAGCTCCCCCCAGCCCCCAAAGGAGCTTACCTCCTTGGTGAAAAGCGCTTCCAATTCTTGTTCGTCGAGAACCCCATCACTGTTGGTGTCTGAAACAGACAATGGGGGGTAAGCACAGACAGAAAGGGGTATTTTTCCCTTTGGGTGGGTGGGGGAGGTAGAAATGGGACAGTGCCAGCTCCCACCTGGCCCCAAGTTCCCTCTCCCCTCCCACAGCTGTTGCTAAGAGGTGATGAGTTTCCCAGACTCCAATGAGCTGGACAACCCCATGTCACCCCCCACCCTGCCCACAAGGACGGCTGGAGGCAAGAGCTGACTAGGCCAGGAGAGAGGTGGAAGGTTAGCTCTGTATGAAAATGCTAGTGGATTACGAAAGATGGTTCAGGAGAGGGCTCCTGGTCTAGTGTGCTACCAACCTGTCCCCCTAGCCCCTAAATCACTTGAGAGGGAGGGATGTTCCAGGTGTTCCTGACTCCCCTGGAGTGACCACCCCTATACCAGGGGAGCCCTCACCATGCAATTTGAAGAAGGTTTTGGGGTTGAACTCGTTGGGGTCCAGCCCGTCAGTCTCCTCCCAGACCTCCTTGAGCTGATCCCGGCTGCCCTGCAGGGACACAGCAGATGATCAGGAGAGTGAGTGGAGGGGTTAGAACACAGGAATCCCAGTTCCCAGTCCCCCATCCAAGCTCTGCCCCCAGTTAATTTTCCCCTGCAGTCAGTCCACATTTTCCCAGAGCTGGAGGGGGGCTAATCCCCCCTGCAGGCATCTAGTCCCCTCCAGTACCGTGGGGGTTGACACCATGAACAGAGACCACCTCCACCCCAGCCAGGGAGTGCTCTATAGATGAATTCCATGCCACCACCCTCCCCCCGCCGTGACACATGTCCACAGGTAACCCCATAAACCTCCCATTCCACAGCAATGGGCTCTCTGAAGTAAATGCCGCCACAGGCAAGGAGTTCTACAGGTTAACGCTAACCTGTGACCCCCTACAGCAATATGTCCTACAGGCTAAACTCCGACACACACCACCTGCAGCAGGGAGTTCCCCAGGTAACTCCCATGTCCTGCTCTGTCCCCTGGCTGGGCCTTACAGGCACATTAACTTTGGGGTGCTCCTTGTGCTTCTGGCGCAGCTCCTGGAAGCGGGCCTCCTCTGCCCGCCGCTTCTCCTCGTCCAGGGACTTGAGGTACTCACGTCGCTCGTGCTCCTTCAGCATCTCGTACCGCTTGAACTCCTCATGGTGAGCTGCATCATAGTTCTCCAGGTCCTTGGTGGCCTGGATAGAGTGGGAGCAGCTGTGAGCACAGAACCCAGATGTCTGGACTCCCAGCCCCAACACAATTACATCACATTCTTTCCACAGATTTGCCCCACACACATACATTCTGCACCTCATCACAGGGACCCCCCCATGAGGGCATTAAAGAGTTAACAGGGAGAGTGTTCCCATCAAAAATCTGCCCAGCTACCCCCTCCCCATCAATAACTAGTTCCTTTCAGCCTCCCCCCACAACTCACCGCCTGGATGAGCAGCTCCAGGTCACGGGCCTCGAAGGTGTGCTGGTTCTGGGGGTCCAGGTGCTCAAACTGCTTCAGCAGCCCCAGGTGGTCGATCTGCACACCTGAGTGAGACACAGGGCCAGGAATGGGACAGAGGCCTATTGCCTGTAGGAGGTGCCAGCCAGCTCCCATCTAGTCTCAGGGTAGGGACCAGGTGGCTTGGGGGCCAGAGAATGGGGACTGGGGCCTTTCCCTTCTGGGGGCACGGACTTCCACCCACCATTGGTTAGAGAGGAAACTGAGGCAGAAAGGGACAGGCAAAACGTTCACCCCAAAACATTAGCATAGCTGGGTAAGTGCCCCTGAATTCTCCAGGCTCCTCTTCCCTTCACAGCACCGGGAAACGAACCCAGGCATCCTGGCTTCCCACTCACTCTGCTCCATGGTGGCATCCATCTTGGCCTTGAGCAGCATGCGGAGCCGGGAGATCTCCTGGCGCTTCAGCTCATCCAGCTTGGTGCGCACATGATGGCTCACGAAGTCCAGCTCCTTGCTCAGCTTCCCACTCTGTCACCAAAAGGGAAGAACCACTGTGAAGACACATCCCCTGTCCCAGGACCCAACCCCTGAGCCAGCCAGGGCCAGTGCACCCTAGAGGAAAATGCACTGCCTCCTGTCTCTCTCACCTTGATGTCCTCAGCGTTGGCGGCCTGTAGCTTCTCACGGAAATGGCCATCCGTCTCCAGCACGTTGATCACCTCCTGTAGGTAGCGATGGTAATACAGGCCAGTGTCCTGCCGAGGGATAGTGGGATGTCACTGCACAGGCTGTGGCCTGCCCAAACAGGAGATCCTGCTCTGACCCGAACCCCTGGCCTGCCCCAGCATCTCCTCCAGAACATGCTGAATCTTCTGCAGACAATGCTACTGGTGGGACAGGGCTGCCTGTCCTCCATCAGCTCACGTCTTACACATACCAAAAGGGGTTTGGAGTGGGGACCCATGCTCCTGGATTCTTTCCCTGGCTCTTGGGAGTGTGTGTGGAAGTGGGGTCTCCAGGAGTCAGAGTCGGGGGGCTGGGAGCCAAGACTCCTGGGCTGTCTTTTAGAGTTCCGGAAGAAAAAGGGGGGTGGGGGGGCTGGAAGCCAATCTCTTAGGTTCTGTATCCAGCACAGGGAGGAAAAGAGAGTCTAGGTGTAAAGTGGGGGAGTTTCGGGGGACTGGGAACTAGGACAACTGGTTCTAGTCCCAGGCCTCTCACAGACTACCTGTGTCTCAGTTTCTCATCTTAACAAACCACAGAATCTTCCTTTTGCCTCAAGAGTGGGGAAGGGGCTGCATTCCCAGAACTCCCAGCACATGACAGCCCTCAGGTGACAAGGTCCCAATTCAGGCCTGATGGGACCTGGGGGATTATAGGGAGGCTGCCCTTACACACCTTATTAACAAGCAAAAGGGAGCTGCCTGGAGTCCTTTTGCTTCTTTGCAGCACAGCTCACATTCTACAATGCCCAGCTGATTAGGGCTGTTATCAGCTAGTTATATTTTAACTGCTGCCCTGTGCAGCTGTAAGGGGGGAGCCCTTTGCTGCAGCTTTTTCAGGAGGCCTTGACCTTTTTCCATTTCCCTCTGCATGTTGCATTGCTAGGCCAGTGGGGGGCAAAAGGGCTAACTCCTGGAACAGCAAGTAAAGGAAGGCAGGGAGGGGGGCACGAACAAAGAGTCATTCACTAACCAGCTGAAGCTGATCAAATGAAGCCTCTGACAAAGTGGGATTTTTCTCCCATGAAAGCTCATGTGATAAATAAGTTTGTTAGTCTTTAAGTGCCACAGGACTCCTTGCTTCTTTTGAACCAAGAGTCAAGCAAGAGACAGAGACACTCTGTGATCAGAGAAGAGGGACCTGGGCTGGAGAACATCAGGGCCAGGAATGGAAGAGTATTGGTTTTTTTCTTTTGAGGGACCCAAGAGCCAGGACCAAAGGAGAGAGCCAGAGAGTGGGGACCAGCTCAGGATGATTGTTTTGCCTAAAAGCCCAGGAGCAGTTCAGTCTCAAATTGCATGGAAGATGCAATAAAAAATTTAACCAGACCATAGATCTTTGGTCCTCACCCTCTCCACCATATTGACACAGCCCAGATAGGCCTTTTTTTGTCACTGATGAGAGGCAAGTGTTTAATTAGTGAGCTAATGATCTAGGAGAGATACTTTTAGCTTATCAGGAATTACTCCAACCCAATGTCTGTGGCCCTAATGACTTGCTCATGGATCTCATTTGTAATGAACAAAAGAATGGATGTCAAGGATGGGTAATTGACAAAAGGGACAGGGAACATTAAGTATTCAATAATGAGACGTGAAAAAATTTCATGTTTACTCAGAAGTGTCAATTCCTGTGCATACAGGAAAGATGGAAAAAATATTGCAATTGATGCAAATCTAAATTTACAGAGGCAGAAAGAGAAAAATGTGGCTGGAAAATTTATTAGAGTTTGATTTATGGCTATTTAACTTGGGACCATTTGACACATGACTTCAGCAACTGGCATTTTAATAGATACAAAGCTTTCAACATTTTGAATCTCAGTAGCATCATTAAATAATTAGCATCTGGTCCCCTCTGTAGTTTCAAGCCTCTGCAGAAATGGACATTGAGAAAAAATGAGAAGACGCTTAAAAATAAACAATTGATGTTATCTGCTGAGATTAGGTATTTAAAAAAAATCAAATCAATTCAGCCACACCTAGGCGTAATCAGCCTAACGGTTGATCAATGTTTTAATTCATTGTCCAAGTTATTAAGAGCTAATTATGGTATCAGATGATCATTTTCAAGCTGAACTCCAACCCCGGGAAAGAGACTCTGAAGGGTTTTTGCCCTCTTAAATAACTGCACACGGCATGAATTTAGGGGAGCAAGTTAGAAGCAAACTGAACTCGGGTCTTTATGCACGTTTCCTCTCTGTATTCTGCATGCTGACCCATGAAGTACCAATTTATTACCTGATTTAGGTACAGTTGCAGCCCCATTAGTTATTTGGCCTTCTGCCTTATTAAATTCAAATACACAGCCTCTAGGGGGAAAACCTTTGGCTTTTCTACTATAATGCTCATAAGAGGAAATGCTTCTCTCTCTTCATTGCCAGAAATCACAAGTTTGAACAAATTACCTTTGCCCTCACAGGTATGGGCTAATCTGTTGCTTTTAGCTGAACCCTTATCACCCAGGGTTTCCCAATTGCTAGCACCCATAATCCACCCATCTCTGGTTACTCCCCAAGAGAATCTGGGCCAAATCATGAGAGATTGGAGCAGGTGTGCTCGGAGAAAGCTAAGAGGACCTGGTGGAGGGTAGCTAAGAGAAGAAGATGAGATCTGCCCCACACTTTTAGGCTCGTTGTGACCTCCTAGCAGCTCGACTCCCATGTCTGAGAGGTTTTAAAGAAAGAAGGCCAGGTTTGGGGCAAAGGCTTGGACTGTGACTAGTGCCTCAGTTTCTCCCCTGCTATAACATAAGGGAAAGTACCATTATAGCTCAAAGGTGAGTTGTGAAGATTAAAGATCATGAACAGTTCAGACTATAGTGAAGGAGCCCAGGCAGGAGCCCCAGTCAGAAAGACGCAATTCAGGCTCAGCTGTAAGCTAGTGGAACTTCTTGCCACCAGCTAACGAAGCCATGTCAAGCCCCCAGAAAAGCAGAGACCAAGACTCTTACGGGCGGTTCTGGAGGTGCCTCTTCCACCTTCTTCTCTTCCTTGGGCCGGTCAATAGGCACAGAGGCCACCAGGCTCACCAGGGCAGCAGCCCAAAGCCAAGAGAGTGTCATGGTTGCTGAAGGTCACCTGCAGAGAGCAAGGGAGAGGAATGACAGGACTGTTAGTGGATCAGGGGGGGACAAAGCAGGCAGGGATCTGAAGGATGGAATATGTGGAGGTTATGGGGTCATTAGGGATCTGCTCTGGTTGGGTAAAGCAACTGGTGGGAGGGGGAAGAGAGGAAGGGGACTGGGGGGCAGCTCTTGGTATATGGGGGGTGGGGAGTGGAAGGGGCACCCTGACTAAGGGGGAAGTGGAAGAGGGTGTTATGGAAAGGTGCTGGAATCCAGGAAAAGGTTGGGGGTCTCTCTCAGAGTGGAGGGTTCCCAGAACATTGGGGCTCATAATGTTCCCCCTAATTTTTCATAGTCTGTGTGAACAAAAAATTTCTTTTGTGCAAATTTTCAGAACCAGTATCCAAATTTGTGTGCACTCCAGTAAACGTGTTCAAACTTGTGAGCGCAGTGAAGCATATGATGCAAATAACATCTAAATTTTATTTTGATATGGTGATGGAAATGATTTTATAAATTGCAAAACCTTATTTGAAACATGCTGTTTAGAATTGCCTTCTTAAAGTAGCACAAAAATATCAGCACAGTTGATTCTTTTTGTGCATGCTTTATTTCCTTGCGTGCATGGGCTTCACAACCCATGTGTGCATGCACTCTTAGAGGGAGCATAGCTCACAGTCCATTTGCTGTGATGTTGGGTGACTGGGAGCAAAGAGGTCCCTATGCTGGGTGGAATGGGAATGGTGCCCAGCTGAGAGGGTCCTGTGTGGGATTCACCCCACCTCTGTGTGGGGTAGGGGACTGGGAGCCCAGGAGTGTGTCACAGAGTGAAGCAGAAACACTAGGAGGGGAACCCAGGGGCTGGAAGGAAGTTTAAGGAAGTCCCCAGAGTAAAGGAGAGGAAAGGATCTCAAGGCCACGCAGGAAGAGCTAGGGAGAGTCGTGGAGGGGGATACAAGAGTCAGGCTGGGGGGGGGGGGGG
>ML682024.1:6229694-6283628 GCA_007922195.1 Podocnemis expansa | reverse complement strand
AAGGGAGGGCAAAAGAGAGCGGCAAGGCAGCGGGAGGGGACACGGGGGACGTTCCCGGGAGGGCAGGGAAAGCCCCACGGAGGGGAGCTAGGGAGTCTGGGAGAGAAGGGGGCTGAAGGCAATTCCCTTGGGGGGGGGCATCCGGCGACAGATTTAAGGGGTGCTAGATGGGGGATCCCGGGGGCTAGCAGGGGGACGATTTACGGACAGATCCCGGGGGTGGGGGAATCCCCACGGGGAGGCGGTCTCGGTGTCCCCGAACTCACGCGCCGGTCCCGTCCCAGTCCTAGCACCAGAGTCCAGCGACAGCAGCGGAAACGTCGCTTCCGCTCGCCTTCCTTCTAATGCCGGAGGCCCCGCCCGCTCATTTGCATAAAACGACCCGCCCCCCTTAGAGCCCACCCCTTCTGCGGCAAGCCTCGCCCCCTCACCTCAGCGAAATCTGCATAGGGACCACGCCCACACGTGGCGTTTCTCCCTGTCAGGCCACGCCCCGGACTATATTTGCATGCGCGGCCACGCCCCCTGACCCACTTTCTTGAATATTGCCCCCTGGGACTGGTATAACCTGAAAAAGGGGATAGGCCCCTTGCCCTATTCCCCCCCCCCCCCCCATAAAACAAGCCAGCCCCACCTGGGGCTGGTGTGACCCCCTAGAGGGAGAGGCCATGTACCAATGCAAGAGTCCATGGGGGTGGAATTCACCTTCACCCTTTCATCATCTTCATTGTGGGATTTCTCCCACAAAAGCTCATTCAATAAATAAATTTGTTAGTCTTTAAAAGTGCCACAAGACTTGTTTGTTTTACCTTCATCTGTTGTTGCCCAGAGCTGCCATGGGGATCAAGGTCCAATCAGAAAGCAGCAAAATGTTTGGTACCAGCATCTGTGCACTTGGGGGTGGCCAGGTCCCCTTTGGAGTGAGAGGCAGGTTGGAGGTGGATGGGCCAATCCCAGGCAGGGTGGGGTGATTTCCTCCTTCTCCCTGACCAGCTCATGTTGGGGCCTGTGCAAAGGGACATGGGGGGCATGAAGGGGGTTCAAACAAGCACTGCCCCAAACCCAGAAATACTCTTCCACTGATGCTGAGCAGATCCCATCCTAGGTAACCCCCAAATCATGGCCCAGTCCTGGCAGCTGGCTGCTGCCAATCCCCCAGAGCAGAAACTGCACCTCTCTCACTGTGGGTTGGGGAAGCACTCTGGCACTCAAAGGCCCTGATTTCACTTGGACCAGGAGCTCTCGCTCACTGTAGGTCTGGGTAGTACAAGAAGACTCTGTTTAATCTTCCCCCCAGCCTAGTAAAACGTGGGCACCTATAAACACAGCAGCTGGGCCTGACCGTTTAAGAAACCAAAGCCGATTATAGAGCAGTCAATCCGATGGCCTCCCGCCAAGGAAGGGGTGCCCGTGGGGCTCAGGTCTCATTCTCCCATCCCCCTTGTCAGACCTGTCAGAGCCAGCACTGGAGCCGGTATCCTGGGTTGTCTTGCTGCTCACAGGTCTGAGATTGGGGTGGGGATGGGTGCTCTTCTGCCATCCTTGAAAACTGCCAGTTAGGACTCCTGCATTCTCTCCCCTGCTATGGGAGGGGAGAGGAATCTAGTGGTTAGAGCGGTGGGGGTTGGGAGCCAGGAAGCCTGGGTTCCTTGCACAAACAAGTTGGTCCCCAACCCCAAGCCTCAGTGAGGGCTGTGGCTCTCACTGAATTTTTCTCTCCTCCTCTAGGCCCAGCTGGAATCTGCCTCCCACCATGAACGCAGCCAGGTGGGGTGACATGTAAGCTTGGGGACTGGGGATGTGATGTGGGGACACAGTGAGGGTGTACTGTGTGGGCCAGGATGTAGTATGTTCGGCAGGGTCTCTGTCCACTCAGCCCTCTAGTCCTCATTAATCCCTAGCAAGTAAATTCTGCTTTATCGGGGGGAGGGGTGTCTCCATAAACAGCTGTTGTTTCCTCAGCCCCTTTCTGCACCTGCTGGGATTCTTCCTCACCCCACTTCTAGCATGGGGTCTCCGTTCTGACCCCTTCCCAACCACAGAGTTTAATGTATCCTTCTAGGGGTTCTTTCCAGCCCAATTCTCCCCCTCCCAGTTCCCCTCCCCAGATTCCCCTTGCTTTGACCCCCCTCAAAGATTCTCTCCCATCCAAGCTCTCAGCCCCTGAGGAGAAAAGAGGGTCCATGCTCTGGACTCTTGCCCCTGACATTTTACTCCCTCTTTCTGGGCTCCCTAAAGGATCCCACCATCTCAGAGGAGCTACATCTCAACATCAGGTGAGGGATTGACAGATGGCCACCCCCATGGCTAAGCCCACTGGGGCACATCTTACTACAGGGTGAGGGAGCCCCAGATAATCAGTACCCCAGCTCAGAGGGGCCAGTCTCAGCATGAATGCAGGAAGCACCACTGTGGACGACTGTGATGTCACAGATGTGGCACCTTGGCAATCAGAACCCCCCGTGGTGGTAGCCCATGGGTCTCGGGAGGGAGGGTCTGCCAGGGTGGACCCTAAGCTGATGGTTGGTGGCGGGATGGCAAGGAGCTCCTACCAGCGCCTGCCCTCCCGCCCCACCTCGCCACCCTATGCCCCCGGCTCCTTCTCTTTCAGCTGCCTGGATGACGAGTCCACTTCCCTGCGGCAGCAGAAGCTGGAGCTGCAGGTAGGTATGCAAGGTAATGCCCCTTTAGCCCCTGGGGTTGCTGGGATCAAGTGGATCGGAGCTGGGAGCAGTACCCTCTCATTCCCTAGGGCATTCTGGAATTGAGGGGCTTGGGGATTAGGCAGAATCCAAATGATGGGAGGGTTCTCCCCAGGGCAGAGCTGTCAGCATCCTTTCTCCTCTCCTGTGCTGCCTTCCCCCAGCGCCGCATCTTCGAGAAAAAGCAGCGTCGGAAACGCCAGGAGCCACTCATGGTCCAGGCCAACCCTGATGCCAAAGCGATCAGGCGCCGGAGGTGCCAGCCTGAGGAGCGCACCCCCTTGATGGAGTCCTGCAGCAACCACAGCCTCTGCAATGGTGAGGGGGAGTTACCTGCTCATCCATGTGATGAGTTCCACCCATTCTCATCCCTTTATCTTTAGCAGGTAGCTGGGGTTTAGGAGCTAAGTCTTTCCCTATCAGGGTGATTGGCCAGCTGGGCAAAATCCTGAACTTTTCTATCAAAATGAAGACAGGACTTTCCCTGCTTCAAGGCCAAGGCAGGGACATGGCTCATCAGCTAGGGTCTGGCTTCCAAAATGTAGGCCCTTCCCCCTGCTCCAGAGGGCACACCACAAAGGGGATGAATAGCTTCCTCATGGCGGACCAGAAGGCAAGCGAAACGGGCATGTCCATGGGATGTGGGGGGGGTTGTCCACCAGAGAGGAGCTTACACAGGTTCTGCCCACAGCAAAGGTCATGGCTTTCCTTCTGGCAGTCAAGAATGGAGAAGTGGAAGGAGTGGGTCTTCTCATTGGGGATGGAGCTTGCTAATGGTGGGCAGGGCTTCAAACCATTAGTTCTCCCCCTTATTGGCAATAGTGCCTGCAGCCCTAACCGGTAGGAAGAAAAGGAGAGATGTGTTATATGTGGACGTGGCCTATCCTTTGAGGGCAGGGCTCACAGAAATTAGGCTCTACTCACTAACAGGAGGCCTTCTTTGGAGGACAGAAAGGCTGCCACCTGTAGCCAAAATAGGGCAGGTAGCAGGGGTGGGACTTGTCAGTTGTGGGTGGGGCTTCCAATAGACTGGCCAAGAGTGCTGCAAGACAAACTAGAGCCATGGCCTTTGAGGGAGTAGCCAATAGACCTTACATGCCACCCTCATCTGTAGCATGACAGAGAGTCCCTTGTCTCAACCAATGGGAAATTTGGAAGAAGTGGAGGTTGTCTGCTAGGGGCAGGGCTTATGAGTCAAGTCCCACCCCCAGTGGTGGTGCCCTGGCACATGGGCAATGAAGGACCCTTTCTGTCCGTAGGAACCAGCAACCCCTTCCTGGTGGAGTCCGTCCCGGAAGCTCATTGCTCCACGGATGCCTGGGGCAGCTCCATACACATGGAGCGGAGCCCCCAAACCAGGGGTGAGACCCAGGGAGCAGCCACAGGTAATAAGGGGGGCAGATCCACAAGGCAGGGGTGGCCCCAAAGGGCCAACCCACACCAGTCCAGTCACCTTCTGCCTCCCCAACCAGATGCCTCTGATGTGGAGCTGGAAGAGGCTGTCCTGGAGGACACACGGCCTGTCAACAAGGAGAAGGTGGCACCCAGCTCCACGCGCAAAGGCTGGCCAGCCAAGCAGAGAGGGGGTGAGCAGGGGCTGCACGTGCAGTTGTAGTGGGAAACAGGTGCAGCAGAGCCAAGACTGTGTTGCTGTGCAACTGCACCCCATTGCTAGCCACCTGTTGTTGCTAGGCTGCATACGTTACTCTGTCACTATGCAAAAATTGCCCTGCCCTGATGCTTGCAGGATCCATTGCTAAGCAGCAGTTGCCGCCATTATACAGGCACCATTCCACTGCTATGCAACTGTTGCTGTGCTGCTATGCAACCATTGCTGCTGTTACACAGGTATCACTCTGTTGCTAGGCAACTATGGCAATGGCTGACCCCACCCATGCCCCCCACCCTGTTACTGGGCTATGGCTGTTAGGGTTTCACACTCATGACACAGGGGTCTCAAACTCAGATCATCACGAGGGCAACATGAGGACTAATACATTAGGCTGAGGGCCACACCACTGAAACCTTTTCATGTAATGATATTGCAAATATCGGTAATGATAGTGTGATTGCGGGCTGCAGGAAATAGCTTTAGGGGCTGCATGCGGCCCATGGGCTGCGTGTTTGAGACCCCTGTCCTAACATGTCTGTCCTAGCCATTTAAGGGGACAGAGCACCTTTTGAGCCCCCCACTAGCCTCACACCCTCTCTGCCCCACAGGTGTCCAGCACCCTCAGGGCTCAAAGCCAAAGGCTGCATCATTCTCACAAGGAGACCAAGTCCCATCTGTCGTTGTGGAGTTCAGAGGTGGGGTGCTAGGGACCCTGGGAGTGGGATGGGGTAGGGGGTTGGGTCTGCAAGGAGGGGCATGGAGACCATGGTCCTCATGCTACAGGCAAAAATGGGGGTGAGAGCATGCAAAGCCCTTGTGCGTGAGCAGGCAAGGGTTTTCACTGCCAAGTTATCATGCAAGGCTGGTGTGATAGCAACTTTGCTTGAAGGCGTCTCCTTTCACACTAACCCCTCCACACCCCTGCAGACCCAGAGGAAAGCAGTGACGGGGACACACCCCCAGAGGCTGGTGCTGCAAGCTGGGAAGAGGCCCAAGAGGGGGACTCAGAGGCAGAGGGGCAGCTGCCCCAGGACACCCCTGTGCCCCCCTCCCCCATCAAGCAGAGAAGGGACAGAAAGTTTCTCAGTAGAGGTAAGGGGGTAGGGAAGAAGGGCACTGTGGGTTGGGGAGATCATGGGGCCACCTGGGAGAGGTGGGATTGATTTCTCTGCTGATGGAGGCCTGGGTTTGGCTCAGTGCAAAAGATTCTGGGACATGGTGGTGAAGACCCTGGAAGGATGGGGGCACACCTGGTGGGTGGGGGGGATGGGCATAGGGTGGGCCAGAGCTCTTGGAGATTTCCAGATGGGGGTCTGCCAGGGAGGAGGACCAAGGGCTCTCAGGAGGGCTCAGGTGGGATGGGGTGGGGGGTTAGAGAAAGGAGCCAGAGCTCTCTCTGATCACCCCGGTGCCATCTCCCTGACAGAATCTCTCAGCAGTTCCTGTAGGAGCGACAAGGAGGAGGAGGAGGAGGGTGACTCTGACTTCCTCTCCAGATCCCTGGAAGCCATACCACTGGCTGACACCCCCAGTGTAAGAACCAGGGCCGTGCAGGGGATGTGTGTCTGGCTGGCACCCATGGGGCCTGCCTCGCAAAAGGACCCTAGGTTGTGCCCTCGCCCAGAGGATGCCCCAGCACCTGGCCCCTGCCTGCCTCCTAACACCAGGGCTGCCTCTCGTGCCGCTTTGCACAAAGCCCACACAGGACTCTGGCACAAGTATAGGCTCTGGCTGTTTGCCCTGTGGCCCACAGGCCCCCCCATCCCAATGTCAGTCTGCTGTGTCCTGTCCTGCAGGCCCCTTCCCTGATGCCCATCCCTGTCTCCTAGTCCCACCCTCAGCTCCCCAGCCAGCCTTTCATGCTTCGCCTTTCCCAGGTGCCAGTCCCTGGCACAAGGCCCTGTCCCCTTGAGCACTTGCCCCCAGGGCTCCAGCTCATCATTCCCAGGACCTGACTCCATTCTGGGCTGGCATGTGGAGTCTGCCTCCTCATCACTCCCCACATCCCACCATGCCTGACACTTCTCCCTCCCCCACAGGTGCCAGAGGAGGCACCAGGGCTCCAGTGGCTCCCCAGGGCGGAGGAGCTGGAGGAGTTCGTGCTGCGTCCAGCACCACCCGGCGTGACCGTCCAGTGCCGCATCAGCCGGGACCGCAAGGGAGTTGACAAGGGTGTGTTCCCCTTTTACTACCTCCACCTGGAGAAGGATGATGGCCGGAAGGTACCTGTGGGGATCCTGGCAGCAGAGGGGCAGAGGGGCGCACGGGCTGGGGGGAAGCAGAGGAGGAGCACCCTTTGGGGCGCAGAATGGGGTGGTGTAGGATTGTCATGGGGTGCACAGGCTGGGGGGAGGTAGAGGAGGGAAGCTTGTGGGGCACAGCTCGGGGCAAGACATTAATTTTTGTCGCTCTCAGCTGTTTCTGATGTCAGGCCGGAAAAGAAAGAAAAGCAAAACGTCCAATTACCTCATTTCCCTCGACCCAATTGACCTGTCCCGGTGTGGAGATGGCTTCATCGGCAAGGTCAGGTGGGTCCTACATCCCACACTGGAGTGTCCATGAGTCTGTGCTGGTGAGGGGTACCCATATAACCAGCCCTCATTCCTCACTCCAGAGGTGTTTGCCCTGTGGCCCACAGGCCCACCATCCCAATGTCAGCCTACTGTGCCCTGTCCCACAGGCCCTTTCCGCGATGCCCATCCTTGGTGCTGTGGACAAGGTGCCGTCCCTGCACTGGGCAAGAGCTCCCCATATAACGAGGCCTTTCTGATCCTATGGCAGGTCCAACATGCTGGGCACTAGGTTCACAGTGTTCGACAGTGGGACCAACCCGAATAAAAAACCCTTTGTCCCAGAAACAGCTCCAATCCGGCAGGAACTGGCAGCCATTTGCTACGTGAGTGAGGGAATCTTGGACTCTGGGCACTGCTGCGAGGAAGCTTGCAGCAACAGGTCCCTGGCTGGCCACTGTCAGGAGAGCGCGGAGGGCTTGGCAATGATGGGTTCATAGATTCTTTGCTGCTCCCCACAACAGGAAACCAATGTCCTGGGGTTCAGGGGACCCCGAAAAATGACTGTGATTATCCCTGGTATGAACACAGACAACGAGAGGATCAGCATCCGCCCAAAAAATGTGAGGCTGCTTGGGAACCTGGGTATGGCACTGCCATGGGGAAGCTTACAGCATTGGGCAACCCTGCCAGAGCACTGAGGTGGGGGAGCTTGCAGCTGTGTGGAAACTTCTCAGGGCACAGCTGCCGGGAAGTTGACAGCACTGGGAACCTTGGCTGGGGCACTGCTGTGGACAAGCTTGCAGCACAGGGCTCTGACTACCCCAGCTTTACCCACCCCTCCATGGCTCGCTCACTCTCCCCAGGAACATGAGACCCTGCTGACCCGGTTCCAGAACCAAAACCTCCAGAACTTGGTGGTTCTACAGAACAAGGTGCCGGCCTGGAATGAGGAGACCCAATCCTACGTGCTTAATTTCCACGGGCGGGTGACTCAGGCCTCTGTGAAGAACTTCCAGATTGTCCCTGACCATGACTGTGAGTGAGGGGCAGCACTGTGAGGGAAAGTATTGTGGGGCAGAGAGAGGGGCTGGCTGGTGGGAAGAGGGGAAGGAACAGATGAGGGATCAGGGGAGCCCCATGTCTTTGCCTCAGCTGTGTTGAAGGGGCAGGATGGGTGGATTGGGCTGAATTTGAGGGGCTGTGCCCCACACACTAAACCCCCATTCCTCCCAGCTGAGTCTTGTGCTGTGGTTTGGGGGTGGATTCGGGGGCACTGGGGCCAGATCAGGGGCTATTGGGAGTGGATTTGGGGTGGGGATCTGGGGTATTTGGGGGGCTGTGCCCCACACACTAACCCCATCTCCACCCCAGCTGAGTACATCGTGCTGCAGTTTGGCCGAGTGGCACCAGACGTCTTCACCATGGACTATCGCGCGCCTCTCTGCGCTCTGCAGGCCTTTGCCATCTGCCTGTCCAGCTTTGATGGGAAACTTGCCTGTGAATAGCCCCTACAACCTCTGACCCCCCCATGACCTCTGCATGATCCTGTAGCCTCCGACCCCACCACTGTGACCTCCAGCCCTATGACCTCTGACCCATGCTGATCTAGACTGGGTGGCTCGTTCCTCTCTGACCTACACTTCACCTGTTGGTGGGTCCTTGTCACCCTTGACCTCTGACCCCTTGTTTACCCTTTGATGTCTCATCTCTCCAACCTCTACCCTTTTCTCTCTTGACCTTTGCTAGCTTCTGTCTTGCCCTCTGACCTCTAGCTCATCCTTGACCTTCAAACCTTGAGGTTCCTGGTTGTCCTCTGGCCTTTTGGTGTCATCTTTGACCTGTGATCCCTTTGACCCATGTTGTCGTGCTGTGTCACTTCTGACCTCCCGTTTCACTCTTGACCTTTGACCCTTCATCCTGACCTTTACCTTCCACCCTCCAAATCATTTCCTCTCTCTGGCAGACATTGCCCTGACAGCAACTGTAGCTGCCATCTTCATCAACTGTTTCCCCATGAGCCCAAGAAGTGGGAGATCATAGCTGTTCTGAGGGACCCCATTGATCCATGGACTGTAAAGCACCCCTCAACCCAAGAGTGTAAAAGATTCTTGATCCAAATAAAATCCAGAAGTGAGACCTACGTTGCTGGCTGGTTGAATCCAATTTGAGGGACTCCTGCACGATTTCAGTCACAGGTTGCTGGATCACATGGGCACAGACCTGATCTTGGGGTCCTCTTGGTGTGATTATCCAAACTAGTCCACCATCCTGAGGCCCGCAACCCCTGTCACCAGTGCATACACCTCTGTACCTTAGACCTCCCAGAGTCCACCCATGGGGGGAATGTTCTGGAGACACCTCTTCAAGGGCATCCCACCCTGACACTGCCCAGCATGGAGGCCAGGGTGTTCACTAGGACAGGGAGTGAAGGGATTGGGAGTAGCATAGCAGTGGGGTTTTGGGGAGGAAGCCTTCATGGGGGACAAGGAGGGATGGGGGTAATGTGGAGGAGACTGGGGGCAGGTAATGGTACAGTGGCTCACAGGAATCAAGGGAGAAGGGGGAAATGGCACAGGAGGCAACAGGGATAGAATGGGGGTGACCAAAGGATTTGAGAAGGGTATGGGAGGATCACAGGAGATTGGGGGGGGGAGGGTATGGGGGGAACGAGGGGTTTCAGATGTCACAGTGACAAAGCTGACTTTTCTGTACCATTTATACAAGGCCTGTGCCTGCTTCAGTTTCACCTATTTCACAGGGCTGGGGGAGCGGGGGGATTGAGAGAGTCGTTTGCTCTGGGGGGAGTCAAGAGCACCTGGTTGGCTGAAAAATACAATTTTAAAAGGGATAGCCGTGTTGGTCTAGTCCAGTGAAAAAACAACAAGGAGTTGTGTGGCACTTTAAGACTAACAGATTTATTTTTTGCATGAGCTTTCGTGGGAGAAGATCCCACTTCCTCAGATGCTTCGAAGATGGGTGAACTTACAGAAAGGAATGAAACCAAATGCAAGGGGGTGTAAAACATAGGATCAGGTCATAAAGTAACAGCAAATCAGAGCAGTTTACAGGCTCAAACCATGGGAAGCCTGAAGTCAAATTACTGGACTGAATTGAGACTATGGATTCTTTTCCCATTACAAAGGGTAATTTGACTTCAGGCTTCCCATGGTTTGAGCCTGTAAACTGCTCTGATTTGCTGTTACTTTATGACCTGATCCTATGTTTTATACCCCCCCTTGCATTTGGTTTCATTCCTTTCTGTAAGTTCACTCATCTTCGAAGCATCTGAGGAAGTGGGATCTTCTCCCACGAAAGCGCATGCAAAAAATAAATCTGTTAGTCTTAAAGTGCCACACAACTCCTTGTTGTTTTTTCACTGAAAAAAAACAAGCTGACAATAGCAGCCTCAGGACCCCCCCCCCCCAATCTGTGCCCTCTGGAGCTACTGATGCCCTGGAGGGGGAGGGGGTCTAATTCTCCACAAAAGGAGCAGGGGAGAAACCAGGCTGTGGGGCTTGCAGCAGCTCAGCAAAGGACTGGGCTGGCTACTCAGACCCTGCTGGCTCCATTACCACCGTGCCAGTCCACGGCTTCTGGCTCTGAGGACCCAGTGGATGAGCCTGTGGTTAGCAAAAGCCATGGCACCATGCCTCTCCCCTACAGCAGGCTTTTGGGGGCAGGACTCATATCCAGGGGCCATCGAGGCAAAGGTACAGAGGCCCATGGGCTGACCCTGATGGATGTGTGGGGCAGTGTGGGCCATGGCCAATAAGCTGGGGCACAGAGCCACCTTATGAGTCAGAAACACCCTTTACCCACACAGGTCTGGTGCCCCCCCATGCTACTTTCATCGCTGTGGCAACACCTGCCCCTTTTCCTTATGATGAACCCCAGTGACCCCTGATTCCTTCACATCCCCAGCTCCTTGTGGTGCCCCAACTGAGGGCCACCTCATTCCCTTTGCAGCTCCAGTGTTTCCTATACCACCCCATGTCCCCAGGTCACAGCCCCCACCTGGTGATGCAACAAGTCTAAGGCACAGGGTAAATTGGTTCTTAGAAGGGGCCAGTGCTTGGAGGCAGAGGGACTTGGGGAAAAAAAAAAAAGGAATCGTGTGGCACTTTAAGACCAACAGAAGTGCCACACGACTCCTTGGTTTTTTTGCTGGACTAGACTAACACAGCTGTCCCTTTGGAGAGGGACTTGGAAGACAATCACCACACCCCTCTGCCTGTGTCCCAGAGGCCTTGATTCCCCTTTCCCCATGAAACCTGCCCCATGCCAAACAACCTAGGGTGTGCCCCTTTGCTCCTTGCCCTGGGCAACCCCACCCCATCCCATCCCCACATGCCCAGACAGCTCCTCAGCCAGCTTTGAAATGCACCAGTCAGTGTTAGTACAGAGACACAGCTGCCCTCCGCACCCTCCAGGAGCTGGAATCTGCTCGCAGCCTGGCCCTCACAGAGCCATGGCCACCCGCTGGGGCATCTGCTCAGCTGGCCGGATCAGCCATGATTTCCTGGTGGCCTTGAAAACCCTCCCAGCCAAGGAGCATCAGGTAGGACTGGGGAAGAAGGTGCAGGATACCTGGGTCTCTCCTGGCACCAGGACAGAACTGGGGACTAGGACACCTGGGTTCTATCCCCCAGGCTAGGAGGGGAGTGGGAACTAGAGGTTAGAATTAGGAGGCTGGGAGCCAGGATTCCTGGGTCCTTTGCTCAGTGTCCACTGTCAAGGGTGGGGAGGGAGGAACAACTCCCAGATGTCTCATCCCTCTCTTAACTCCCCCCCTCCTCTCCAGGCTGTGGCGATCGCGGCTCGGGATCTCACCCGAGCTCAGGAATATGCCCGGAGGCATGGGATCCCTCAAGCATATGGGAGCTATGAGGAACTGGCACAGGACCCCAACGTAGGTGAGTCATCCATGGCTCCCACAGACAAAGAGGGGGATGCCCAGTCAGTTGGAAGAGACAAGGCCTTTCTGCTCTGGGAGCCACTGGCTCCCATCAGTCCCAGGGCTGGGACTGGCTGGCTCAGGGGCTGGGGCTGGGATCTTTCTTCCTTGAGGGGGCAGTCTCCACATGTCCAGGGGCACCCCAGAACAGGCTGAGCCCCTCATTGATCCAAGTGTGGAGACTGATCTGGGAAGCATGAGTGGAAACATGCCATGGGACCTGAGATCGGAAGGGGTGACCTGGAGCCCGGATTCCTGGGGGTCTCTCCCTAACTTTGGGAGGGGAGGGAGAGCTAGGACTCCTGGGTTCTCTCACCTGCCCTGGGAAGGGAGTGTGGACTAGTGCCTGGATAGGGAGGGAGAACCTCCTGGATTCTCCCCATTTCTCACTTCTCCTTGTAGACGTGGTCTATGTGGGGGTCATCCATCCCCAGCACCTCCCTGTGGGGCGGCTCTTCCTGGAGGCCGGGAAAGCTGTGCTCCTGGAGAAGCCCATGGGGATGAACTTGGAGGAGGTGAAGGAGCTGGGGCAGGTGGCCCGTAGCCATGGAGTCTTTCTAATGGAGGTAACCCACTAGAGAACCCCTGCAGCCCAATGCCCTGTAGGGGCAGCGCTGACAGCCAGGGGAGAGCATGTTCTAAGGTTAACACAGTGCACAGGTACTTGGTCAGAGACTTGGGCATCTTATTTCTCCTGCTCTGCACCAGAAGTTGCGGAGTGCTGTGAAAGACAGTGAGAAATGCACCTGGTGCACCAGGGGGGAACCCAGCCTAGGGTTGTTTGGTCTCAGCTGGAGGGGTGGGGCACTAACAACCTGGTTTGGGAAGCACTGGGCCTTGCCAGGAGGCACCACACCTAGCTACCAATAGTCCTGTGACCAGAGATGCCCATTTTGGGCAGCCACCTTACCAGTGGTTTTGGCCTGCAGCCAATTCTTTCCTTCATCTTTGCATCCTCGTGACTCAAGCAACAGGGGGTGGTGATGGCGCCTCAGGAAAGCGTGGGCCATGGAAATTCCTGAGAAAATGCCAAGACCCCACCCCAGTCATGGGTGCCAAAGGGGAACAAGTAGCACCAGCTCAATCTGGTTCTCACACAGCACTCCCCAGTACCATTATGGGGCTAGCAGACTCCTGTGGGAACAGTGCCCCCCATTGATTCTCCACTCCACCCCCCAGGCATTCTGGAGCCGCTTCTTTCCCCTCTCGGAGCAGATCCGCCAGCTGCTCACCCATGGGGCACTAGGGGATGTGAAGATGGTCCATGCAGCTGTGGGACACCCTATGGAGAACATCCCTCGGTTGGTGGAGAAAAAGTTGGGGGGCGGCGCCACCCTGGACATCGGCTGCTATTGCATCCAGTTCGCCAGCATGGTTTTCAGCGGGGAGAGACCAGAGTCCATTGTTGCCTCAGGCTTCCTCTACCCCAGTGGTAATGGGGGCTGCAGGGCAGGAGGGGGGACTGTGGAGCAGGAGCAAAGGTGACATCTCTGATTCCTTCCCAGGTGTGGACGAAACCACCTCTGTGATCCTCAACTACCCAGGGAATCGCCAGGCAGTGTTTTCCTGCACCATGCGTCTGGAGATCCCCAGTGATGCCCTGATCTGTGGCACCAAGGGCTGCATCCAGGTGTGTGTGGTGGTGGTGGTGGGGGGCACCTCTTAGCCTATAACTCAAGGGCAAGAAAATATCAGAATTACAGACCAGTCAGCATCACCTCAATCCCTGGAAAAATTATGGAGCAGGTTCTCAAAGAATCCATCCTAAAACACTTAGAGGAAAATAAAGTGATCAGGAACAGTCAGCATGGATTTACCAAGGGTAAATCATGCCTGACCAATCTCATTTCCTTTTATGATCAGATGACAGGTTTTCTGGATGCAGAAAGAATCGTTGATGTGATATACCTTGATTTTAGCAAGGCTTCTGATAGTTTCCCACAGCATTCTCATTGGCAAATTAAGGAAGTATGGGTTGGATAGGTGGACTATAAGGTGGACAGAAAACTGGCTAGATCAACGGTTTCAGTGTGTAGGAATCAATGGTTCCATGTCTAGCTGGCAACCAGTCACGACTGGTGTGCCCCAGGGGTCGGTCCTGGGGCCAGTTCTGTTCAACATTTTAATCAATGATCTAGATGATGGAATAGACTGCATTCTCAGTAAGTTTGCGGATGACACCAAGCTGGGGGGAATAGTAGACACGTTGGAGGGCAAGGACAGGATTCAGGGAGACCTAGATAAATTGGAACAGTGGGCCAATAGAAATCTTATGAGGTTCAACAAGGACGTGTAAAATCCTGCATGTGGGACAGAAAAACCCCATGCACTGCTACAGGCTGGGAAACATTCAGTTAAGTAGCAGCAGTGTAGAAAAGGACCTGGGGGTCATGGTGGATGGGAAGCTAGATATGAGTCAGCAGTGTGCTCTTGCTGCCAAAAAGGCCAATGGCATACTGGGCTGCATCAAAAGAAGTATTACCAGCAGATCAAGGGATGTGATCATTCCCCTCTATTCTGCACTAGTGAGGCCACATCTAGAATACTGTGTTCAGTTTTGGGCTCCCCACTACAAAAAGGACAGGGACATGCTAGAGAGAGTTCGGAGGAGGGCAACCAAAATGATTAAAGGGCTGGAGCACAAGCCCTATGAGGATAGACTGAAAGCATTAGGCTTATTTAGTCTGCAGAAGAGAAGATTGAGGGGGGATTTGATAGCAACCTTCAACTACTTGAAGGGATGCTCTAAGGAAGATGGAGCTCGACTGTTCTCGGTGGTAACAGAGGACAGAACCAGGAGCAATGGTCTCAAGTTGCAGTTAGGAAGGTTGAGGCTGGATTTTAGAAAAAACTTTTTTACTAGGAGAGTGGTGAAGCATCGGAATGAGCTGCCGAGGGAGGTGTTGAAATCTCCATCTTTGGAGGTGTTTAAGGCCCAGCTGGACAAAATCATGACTGGGATGGTTTAGTGGGAGTGGTCCTGCCTCTGGCAGGGGGTTGGACTAGATGACCTATTAGGTCCCTTCCGATTCTATGAAAGACTGGCCAGAACCGCTGGGTTCTCATCCTGACACTGGGTAGGGGACAGTAGGCTCTATTAACCTTTTGTTCCCTGCACCTTTCTAGATCCCCTCCCCCATGTACGCCCCCACCACCATAATTGTGAAAGGCCAGCGTCGGGACTGCCCCCTGCCACCTCCCTCCCAGCCCCTCAATTTCTCCAATGGCACTGGCATGCGCTATGAGGCCCAGCACATCCGAGAGTGTCTGCTGCGAGGTAATGGTGCAGGATGCATGGTTCCAGCACCCTGCTCTGAGATGGGGTCTAATGCAATGTTTTTCAAACTTTGGGTCAGGACCCAGTACTGGGTCGCAGCACCACCTGCTGCCACTGCCCAAAGACTGGAATGCATTGCTCAAAAATGTAATTGTTGAGGCATGGGCATATGATTTTTTTCCAACTGGGTCTGGAGAAAAGTTTGAAAGCCACTGGCCTAGGGGGTGGAAGAAGGGCTTGGAGCCAGGACTCCTGGGTTCTATCCAGGGCTTTGGGAGGGAAGAACAGTCCAGTGGTTAAATGAGGCAGGGACTGGAAGCCAGGACTTCAGGTTTCTATCCAGCCTGAGGGGTGGAGTCCAGTACTTAAAGCAGGGAGTCTGGGTGGCTCTCACCACAGCAAAGTATGGCTTGCCCACCAGCTGGCTAGGGCACCGCTGCAAAGAAGCTCACAGCTCTGGCCTTTCCCCTCCCAAACAGGCCTCAAGGAGAGCCCCATCATGAGCCTGGCCGACAGCGAGCTGGTGGCCTCCATCTTGGACGAAGTGCAGCGGCAACTGGGGGTGACCTACACCAAGGATCACTGAGGCTGAGCAACCTACAGCTGGATGCAGCCCACCAGGACAGAGAGCTGCCAGGATCAATGCAGGGACTAGAATAAACAGCCTCTGCCCAGCTGCCCATGTGACTCCTTGAGGGACAGAGTGGGAGGAGGGGGCAACACAGGACACCTCAGTTCTTCCCCCAGAGAACGCCTTTAGTAGATAGTATTCTACCCCACCCCCTCCACCATCCAAGCAGCCCCTCCCCACCAGGCACTGCTCAGAAACCTCTCCTTGAAATTCAGGAGGGTGTCATCAGGCCCACACACTTGAGGATAGAGCTCAGTAGTGAGGGGATGTAACTAATTCCAGGGGGAACATCCTCTAATTTCAGGCCACAATTGCTGCACCACCATGCCTGCACCCTGCCGGCAAGGGATGCCACTCCCCCATCCCCCCATCTTAGCCAATTCCTAGCAACTGCAGCCCCTGCATGAGCCTGCCCCCATGAATTTGGCAAAAGGGGCTCCAGGCCCCCACTATCTATTACCCACTCACAGAAGCAGCAGGCAGGCAGACAAGATGATTTCCCAACTGCACAAGGGAGTTAAAAACAGCTGCCTTCAGCAGTGACCCAGAGGCTACCTGAATCAGCAATTTTTGTGCTGTCTTTGCTCAGAGGCAGCCCTGCAGAGGCAGGTGACTAACTAGGGTGCTAGTGATGAACAGCCAAAGACAGAACAAGAAGCAGCAGGCAGAAGCTGAAGTGTCACCCTGACATTAAAGATTCCAGGCCCCAGGCAGGCTGGGGGAATGCCCTCTGGGGAAAAGCAACTGACAAACATGTGGGGGCACATACCAGAGAATGTGGTGCATTCATGCTCCTGCCACAGGGCTAAGCAGATCCTGGGACTCCCTCCTGGGGAATGTGGGGTGGGAGTAGAGGCTGTGTGAGAGCTAGGTGCAGCCCAGGGGGAATCTTGCAGCCAGATCTGGCATTTGATAAATGCTTAGGGGGCAGAGAACAGCCCTGAGGATGATGCACAGATCAGAAAACCTATCTGAGCGTGAGACTCTCCGACCTTCAGCTCTTTAGCTGACTGCAAAGAAGGGGCTCGGCTGGATTCTCTAGCATGGGCAATTAATTACCCAGCTCAGCCCATGCATCATCCCACAGATCAGTCAAGCCAGCCTAAGACTCCACCAGGCCTGAGAATCTACAAATACAAGTGGCCCAGAGGCACCAGCATAGCAGCCACGTCCTCAACATGTGGCAGTCCTAGGTTTCCATCCCACAGGCCCCTTGGTGGTTTGGCTCCAATTTGGTGTGCTGGGGAGATCTGCAGGGGGCCGGGATGTTAGCTTAAGCCCTGGGGAAGTGGTGAATTGGAGTTAGGGTCCTGCAAGCAAAAGATTTTGAATTAATCTCCAAAGCGCTCTAAAACTGCAGTAACTCTGGCTGCCTTGGAAGCTGCCTGGTGGCATGTCTAGGGGGGAGCAAATTCAGAAAGCCCTCAGTGAACGCCTGTCAAGGCTCCTAAAAAGCCAATCAAGTTAAAGAAAGGCTGGGAGGAGACTGGATTACGGCAGAGGGGAAGAAGATGGCGACAACAAACAGCCAGAGATGGGGATTAGAAAAAGGCCCATTTCTGACCATGCCATGATTTCACAGTTGGCTCCAACAACCAAACAGTGGATCTCCTGGGCTGCCCAGGTGTGCAGAAGCAGTGGACTCAGTGCAAGGGAAAGCAGGATAACCTTCTGCCTCAGGCTATGCATCAGTCAGTCAAGGGGATTTAACTGTCCTGGTCTGCAGTGCAAAGCCCCATAGTGGGCAGTCAGGCCAGGCAGCCAGAGCTAGACTGTGTCTGAGACAGAGAGGGGCTGGAGGAGTCAAGGGGCCCATTTTATTGATGTTAAAGGTTCAGACCAAGACGCCGTACTGCTTCAGGATGTCTGTGTACTTGGTGATTCTGCCTTCCACGTTCTTCTCCGCCTGTTTCCGTAGCTTCTACAAGAGATGCCCCAGAAGAAAAAAATCAGAACGAGATTCAGGGCTGCCAACCCCAAGAAATGAGCCTCTCATGCAAGACGTAGCCCAGTTCTGAAGCTCACATGGTGTTTAGTCTGGGGGGAGAACTGGGAAAAAATTTCTCCCAGCCCAGCCCCTGGTCTAGGAGCTGTTATATGGGGATGCAAAACACTTTACAGTGGTATACATTCTCCCCCTTCCTAGATGGGATCTGGTTGCTCAGCATAAACAGTTTTAGCGAGAACTCCACCTGCCCAAGTGGGAATGGAAGGTGTGATCATCTCTGGGGTGGGGCACAGGGGCTGGTTATACAGCAGCCCCTCATCTGGTGCTGAGATGGAAGCACCTCTGGGATGGTGCATGGAGCTGGTAACATGGGGATCCCAGTACTGAGACAGCCAGCTCCTCTGCAGAAGTGTTGGGGCTGGTTTGAGGCCCCAAACTCACCATCAACTTCTTCTTCTTGTTGTAATGCAGCTTGGCTTTCTCCTTCCGCTTCTCCTCCAGGGTTGAGGTGATGGCTTGGTATTTCCACCCAACCTCATGGGCCAGGCGCCCTAGGAAGGCGAACTGTAGGGAGAGAGGACAGACAGGTCAGGAGAGTCCAGGAGTCCTGTCCCCCAACCTGCTCCCTCTCTAAACCACCAGACCCCACTGCCCCCCTCTGCCAGGGCTGGAAACTAGGAGTCCTGGTTCCCAGCCCCCACCTCACCCTAATCTTCAAGGCTGCCCATTCCCTCCCAGAGTCAGGCTAGAACCCAAGAGTCCTGGGTTCCAGCTCCTTCTCCAGGTGCCCAAGAGAGCAGGTCATACAGCACCCTGGGCAATCTCAGATGGTAGTGCATGTAGGATGTTGTCTCATGGTCGTGAGACTCGAAGAGAAGTGAGTTAGCATCATCACAGACCACCCAAGGTGCCAGCTCCCAGTACACGAGAGGGTGCACCCAGTAACAAACAGATGACCTGCACCACACACAGGCTGAACAAGGCTGTTCCCTGTCTTGCTGCTAGGGAAATTAGACGCCAGTGATATCAGAGACCCAAAAATCATGTGGCAAGTAGTCCCACAAGTTAACAACATGCTGCCTCATAAATTCATTACCTCGGATATATTGCCAGTGTCCAGTATCACACGGCTGCCAGTTCCCCAGATTAATACCACCTGCAAATATGTTTACTGCCCCTGAGCTTGCCCTGACCTGCTTTCATGTGGCAGGTAGGTCCACTGGTTCACAGCTCTGCCTAAGCATGGCCTTTGAAGAGTACAGCTCTGTGCAGATACGGAAATGTGGCCCTGCATCTGCGCGAATCACTTTGTACCTGACCCGCACTCCCATCTTCTAGCTATATCTGCACCTACAGCAGCACACCATCTCATGGCACTTCTCAGGAGGAAGGCTCTGTGCTACATATATAGGATCTCAAAGGTGGGGAAGCAGCTCTAAGCACCTATATTTAGAGCAGTGGTTCCCAAGCAGTGTGCCGTGGCAACACCCAAAGTGTGCTGCGAGCATCCCCAAGAGCTGGAGTTCCCTCCCTGCTCAGCTCAGCCACATGGGCTGTGCAGGGCTAGGAAAAGGTAGGGGTTAAAGTAAGGGGGAAGGCACCAGAACACAGTTCTGGGGCTCCCTATTTTTAGGCAGGCAGCCTTCTGGCCCCCCTAAAAAATAGAGGAAGGCACCAGGACACAGAGTTCCAGGGGTCCCCCTAAAAATAGCAGGAGCAGCCTGAACACACTGTTCTGGTGACTCCACCTTAAGCCCAGCCAGCAGAGAGGGGTGGGAGGCTGGGAGTGTGTGAATCTCCCCCTGCATGCTGAAGCAGCTTGTGTCAGCCAGCCTGCAAACAGGGTGCTGGGGGTTGTGTGCAGCAGGTGTGTGTGTGTGTGTGTAGCAGAGGTGGGGGGAGTGGCTGTGTAGCAGAGGGTGTGTAGTTGGGGGGTGAGGTGGCTGTGTGTGGGTGTGTAGCTGGGGGGGGGGGGGGTTGTAGCTGGGAGAGGACAGGACAGGATCCACTGGGGTGGGAGGGTGCAGCAGTGGGGTGAGGATTTGCCCTGGGTAGCAGGGAGCCACTGTGGAGAAGGGGGAAGTGGGTGCTAAGCCATGCTTCCCTGGCCTACCTTCCCACTCCCCAGGTTCCCCTCTGCCACCTGACAAAGCCACTCTTGTTCTCCCTTCTTCTCTCCTCTCTTGCCACCTTGTGCTGTTCCCCACACGGCTCCCCTTGTCCTCTTTTGCCACCTCTACCCTGCTCTGCTCCTCACACTCACTCCTACCATTGCACACAACTCCTGACCTCCCATGTTTTGCCACCCCTGCTTTGCTACCTGTACTACCCCACATAGGAGCATTTCTGAAACACTGTGCCAAGGTTTATGAATATTAATAAGTAATTTAAGTTAATTTGAATATTTGTGAGTTTTTTAATGGTGGTGTGCGTCAAAAAATTTGAAAGTATCAAGGTGTGCCACGGCAGAGAAAAGGTTGGGAACCACTGATTTAGAGCCACGCACAGATACAATATCTGTATCAACAAAAATGGTCTGTTGATCTACGGGGCATGGTTAAGGAATCCTTGTTCTGTCAGGCTGTGGAACTACCAGCCTCATGGCCATATTGCCTTTGGTCAAGTTTTGCCTTCACGGCCCTACTGACATACAGAAAGAGGGCTCTGGGAGGGACGTACCTTGCGTGTTGGCTTCAAACGGACAACTTTCAGAGCAGCAGGTACCACCATCCGTTTCCTCTGCACAGGAGAAGACAGGGTTACAGGGACAAAGGAATGGCAGAGTGATGGTAGAGAAGCAGGTCCAAGGTGTCTCAGGGTCAGGATTTTTCTCACACAGCATCAAACAATGTAGGTAGAAAGAGCATCACGGACACAGGGACCTACCACCCCACCCGCAGCCCAGGGGACAACATTACCTTGTCATATGGCGGTGGAATCCCGTCAAAGACCTTCAATCGCTCCAAGGCAGCCTGCCCTCGCTTGGTCTTGTGGGGCAGCATTCCTACAAGAAGAGAAGACAGGCTGCTGGGACCGGCACTGCAGCTGGGGTGTTCTGCCCTCCCGGCTCCATAGGAGGCATGGTTTGGACACACTGCACAGAGGCTATTCTCAGCGCCCCCCCTGTACCTGCCCCCCCCCAGCAGGGCACAACAGGATGCTCTGTGCTGTGGTTATTCTCTGCAGCCCCTGCCCCCTCCCCCCCAGCTCCATGGGGGATAGATCATAGGCATGGCCAAGTCGCCCAACGCTGACTATTATCTGCCCCTCACACTTCACGGGGATAGACTGGGGCGTGACCGCCATGCCCTGCCCTCCACATACAGATCAGAAACCACCCCCAACAGTACATTTAAGCTAGTCCAGGTGCTGGGGTTTGGGGGGGCTCTTACCTCGGACCGTGCGCCAGAAAATGCGACTGGGAGCACGGAAGTGGTAGGGCCCACGGGACGGGTTGGTGTTCATGCGTTTGCGAAGGAAGGCCAGATACTTCACTAGAGTGAGAATACAGCAGGGTAAGGCCACCCCCTTGATGGGCTGAGAAAGTCTACCAGATACCTGGGTCCCACACCCACCTCTGCTACCAAGATCGGGGGAGAACACCCCTCACTCCACCCTGAGGTTAGAGTTCTTGTGAGCTAGTGAGGGTCAGAGCTATCTCCCACTGAGTCTCTGCAGCAGGTGGTACAACAGGAGGGTGTTTCCCCCACCCCAAACACATCCCTGGCTGATCCAGGTAACAGTCAGTGCAAATTATATTCATAATAGGCAGATGGTGGGGATGCAGCCACCTGCATGCTGCCCCCTTCCCTAGGGGAGAAACTAGTGAGGTAACCCAGTACCCATGGTGCAAAACAAAAGGTGGATCAAAAACAGAAAAACCAGAAGTCTTGGCTCCTAACTCCTCTTGTTCCAGACCCCACCCCAGCCGACCCCAAGAGAGACCCCAAGCATCCTGGCTCCAGCGAAGGCACTCACACTTGTTACGGTAGAAGTTCCCAGAAATGTTGATGCCCTCACATCTCACCACCACCACCTTGCGCCCTGGAAAGAAGGCAAAGAGGGATGTTAACAATGGCAAGGCTGCATGGACAACAGCATCATTGGGCTGTGCGGGAGAACAGACACTAAACAGGCTCCAGGACAACACAGCCAGAGCTGCTGAGCTCAGGATTTGGGATTCACCATCAGGGGTCAACCACCAAGCTGAGGTCTTTCCGAGCAATAAACTGCAGCCATGAGCACGGGGACCCCAGGAGAAGGGAAGTCCCAGCTGCAATTCTACTCTGTTCCTGCACCAAGCCCATGCCCACAAACTCAGATCTGGGGCGACAGGAGGAGACAGGAGAGCTTACTGGGGACCCTTAGGAGACCCACCCTTAGCAATGGAATGGATCCCTAAAGAAGCCAGGCATCCTGGCCCTGAGCACTTCCAGCTCCACCCACAGCTAGCACAGAACTAAGAAATCCTGGCTTCTACACCCTGCTCTACCCACTAAACCCCACTTCCCTCCAAGCCAAGAAGAGAACCTAGGTGTGCCGGCCCCACAGGGAGCAGTCTCAGATGGTAGTGCATGGAAAGGGTGTTCTCAAGGTCGGGAAACTCAAACCATTACCACAGCATCATCACAGAGACCCCACTGCAGTGGGGTGCAGGCACTTGGAGGGGTTCCCATGGGTGGGGGGAGGGTCACGCCTCAGCAACACTCACCCAACAGGACCTGCTTGGCGACAATGGCTGCCAGGCGCCCCAAGAGGTGGCCACGTCCATCGATGACCAAAACCTGTGGGGGTAGAGGAAGGAGAAATAAGGGGGGGTCACCGGTATGTTGGGAGGCGAGACAGATCCCACATCACCAGTTGGCTGGGGCTGGCTCATAGGAGTACCCCAGCCACCCGGGGGGGCCTAGCTCCCTGCCCCCCCTCACAGCCACGGGGGGCGGGGATCTAGGCACCAGTATAGGGTGAGACTCCCCACTTCAGCCAGCCTCCATCGCCCCCTCCCCCGACCCCTTGGCCAGTCGGGCTAAGGGATCCCAGAAACTCCCTCCATGCCCCATGACCCCCCCGGCACGGTCCCCTTTGGACCGCTCCTGAGCCCCTCCGCCCCGCCTCCCCCAGCTCTGGGCCCCCGGGCACGTGCGGCGGGGGGAACGCGCGCACCTTCACCTCCGCCATGCTCGCCGGCCGCGCAGGAAAGAGGCCCCGCCCCGCGCAAAACACGGGGTCTCCTTTTCGCACAGGGGCGGAACCGGAAGTGAGCGCAGGAGAGACGGAAGCCTAAAGCAAAATGGCGAAATGAGCAGCTGGCTCCGGAAGTGACGTAATCGCCGGCGGAGCGGAAATGAGCCGTGGCGGGTGGAGTCCGTGAAGTGATGACGAAGGTGGTGGTACCAGCAGGGGGGGTGGGCCGGCGGCAAGGCGGACCGGAAGTGCCCCCGGTAGCCGCTACGGAGGGTGCCATTGTGGGCACGGAGACCGGAAACGCTGTAACGACCACTGCCCACTAAGGGCGGAGACCCATTAAGCACCGCCGACCGCTCGTTTAGGGAGATAGGGCCAGGGAGATGGGAAAATAAACAAGGAATTCAGTGGTACTTCAAAACTAACGAATTTATTTATGAGATGAGCTTTTGTAGCAGGAAATCCCACTTTGTCAGGCTTGAAAATGGGGGAACTTACAGAATAGGAGGAAATAAAGGCAGGCAAAGGTAAGTCATGGAATCAGGTCACATGCAACAGCAAATCAAAACAGTTGTGAAGATTCAAACACTGGAGAACACCGTAAAGAGGAAGACACAGTCAAATCACCTGTTGTGATGACACTGAAAACACACCACACTATCCACTGTCTGCAGCCAAGCCCTAAGCCAGGGGGTCTCAAACAGATGTGGTCCCCAAAGCTAATTCCTGCAGCCTGCAACGACACTATTGTTACCAATATTTGCAATATACTGTTGTATGTGAAGGTTTCAGTGGTGTGGCCCTCGAGCTAACGTACTAGTTGTCATGTGACCCTCATGGTGATTTGAGTTTGAGACCCCTGCTCTCAGATAAAACCTCATTTGTTCTGATCCCTCAGAGACAGACACCTTCAGGATTTCTGTCAAGCATGCTTAAAACTAAAATGCCCATCTGCTGAAGTGAAGAAACAGAGCCAGGCAGGTACCCTGAAGTCAACTGCTACAGGAGAAGTCCAAGAAAGAAGACAACAGAACGCCACTGGTCATCACCTACAGCCCCCAGGTCAGACCTCTACAGCAACTCCTCAGGGATCTACAGCCTATTCTACAAGGCAATCCCTCACTCTCTCAAGCACTGGGAGACAGACCTCACCTCACTTACAGACAGCCCCCCAACCCTAAGCGGATACTTACCATCAATGTTCCCTCAAAGGTGCATGGGTGCACAGCCACACAGCAGCCATAGCACACCTGTGCAGGCATCACAGATGCCTGTGCAGCAGTGAGCTGCAGCCCAGCTGAGGGAGTTTTCAAATCTCCCACCTTGAGCAAGCTCAGCTGCATGCTCAGGTCAGGAGCAGCCTGGCCAGGGAGTAGCTCTAGCCAAGTAAGGAGGAAGGGGCCCTTGGGGTTCACGAAGGGGGAGTCAGCAGGGAAAGGAGAGGGGTTTGGGGTTGGCAAGGAAAGCACAGGAGATCGGGGAGTCAGCAGGTGGCTGGACAGCAGGGAAGGGGCCTGGAAGCAGTTGGGGAGCCAGCAGGGAAGGATCTCGGGGGTGGAGGTCAGAGAACTCGGGGGGATCGGAAAGCCAGCAGGCAAGCAGATCAAGGAAAGGGGTCAGGCAGTGGGTGACGGACAGGAAAGGCGCCTGGGGTCAGGGAGCAGGTGAGCAATGGGGAAGGGGGTCAGGGAGCCAGCAAGGAAGGGCTCTGAGGGGGGTGTGGAGACCGGCAGGGAAGGGCTGGGGGATTGGGAAGCTGGTGGGCGAGTGGATCAGGGAAGGGGATCGGGAGGCCAGCGGGTGGGTCAGGGAGCTAGTGGGTAGGGTCCTGGGGGAGTCAGGGAGCCAGCAGGGAAGCATCCTGACTGGCTGGAAAGGTACAGGGCTTGATTTGTACTATAAACAAAATAAAAAAAATAAAAATAGAAATACATCATTTGCCTTGCCAATGTTCCCTCTAAGCTGATGATGCAGCTGAGCAAGCTGTGGATGCCTTTGGGCAGCCAGCAGGCAGTGGGGTCCAGTGGGGGACCGGGGAACTTCTTCAGTTGCATCCCTAACTTGCTCAGCTACATCTATAACTTGCTCCACTGAATCATCAGCTTAGAGGTAGCATCACTTATCAGCAATTACAGACTTAACAACAGAACTATTAAAGCAGGCACATATCCCTGCAACAAACCACACTGCCAACTTTGCCCACGTATTTGCACAAAAGATACTATTGCAGGAACTAATAAAACCAGCTGCTCCATCAAAGGCTCATTCATCTGCTCCTCCACCAATGTGATTTATGCCATCATGTCCCAGAAATGCCCCCCCCTACTTTGTATATTGGACAAACAGGACAGTCCCTGTACAAAAGAATAAATGGGCACAAATCTGACACCAGAAATCACAAAAATTTAAGACCAGTGGGTCAGCATTTCAATCTTCTTGATCACTCCATTGATGATTTACTAATTGTGGTGCTCAGAGAGATGAATACCAGACTAAGACTTCAAAGAGAAGCTGCTAAGATCAAATTTATTTGCAATTGCATTGCTTCAGGGCTTAATAGGGACTTTGGATTCTTCTCTCATTACAACAGGTGATTTGATCCCATCTTCCTCTATATGCTGTTCCCCAGTGTTTGAATCTTAAAAATGGCTTTGATTTGTTGTTACAGTGTGACCTGATGCCATGACTTGCACTTCCCTGAATTTATTTCCTCCCATTTTGTAAGTTCCCCCATCTTCAAAGCATCTGACAAAGTGGGATTTTGTCCCATGAAAGCTCATGGAATAAATAAATCTGTTAGTCTTCACAGGACTGCCTGCTTATTTTACTAAACTAGATTAACATGGCTGCCCCTTTGGAAGTTCCAAAGGGATAGCTGTGTTAGTCTTGTTCAGCAGAACAAACAAGGAGTCTGGTGGCATTTTACTGACCCCCCCTCTGGAGGGCTCACACCCCCCCCACCCTCCCTCCACCTCTCCACAGCCCATCCCCCAGTTCCCTTCTAAGGGCTCCTGCACCCCCTTCTCCCTCCCCCCCCACTGTTCCCACCTCACACCCCCTCCTGGGCACTGCACAGAATGGTTGGTTACTCACTAGTAACCGTCCTTCTTCGAGATGGGCTGCTCACATACATTAAGTTACAGGTGTCTGGGTGCCACAGTGCACGGTAGCTCGGAAAGTCTTTAGTGCTAGCCTGTCAGGTCAGGGTGCACGGCCAACGCCCCCTCCATGCTGCGACTGTGGCTATATAGGTGACCGTGACCCTGACCCTCCCAGTCCCATATACCTTCACCAACTCCATTAGCGGGGATGGTGGGAGGGACCTGAATGTATGTGAGCAGGCCATCTCGAAGAAGGACGGTTACTGGTGAGTAACCCACTGTTCTCCTTTGAGCGCTGCTCACATCATTCAGTTACAGGTGACTGCTAGCCGTACCCAAGGACGGTGGGAGCAGTTACAGTCTACCCACACTGAGTACAGCTCTGCCCACAGCAGCATCATCTTTAGCCTGTTGGGCAATGGTGTAGTGCTTCGTGAAGGTATGTATCGACAACCACGTAGTGGCCCTACAGATCTCTTGGATCAGGACCTTAGCGAGGAAGGCCGTGGAAGACACCTGAGCTCTGGTAGAGTGGGCTCTCACAGTCTCTGGGAGAGGCGTGTTTGACCTTCCGTAGCAGTCTTGAATGCAGTTCACAATCCACTTGGAGATGCATTGGAAGGATACTGGCAAGCCTCTCATGCGTTCAGCGACCCCCCACAAACAATTGGGAGGTCTTGCAGAAAGATTGTGTGCACTCAATATAGATTAGGAAGCGCTCTCCTCACATCCAGGGTATGCCACCATCTCTGGTTTTCAGTCACCTGAGAGTCTGGATAGAAGACTGGCAGGCAGATTTCTTGGTTCATGTGGAAAGGGGTGGCAACCTTGGGCAAGAACGAGGGGTGGTGACGCAGGACCACCTTGTCTGGGAAGAGAACCATATATGGAGGTTCAGAGGACAGGGCTTGTAAATCTGAGACCCTTCTGGCTGAGGTAATTGCTACGAGAAAAACCACCTTCCAGGGCAGTACAAGCAGGGTGGCTGAGTCCAATGGCTCATACGGTGGTTCTGTCAGACCCTGCAGCACAACGTTTAAATCCCACTGTGGAGTGGGTTTATGGGTGTAGGGAGAAAAGTTTTCCCACCCCTTTCAGGAATCTATGGCAGATGGGGTGTGAAAAGAGTGGAGCCCCATCTACTCTTTGGGGAAAGGCCGAGATTGTCGCCAAGTGGACTTTTAATGAGGACAGAGATAGGCTTTTCTCTCTTAGATCTGTCAATGGAGGTGGCAGACATAATGGCCCCCTCGCCCCCCCCCCCAACATAGCCCTCTAGACTTTGGAGCTCAAGGGGAAGAATGTTAAGTATTGATCTCCCCTGATGGGCCTCAATTTCCTGGGTGAGTTTCTACCTCCCAAGCCTTGTGTCATTGAGGGGGGTGAGTTTCTATCCCCCTGATGAGTTTCTCAGCACCCCCGTCACCACAAAGGAGGGATCATTGTCCAGGGTCCCAGTTACATCATGGTCCCTGACCTGCATCTCACTTCCAATTGGCTATTTTATACTCTGGCCGTGCAGTACACTATATAAGTCCCTGCCTTGGTTGGCTCGAGTGTTCTCCCACCCTCGAACATTAAAGGGCACGTCACAAACCAGTCAGACTGATCCTCCGACTGAGACAGGGAGCTCCCGCCCGTGAGACCTTTGGGTGTACTCGAATTGCCGGCCGAACGATTAAGTACTGGGATGCTGCAGCTGGTCTGCCTCCTCGCTTTGGGTTCCACTGTGGTGCTAGGACAGGTATTATAAACTGATACAGCTATTCTACCTCTCTCAATTTGTTTCTTCCTTCTTCTTTCTATAATGCCATTTATGCATTGTTTATAAGTGTAGGTTTTTTTCCATTTAGGCATTGTTTATAAGTATAGCTTTTTCCCATTTATGCATTGTTTGTAAGTGTGGTGTTCATTTGTACCTTGTACAGTCCTTTTAGTACATAGCTGTTTATTATCCCACTTGTATCTTGCATAGTCTTTTTCACTGTGTAGCTGTTTACTCCCCCCCCACATAGGCATTTTTGTTGCTATTTCGTTGTATGCCTTTATGGGACCACTATAAAATTTTTTCTACTAGAAATTGGTGTCTGTCTCCTTGGTGGGTGTCGCCGGTCCATCGCAGTTATAGCGCGAACCTGGCGGTTCAACAAGATCAAGAAGGTAATCCAAAGTTGCCTGAATTGGTGCAGAGGTAGGGTCTATGTCTTTGTCATGGCACCGAGTGGAAAAGTGAATCCATTTTGCCATGTTAGGTGGACCTGGTGGAGGGTTTCCTGCTACCAACCAGGACCTTTTAAACCCTATCCGAGCAGCGCCCCCCTGGCTCGCTGAGCCAGATAGCATCCAGACTGTCAGGTGCAGGAGACCCGGGTTTGGGTGCCGAAGGTGTCCTGAGTCAGGAGGTCCGCCCACCGTGGGAGGCGGAGTGGGGTCCTCATGGATATGTCCTGTAGGAGGGGAAACCAGTGTTGTCTGGGCCAGTCCGGGGCTATCAGGATGATGTGTGCCTCATCCATGAGGACCTTCAGGAGCACCCAGTGGATCAAGGGAATTGGAGGGAAGGCATACATTAGGGCCCCCAACCGACTGAGGAAGAAGGCATCACTGAGAGAACCTTTCTCCCAACCTTGGAAGGAGCAGAACCGGGGGCATTTCCAGTTCTGCGCTGTGGCAAAGAGGTCGATCTGAGGGGTTCCCCATCTGTTTGTCAGCAGGGAAAAAACCCTGTTGTGGAGGGACCACTCGTGATTCACCAGGGGTTTCCTGCTGAGTGGTTCGGCTATGCCGTTTTCTACCCCGGGTAGGTGGGAGGCAGTTGGCGTGAAGTGATAGTCTATCACTAGTTGCCAAAGCTTGGTTGCTTCCTCGCATAGAGCCAAGGAGCGGACACCCCCTTGACGGTTTGTGTAGAACACAGCCGTTGTATTGTCTGAGAGGAGTTGGACCACCCTGCCTTGGATCTGGTCTAGGAAGGTCATGCAGGCCAGCCTGATAGCCCGGAGCTCCTTCACGTTTATGTGGAGGAGATTGTCCTCGGGGTTCCAAACGCCTTGCGTGGAGAGGCCCCTGGACAGGTGGGCTCCCCAGCCCAAGTCAGACACATCCATTATCAGGGTCACTGAGGGCTTGGATTCTCTGAACGGAATTCCCCCCATCGCAGATTTGGAGGGACTCCAGGGCATATTGAGGGACTGAGAGTACCTTGTCCAGATGGTCCCTTTCTGGTCAGAAGATGTGACGAACCAGAGCTGGAACAGTCTCATCTGCAGGCGGGCTGTTCAGATTACCGACATGGCTGCTGCCACGTGTCCCAAGAGCTGCATGCACTGCGTGCTGTGGTCAGCCCAGGCGCCTGGAGCTCCGTGATGATGGTGCAGATGGACCGAAATCTTGACAGGGGCAAGGACGTGGTGCCCTGTCGGGCATTTAAACATGCCCCGATGAACTCTATGTCCTGAGTGGGGCAAAGCTTGGACTTCTCTAGGTTTATGTGGAAGCCCAGGAACTCGCATAGGTTCATTACCAGGTTGACATGGTCTTGTACCTGTCGACTTGACTTGCCCACTATGAGCCAGTCGTCTAGGTAGGGGTAGATTCTTATACCCCTCCTGCTTAGGAAAGCTGCAACCGGTGTGACACACTTTGTGAACACCCTGGGAGCTAGCGATAATCTGAAAGGGAGGGCGGTGAACTGGTAGTGGCATTGTGCCACTACGAACCTGAGAAAACGCCTGTGGTGGGGCCGAATGGCTATGTGGAAGTAAGCGTCCTTTAGGTTGAGGGCTGCAAACCAAACTCCTGGGGACAGGGAGGGAATAATCTGTGGTAGGGAGACCATGCAGAATTTTATTTTCTTTATGTGTTTGTTGAGTGCTCTGAGGTCTAAAATGGGTCGTAGGTCCCCATTCAGCTTGGGGACTAGGAAGTAGCGGGAATAGAACTCTTTGCCACGCTCTCTCTTGGGAACCTTTTCTATGGCTCCGAGGAAGAGTAACTTCTGGCATTCAACCTCGAGCTTGCTTAGCAGATCTGGGTTTTCTGGTGGTGTGGGAGGGGGCAGTTTCCTGTCCCAGGGGGTTGAAAGGAACTGGATGCGGTATCCTCTCACCACTGTGTCGAGAACCCACTGGTCTGACGTGACACAGGTCCATCGTGGGGTGAAGTGGTGGAGGTGGTGGGGGGAAAACAGGGGTTATGGAGCGCTGCCCTCGGGGGGACCGTCAAAAACGCTGTTTGTGGCCCAATGAGCAGTCTGATCCCTGTCCACGCGGTCCCGACTGAGAGGCGCCAAGCTTACCCCCTTTACCTGATCGGCCCTTATCTTTGTCCATGTCCCCAAGATGGTGCTGGGGAAACTGGAGGGATCTTGGGAACGAGGTCTGCAGCTGCAGCTGTTGTTTCAGTTGCTGTAACTGCTGCTGTAACTGGTGCAACCTCGAGGAGCACCTAACAGGTTGAGGAGTGTAAATCCCGAGGGACTGAAGTGTAGACCTCGAGTCCTTCATACCATGCAGCTTTGCATCTGTGGAAGATGCAAAGAGGTTGGGACCCTCAAAAGGGAGATCCTGGATAATCTGTTGCATCTGCATGGAGAGGCCAGAGTTTTGGAGCCAGGCCAAGGGGCGCATCACCACTGCCAATGCCATTATACGTGCCGTTGTATCCACTGCGTCCCAGGTTGTCACGAGTGCATCCCTGGATGCTCTCTCTCCTTTGTCCAGCATTGCCTCGAAGTCTCTCAGGTGCTCCTCGGAGATGGCTGAGCGGAGATTTCATAGAGCCTCCCACAAGCTGAAGATGTAGCGCGTCATCAGGGCTGAGTGATTTGAGATACGCAGCTGTAGGGCAGCAGAGGAGTAAACTTTCCTGCCCAACAGGTCAAGCTTCCTCGCCTATCTGTTCTTGGGCATGGAGCTGGGTTGGCCTTGTCTCTCCCTTTGGTTGACTGCGTTGACCACCAGGGATCCTGGGGCCGGGTGGTGAAACAGGAAGGGAAATCCTTCCGGGGAGACAGAGTATTTCTTATCTGCCACTTTGGACACTGGCGGAATTGAGGAAGGCATTTGTCAGTGTCCCTGGATGATGCGGAACACCCCAGCATGCAGGGGAATCGCGACCTTAGCCGGTGGGGCTGTACGGCACGTGTTGAAGAGGGAATCATCTTCCACTTGGATCACTCCTAGCTTCAGCTTCAGATTCCTCGCCATGTGGTGGAGGAGGTCCTGCTCGACGCGAGGATCTCCTTCACGGTTGGCAGACATGTCAATTAGGGGCTCGTCGAGCAACGAGGCTAACTGGGCCCTTGATCTGCTACGTTGGGTAGAATCAGGGTCTGGCTTGTTGTCGGAGAAATCCGAGCACTCTGGTACCGGCAATCAGGCACAATGGAAGGAAGTGTTGTATGACGTCACGTTCAGCCAGTTGAGGGTCCACTCGTTGTGCGGTGACCTTGACGGTAGCATAGGTGCCATGGGGGGAGCAGAGACCTCTCCTGATGGGCGCCTTCCCCTTGAGCCCGGTGACATGGAGTTCTTTCGAGGCTGCTTTCTCGGACGCTCTTCCTGAGGGGGAAGAAAGGGGTCTTCAGAGGACGATCTGGACGACCTCCCTCCCAACGGCAGTCCGGTACGGAGAGTTCTTCAGAGAAGCGATGAGACAGAGCTGCAGTACTTGGGCCCGGTGCCAGGTTTGACAGTACCGGGTCGGAGAAGGGTGAAGAGGCCTGCAATGGTACTGGTATCGGTGCGGGTGTTGCCGGTGCTGAGTCAGACGGTACCGGAAGTGACAGCACCAGAAGCAGAGGTATCGGCGACGGTGCCGAGTCCAGCGGCACCGGGCTTGATGGTGGTACCGGGCTTAGAGGCAGTGCCATGTCCAGTGGTGCCAAGGGGGCGGTGCTGCTGTGGTCCACTTCTTCTTGTTCTGCACCAGGGCCGGGTTTGAATGACCTTGGTGGGTTGGTGCCTGAGCCGGTGCCCTACTCGGGGCGGCTGAGAGGCTACCAGAGGACTAGCAAGGTCGGTGCTGAGGAAGTACCGTAGAGGGCCTAGATTTCGAGCCCAGTACCGGAGATCAGTGGGAATCTTGAGCACGAGCCAATCAAGGATCCAGCAGAACGCTGGTGGCTCAGCTGCCTTCAGGCAGAGCAGCTCCATTCCCCGAAATTAGGAGGAGATGGCGCTCTGTTTCCAGCTGAGTCCTTTGCTTGAAGGATCGGCAAATGGAGCACTCCGCCATGAGGTGGTACTCACCCAAGCAAGCGAGGCATTTCTCGTGTGGGTCGTCCATCAGGAAAGCCTTGCAGCATCCTAAGCACGGCTTGAAACCTGGCATTTTGAGTTTCGCGCAAAAGACAGGCGCTTGCGTTTCACAAGATAACGCTGATCCGAACCGACGCTGATGGGGGGAAAAGGAACTGGGAGGGTCAGGGTCACGGTCACCTATATAGCTGTGGTCATGGCATGGAGGGGGCATTGGCTGAGCGCCCTGACCTGACAGGCTAACACTAAATACTTTCCGAGCTACCGTGCACTGCAGCACGTAGACACCTGTAGCTGAATGATGTGAGCAGCGCTCGAAGGAGAATTTATATTTTTATATTACCTGAGCAGTTGACTGTTATTAGTGTCCTGATATCCAAAATGATGTTAGAAACAGATACACAAGGAGGAGCCCAAAATGTGTATAGCTTTATTCAAACAACAAGAACTAAAAGCCAGCTAAACAAGTTTTACTTACATCTGTTACTATGTAAACCCACCATCTATTAATTTGGCTACCCAAAACACTACACTGGCCACTGGATTTATTAGCAATCAAACCTGTATTGGAAGCTGTGAAACTACGGTGTAAACAAACTACTACTTCTTCAAGCGTTGCTTGGATACATTCAGCAATAGGTGTATCTGTGCCGCAGCGCACGATTGGTTGGAAACTTTTTGCCCTAGCCTCTCAGAAGAGGGCTGGCAGCCACCGCCCTCCACACCACCCCATGGCTATATATGTGGACCCCACCCAGCCCCTCCTCAGTTCTATTTTGTCCACCTCAGTGACAGTTCATCAACAGCCCGCTCCTTGTGATCATGCAAGCAGCCTGTCTTCTTCATTTATGAGCCAGCAGCTCGATTGGGAACACCTCTTTGTGGACATCATTCCACAGAAAAGTGCTTCCTCTTCCGAGCATCTGTCAGAGCAGCAACACCGCTCTCATCTGCCGGCTGCCATGCCCAGGGTTTAAAACTTGTGCTGCCTGCGGCCAGGCCTTCCCACGGGATGACCTCCCACCCAAAGTGCCTTCGGTGCCTAGGCTCACTTAGTCACCTCCTGCTCCATCTGTCTGTCCTTTAAACCCAGGACAATAAGAGACAGGGAGCAAAGGCGGCGTGTGTTGGCTTCGGGGCATGCGCAGCAGCCAGAGGCTTCAGGGTCTGTGGCACAGCGTGCCTCTTAGGAACAAGAGCCCTCCTGGCACTGCTCACTGAGAGGCCGCAGAAAGGCTGGCTCAGCACCGGTCCAGGTCCCCCTCTCAGGCGTCACCAGGGGACTGCAAGGAGTCAGTGCCACGCCCTGCTATACCGGAGGCATTCGAGGCGGTGAAGGCGTTCCTCATATGGTCTACACCACCCGCTCTGGTACCTCCCAAGAGGAGGGGCAAGCTGGCGTTTGCCTCCAGGGCCTGGCCCCGCAAAGGGCACCAAACACCCTCTCCGGTCTCAGTCCTGAGTTCCCCGACTCCCCCCACACGCCAGAGCCCGGGTACCGTTGAGCCTTCTCCCCGGCACCATATCACCTTGCTGTCACCAGCACCGTCATCACAGTCCCGAGGAGTTTCCTCTCCTTTGAGTCCGGAGGAGGGTGCCTCAAGGGGGTCTAACAGCCCTGTCCCAGGCCCTTGGCATCGGCCTGTTTACATACAGCCCCCATGAATGGTCCCCGCAGGAGACCATGTCAAGTCCTTGTGGTGCCGCAGAACTTTTGGTGGTACTGGCGCCTCTGGCACTGGCCAGAACTTTAAACCTCGTGCCATCCTCCTACATGTGACACCTCACGGTGCACTTTGATCTTCTGTGTTGTGTTGCTGGCCATATGGGGATGAAAGCTCAATCCTCCGAAGGGTCCGCAGACACACTATTTGGACCAGTGATCTTGTCCAGCGACCTGGTCATGGTCCCACTCCACTCCAGTGTGTGGGACCTCGTACTGTCACGTTGGCAAAACCCAGTCTCTATTCCCCCAGTATCAGATATGCTGGGCCTAAAATATCAGGTCCTGGGAACAGAGTTCCCTTCCCTTATCCACCACACGGTACTGTCTCGAGACATGGTGGAGGCAGCGCTAGGCCCAGGCCAAATTCCCCGTGATCCCCTCCTGGCGTCGAGGGATGTAAGGGAGGCAGACCTTCTGGGGCAGAAAGTATACTCCTCCTCTGCCTTCCTGTTGCATGTGGCCAATAACCAAGCTCTGGTGGGCAGATACATGATGGATGTGTGGGAATCCAATAAATTTAGACACCTACTCCCACAGGAGGCTAGGGAAGATTACGATGCCTGCCTGGAGGAAGGCAGAATAGCATCCCAAGACCTCCTCCTTTTGGCTTGGGACAGAATAGACACGGCCTCCTGCACGATGACCTTGGCCATGACCCTCTGCCACATGGCATGGCTTAGGGAGGTGGGGATACCCCTGGCCTCCCAACAGGTCATCTTTGACTTCACCTTCAATGGAGAGGCCCTTTTCCCAGTAGAAACCAAGGCCATTATCACCAGTCCCCAAGACCCCAGGGGGAGGTCAAGTACTTGGGCCTCCTCCCTTCAGGGTCCCCTGAACATCCTCCTCCTCAATAGGAACTTTATGCCACCCTGATAAGCCCTTCTCGGCTGAATGGCTGAGTCGCGGCACTCTAACCCCTCTGGCCTGGTTCTATTCTTGGATAGGAGAGTTTCTCCTGTCCTGGGCCCATAACCCCCTCCCTGTGTGGAGGGACTCCGCCCTCCACCAGAGGTTGGAACCCCTCATTCTGGCTGTTGATCATCCATCTCTTCTTTAGACAGGGACCACATGCTACCCTGGGCCCAATACGCTTCCTCCTATTACCCGGAATAATGGGTGTAAAACATACACTGAAAGTTCCTCTCCTCGAAGTGCCCCCCGTGAATTCTCATTGGAGTTTTTCCCCATCAGGGAGAGAAACCCCCCCATCCGCTTTCACACTCAACACTTCTCTGCTTCCCCTGGGGGCACACAGGGCAGAGACCAGGGTAACCCCCAGTGGCATCGCTGGCATTGGGCACGCCAGGGTACGTGCCCCAGGTCCCAACGCCAGTGCCCCGGATCTCCAGCCCAATCAGGCTGGGGATCCGGGGCCCAATCCCCAGCCAGCCGTGGCCACGGTGGCCCCACCCCGGCCAGGTATCCAGGGCCTGGCTGGCCGCCCGGCAGGCCCCACCCCTGGCCAGGGATAGGGCCAGGGGGAGGTCACACCGCTGCAAGCGGCTATGCTGCGGTGTGGCACAGCCAGAAGCAGCTGCTGGAGGCCAGGCCCAGGCCCGCGCCCACGCCTGCGGTGGCAGGCAGCCAGGCCCCTGATCCCCGGCTAGGGACAGGGTCGCCGCGGCAGCCCCGGCCCCGGCCGGGGATCCGGGGCCCAGCCAGCCGCCCATGGCCGTGGAGGCCCCGTCACCCGCTGGGGATCAGGGACCCGGCCGCCCGCCACTGCAGGCGCAGGCCCAGCCTCCAGCGGCCACTTGTGGCCGCACCATGCCACGGCCTAGCCACTTGCAGCGGTGGGGCCTCCCCCTGGCCCTGTCCCTGGCCAGGGGGCAGGACCTCTCCCCAGGGGGTGGGGCCTGCCCCTGGGGGCAGGGGCAGGGGCTGGGCCTGTGCCCCGGGTCCATTGCCCCCCCAGCGACGCCTCTGGTAACCCCCATAAAATTTTGGGTGAAACAGCGTTATTCCTCATGTACAAATCAGGGACACTTCCTCCGGTATCCCTGTTGTGACTTAGTTGAGCATGTTCACTTAGCCTTGAGGGCCACACCTCCCGATCCTGTGTGACCTCATAGATCCAGAATGGTTTTATCCCTATCTGGGCTCTGGACCCTCTCGCTTATGAAGGCTTTCTCCTTCCCTGCCTTTCGGTCCCGCAGCTACTGAATCCCAGTGATCCACAACAGGACACACAATTCAGGCCCTCCTCTGCCCAGTGGCTATCCGGCATGTCTCAGGCCCTACCTCTTTTTCTTTCCTAAATGGTCCACCCTCCAGGGCTTCGGGACAGGGTAACTCGCTGTCACCCTGCCTGGGCTCCAGCTCAGACCAGCAGCATCGAGTGGTTAGATGCCCAATACCTCATACCTGACCTCTCTCACCCGGCTCAGAGACCATTAGGGGTTATTACCTCCTTTCTCTAGCCTCAACCCCTGGTGCCTACCTCCAGCTCGGGGGTGAACACGCTGGGACCATCTCTTCACAATAGGGCTTGTGGCCTGAACCCCATGCTTTCCCCTTTCCAACTTAAAAAGGGATCTCTTGTTTTTAGTGAAAAGGAGCTCTGCTCCCCTAATATCCTAGCCCAAGCCTCCTGGTGGACAGTGGGTTTTTACCTGGCAGTCCTGGATACCCCAGGATCCTGTGACCCAGAGCTTCATCCCCTAGCACTCAGAAGGGTTTTGGTTGTTACAAGGGGATGGGAAGCGCCCTAAGGCCACTCAATGTGTACTCTGGGATGGACGGGAACATCCCTGGTAGCCACCCGCAAACTGACTGCATGTGTCTACTACCCCATCCCATCTCCCTTTCTATGTGTTGGGGCCAGATAATCCGTTTTTCCCCTTTTTCTCTCTTCCTCTCATCTCGCAGTATTCAGTATCCACAGCTAGTAGATAGATAGCTACAAGGTGTGCTACCTTTTTGCCATAACCTTCACACTCCAACTGATGCTAGTGCCAGAATACTGGACTTTTCTTCCTCAGTTCCTTAATACCAACTGCTCAGATCCTTAGGCTGAGTCGCTTCCTAGATCACAGTCCCATAGGTATCTCCATTGGAAGTCTCACACTAAAGGACATTAGGCTTTGCTGCCTTTCGCAGATCAGCAGGCTCTCCATTGCAGCAGACTTGTACTTTACTGGTCCTTGCCTAGAAGCTGGATCTTAGTGGCCATCTACCTTGGCTAGAAGGGTCTCGGTGTTGAAGGCTCTTTTCCTTAAAAACCCCACGTAAGAGGCCCTTCTTAGTAGGCCTTCTATACCCCACTGGGGTCAGATTCCCCAACTCAGGTTTCTCTTTGCCTGGTCCTTGGTCCCAAGATCGACACCTTAGTTCCATCTGGGGGACCTCACTGGCTTGAGGCTGGCTACCCAACGTGGGAAAAGCAGTGCTGGAGGCGGACAGGGCCAACTCTGCCCACCGTCCTTGAGCACAGCTAGTAGTCACCTATTACTGAATGTATCCAAGCAGCACTTGAAGAAGAACAGTGGGTTACTTACCAGTAACTGTCCTTCTTCGAGATGGGCTGCTCAGATTCATTCATAACCCTCCCACTCTCCCCGCAACTGGAGTTGGAGACTTTTAGGGACAGAGGAAGGGCTGGGTGGTGGCCAGATATATAGCCACGGGGTGGCGTCGGGGGCGGTGGCCACCAGCCCTCTCTTGACAGGCTAGGGCAAAAAGTTTCTGACCAATTGTGCACTGCGGCACGGATACACCAATTACTGAATGAATCCGAGCAGCCCATCTTGAAGAACACTGGGTTACTCAACAGTAACCATCCTTCTTCGAGATGGGTTGCTCAGATCCATTCAGTAATAGGAGTCTCTGTGCCAGAGCGCCGGATTGGTCGGAAAAACTTTTGTCCTAGCCTGTCAGGAGAGGGCAGGCACCACCCCGTGGCTATATATATGGCCAATTCCTGAACCCTCCTCAGTTCCTCAGAGTCGCCAACTCCAGATGCGGGGATGGAGGGGAGGGACCTGAATGGATCCAAGCAGCCCACCCCGAAGAAGAATCGTTACTGGTGAGTAACCCACCATTCTTCTTTGAGTGCTGCTCGGATGCATTCAGTAATAGGTGACTACTAACCATGTTGATGGATGGTGGGTGGAGTTGGTCTTCCACCTCCAGCACAGCAACACGCCCCATATTGGAGAAGCCCAGCACAAGATCCTAGCTGGAGTCAAGAGGCAAACAGGCTTTGACGTGGCACAGAAGAATTAAGAACTAAGGGCCAAACCAAGACAGGGCAGGACCAAACCCACCAGGACATAAGAGTATAAGCAGGTTGGACCAAGGTCACCATAACAGGAATAGGGGGTGCAACGTGAACATAGAGGGTTGCGTTTAGATGCTCCATATAGGTGGAAACACGAAGCATGATGGCCAGAAGATAGTGTCTGGCCATGGGGCCTTGCAGCATGGCCTCGTGGAAGAACACTGGATGCCAACAAGTGCGGAGTTAGCCATAATAGTCATGGCTCACACGAGAACGAAGAAAGGGTGGAGATTACTCCATGGACTGATCACCCCAAGGCCCTAGCTGGAACCAGAGTCATGGACTAATCTGGTCGGCTACAGGGTACGCAGGGGGATAACCTTATCCCTTGGCCTGGCCGCTACCAGACCTAGCAGAGGCTGGTCAGTGTGAGTGAGGGTGAAGATACCGGGGGGTGTGGGGGTGGGGCCCCGAGAACAACCGAGAAGGGTCTTGCAAGACGCTTCACAGCAGCATATAGAGGGTCAAGCTCAGCAGTGCTGAGGGGCCTAAGGTATGCTGGCTATAAATTTGAGTAGTGTGCAAGTGCACGTTTTCAGCCAAGTCAGGTACCAAGGACCGGATCTTGCAGAAAGGAGACTCTGGGACACACGCACCACAGGGAGGCAAGGTGGCCTGAGGTAGTACTACTGAATTGGTCCTTGTAAGGACCCTGGTAGTGTGAGAGCTTGTGGGAAGGGCCTGCTTTGGCCTATAATCTCACAGGGTTCCGCATCACAAGGGCCATCACGAGTATGTGAGGGAGGGAAAAGAGGGATCAGAGATAGCGCCAGCTATCGCTTGGCCACCCCAACGAGGGGGCCAACAGGTTCATAGAGGTGCCATATAAGGTCACTGTCTCGAGAGCCTATAGCATTACCAGGAGGGATAGTGCTACCGCTCTGCTGCGCCAGTGTGGGCGCCAGGGAAAGCTCCTGAATACAGGATATCTCAAAACACGGATGCCAGAGAAGGTTCATTTCCTACCAGCTAAGAAGTGAATCCACCACAGAGTGACAACTGCTGTATCTCAAGGGTACCCTGGGGTTAGAGCACCGAACGAAGTATTGGTCCTAGCCGAGAAGTTGGAAGGCGATTTGAGGAAGTATAACCCCTAAATTCCTGGATATTGCAGGAAGTAGGCTCTAGGCTGTTTCCCTCTGTTCATCACATAAATGGACGGGCAGTGTATGTCAATGGTTCCTCAAGAATTGAGGAGGAACAGTAGTACTATAGGGGTGCCATCAACGTACATGGAGGTGACCCCGCGGTAGAGCTGTAGGTCTGCAAGCAGACATAGTGGGAAGACCCCAAGAAACAAAGGGCGGGGGGGACACCCCCTGCCAGGGTACATGACCGAGAGGCCAAAAAGGCAGCTACAAGTCATTCGGGGAGGATTCCCTCTGCCTAAAATGTGGTCTCCTGTCCGGTTATGACAGGCTGGTCCTGCAGAGGAGGGCGCTGATGAGGGAAGGCCCGACAGAGTATCCCACCACTGTTCCCTTTCTGTGGGGATGCGACTTTGGTGCTGTCCCCTGGGTTCCCCTATCTGGAGGTTTGAGTAGGGTACACTAAGCTCCTGCTTCACAAGCGACAGGCGTAAGAGAAGAACTGACCACCACATTTGTGAGATGGGCTTAGGACGAGGGCTCCTAGGGTAGGTGTCCTGGCAACCACTGAGATCACCCACGAGGTAAGGGTGTGTAGAGCCCTAGTTTCCGTGAGGAAGGGAAAGTGTAGGGTGGCGGGGGTGGGCTGTTCACCTTGGCCCTCCCTCAAAGGCTAAGATCTACCATGGCTAAGCGGACGTGTCCCCCTTGACGAGTAGGAGGTAGTTCTCATTGAACTGAGGTGTCGGGCTCACAAAGGGCTGGTTCTCCTTCGAGTGGTTGCTCGCATGCACTCCAGTTGGGTGTGTGTGCACCTCGTGCACAGCCGCCGGAAGGTTCTTCCCTAGCTACTCCTCCGCCCCCACCTCCAGGTCGGCAATAGAGCCCCCTAGAGTCCCGCCTCTACAGTTTCCTTTATAAGGGGGCCGCCGACCGTTACCCCTTCAGTTCCTTCTTCCCGCCTTGACAGTTGGTCGGAAGGTCCTTCTGTTAGCCTAGTAGAGTGCTCCACTAGCTAGCCTACCCCATTGCTTTAGTTTTTCATTCCCTTCACTTCTCTTCTAGTCAATTTCATCTACAGCTTATGGGCTGACTCATTCTCCGACCCCACTGCGTGGGGGTGGGGGTATGCCGGGGTCCCCCGGCTTTAAAGCTTGTGAACAGTGCCACAAACATATGCCCAGGAGCAACCCCCACGGTGTATGCCTGGGATGCCTGGGTGAAGAACACTTATCGCTTAAGTGTAAAATTTGCAGAGCCTTCCACCCTCGAACTAGGAAGAACAGGGCAAGGAGGATCAAGTTGTTGCTAATGGAGGCTGCTCTGAAGCCTCCTCTGACACGCCGCAGCAAAGCCTGGCAACACTGCCCGCCTCCTCCTGCTCGGATAAGAGCATGGACAAGCCCGGTGCGAAACCGGTGATGGAGGCGGTCAAGCCCAGAACCTCGGGCAAGAGGCAGGGGAACCGGCACCATTTGCAGTCTCCGGTGCCTTATAAACGCCACGGTGCGGAGCGCAGCAGATCTCTGGAGCCAAAAAAAGCGGCGGTGGCAAAGCTGCATGGTGCTCCTCCTAGCCCCGAGCGGGTCAGCTGCGGGGCTCTCAGTAGCCCAGAGACGATAAGCTCCTTGCCAGTGCGGGCAGGAAAGCATGACCTGATGCAGGGGTTGGTAAGCCCGGCACCGAGCTTCGACGGCAGGGCAGAGGAGAAGGAGGGAATGTTTACCCCCCCCCTCCACTCCAGACACTTATGAAGCGGCACAGGATTTGATAGATGTGGTCGCACCGCCCCCACCGGTGTCACAATCCCTTCACACCGCAGTGCCTCACCACTCAAGGGGCAAGCCAACCCCATTGCCTAGACCCTTGCCTCGGCACCAAATGGTGCAAACAGCATCTCAACACCCATCAGGGGATTTTTTTCCCCCCACCGGGGTTAGCGCTCCCAATTATCCTCATGACCCCAGACCATGGTCTTGTTACCAACAGAGTGAGCTCCTGCCTCAACCCTTTATGATGCCGTGGATGCCGAGCTGGCCCTTTTGGACCCCTTGGTCATGCCACCAAGGCCAGGGGCCGCACCAGTCATTTCCTGCATATGGTCCAACCGGGATGGTGCGTACACACACTGACACCGCACCAACTCATGGACCTGGGGACCCCCTGGTGCGGAATACGGCTCGGGATCAACTGGGTTCATTATCTAGACTTACCTCACACATGGACTCGGAACCCAAAAGTGAAGACACGGACCTGTGGGGTAGTGTAATGTCTGAATCTGACCAGGGCAATCAACCCTTCTCTCGGGCCTCCCCCTCTCCGCCTCGTGACGAGGAACTAGTGGGCCCCCCTGCCGTACCCCTGGTGGAAGATAACAGAGCTTATCAAGATCTTCTCTGCAGGGTAGCTCAAAGCCTGGGTTTAGAAGTGGCTGAGGTCGCAGAAGACTCCAACGACCCAGTGGTAGATCTTTTATCCTCACCAGGCCCATCGAGAGTGGTCTTACCCCTGAAGAAAAGTATCGACAAATCCATGAAGGCCATTTGGGGCTCACCGGCCTCAGTAGCTGCTACACCTAAGAGGGTGGAAAGAAAGTACTTTGTCCTGCCCAGAGGGTTTGAGTTCCTATACACCCATCCTTCTATGGGATCATTGGTGGTGGCAGCCACCAATGAGAAAGAACGACAGGGGGCACTAACCTCAGCCCCTAAGTCCAGAGATGCAAAACGGCTGGACCTGTATGGCTGGAAGATATACTCGTCTGGAGGCCTGCAGATTCGTATCGCCAACCACCAGGCCATCTTGAGTCGGTACACCTTTAATGCCTGAAGCTCCCTGGGAAAGTTCACAGGAGCCCTCGACCATAAACTTAACAAGGAACTGATAGCGATAATAGAGAAGGGCAAGGCAGTAGCAAGAGCCACCCTCCAGGCCGCCTTGGATGCGGCCGATGCGGCTGCTAGGGCAATGGCGTGCGGCATCTCTATACGACGGACTTCGTGGCTCCAGGCTTTTGGCCTCCCCTATGAAGTCCAACAGACGGTACAAGACCTACCGTTCGAAGGGGCTTCTCTTTCCTCGGAGCAAACCGACTCTAGACTCCACAGTTTGAAGGTCTCCAGAGCCACTCTGCGATCCCTGGGCTCTCACCCTCAGAACACGCAGAGACAATATTTCAGACCTCAGCCCCTGTCGCATCCATCTTATAACCAGAGGCAGGACTCAGGGAGGAGACCAAGGTTTACCCAGCACCAGAACTTTGGGAAAAGGCAGTCATACCCCCCGGGCAGATCAGAGGGTTCATCGAAGCAGGCTCAGGGCCCTAAACAAAGCTCTTAAGGCAACGTACGAGGACAGAGTACCAATACCCCTGTGTCAAAACTGTTTATCCTGCTTTTATCGCGCATGGACTCGGATAACTTCCGATAAATGGGTGCTACGCACGATAAGACAGGGATACTCAATCCAATTTATCTCAATGTCCCACTCCTATCCCCCCTTCCTCCCCCCCCCCCCCAGTCCCTCTTCAGGGACATATCTCGTGAACAAGCCCTGATGTCGGAGATCCGACATCTCCAGGAACTGGGGGCAGTGGAAGAGGTTCCTGGACCCAAGAGGGGTCGTGGGTTTTACTCAAATTATTTCCTGATCCCGAAGTCAAAGGGTGGTCTAAGACCAATACTAGACCTCAGAAACCTTAATAGATTCACTAAGAAACTAAAGTTTCGCATGGTAACTCTGACTTCCATACTTCCCTCCCTGAATCAGGGAGATTGGTTTGCTGCCCTCGATTTACAGGATGCGTATTTTCATATTTCAATCATTCTATATCATAGAAGATTTTTGAGATTTAGATTGGGAAATAACCACTTACAATTTACAGTACTTCCCTTTGGCCTTCCCACAGCGCCAAGAGTCTTTACAAAGTGCATGGCAGTAGTGGCGGCGTTCCTCAGAAGAAACAGAGTGCATGTCTTCCCCTACCTAGATGACTGGCTGGTGAGGGGATCGTCCAGTGACCAGCTGAAATCCCATCTGGAGTTGATAACCAGCCTCCTAAACGACCTTGGCCTCCTGGTGAACAAGGAAAAATCAATCTTAACTCTGTGTCAAAGGATAGAGTTTATCAGCGCGATCATCGACTCCACTACGATGATGGCCTCCCTTCCCCCTCAACGCTTTGAGAATATAGCAGCACTGATCAGCGAGGTATCTGCCTTCCCAATGACAACAGCCCACACCTGTCTCCGTTTGCTTGGTCATTTTGCGGCATGCACAGCAGTCGTCAAGCATGCCAGGCTCAGCTCGCGAACAATGCAAGTGTGGCTCCGGACTGTTTTTCAGCCCTCCAGACATGCCTTGAGCCGAGTGTTGACAATCCTCGCTCACGTCCTCAACTCTCTACATTGGTGGCTAGACCAGGGGACGGCTTGTGCTGGGGTCCCATTTGCAGCCGGTCGACCCTCAAAGATTCTCGTGACGGATGCGTTGGACGTCGGCTGGGGAGCTCACCTGGACGGGACGTCCACTCAGGGAAGATGGGAGACCACGGACATGACACAACTTATCAATGTGAGGGAGCTCAGAGTGGTCAGGTTGGCGTGCCTAGAGTTCAAACATCAACTTAGTGGAAAGCATGTAGCGCTAAGGACAGACAACATAGCCACAATGTTCTATATAAACAGACAAGGAGGGACGCGCTCCCCCTCACTCTGCAGGGAGGCGATAGCCCTCTGGGAGTTCTGCATCCCAGAGGCATCCACCTGGAGGCTTCCTATCTCCCCAGATCTCAGAATCAGTTAGCGGACTCCCTCAGCAGGGTTATCAACACTCACGAGTGGTCACTCAAACAGAGTGTGGTGGATTCTATCTTCCGGCAGTGGGGCACTCCCCAAGTGGACCTCTTTGCCACCAAAGGACAATGCCAAATGCCGAAGGTTTTGCTCCTTTCAGGGGATCGAGAAGGGCTCCATGACCGACACTTTTCACCTTCTGTGGAGCAGAGCCCTAATGTACACTTTTCCCTCCTTTCCTCTACTCACCAAGGTTCTCGCGAAAGTGAAGGAGGACACTGCAGCAATGATTCTAATTGCCCTGGCATGGCCACGCCAGATTTGGTTCTCGACGATACTAGACCTCTTGACAGCGCCTCCCATAACTCTTCTGCTTTGCGAGGACCTACTCACGCAGCAGCAGGGACGCCTACGTCATCCGAACTTACAGTCCCTGCACCTAACAGCTTGGAAAATCCATGGCTAAGTTTGCAAGAGCTCAGCTGTTCTGCCCAGGTGAGGCAGATCCTGCTGGACAGCAGGAAGCAGTCCACCAAACGAACCTATCAGGTGAATTGGTGCCATTTCTCGGAATGGTGCCACCATTTACAGATCCCACCTCGGGAAGCACAACTTTCCTATATTCTGGAATACCTGCTTCAGCTAAAGAGTGGAGGGTTATCTGTCTCTTCTGTCAAGGTTCACTTGGCGGCCATCACGGCCTTCCACGATCCGGTCGGGAATTTTTCCCTCTTCTCACATCCAATGGTGAGAAGATTTATGAAGGGCCTCTGTAGGAGTTTCCCTCAGACATCCAGGCTGCTCCCTCAGTGGGACCTGAACCTGGTTCTAAGAGCACTAACACGTCCTCTCTTTGAGCCGATGGCGACATGCTCGGACCTCTACTTGTCATGGAAGGTGGCCTTTCTTGTAGCAATTATGTCAGCCAGAAGGGTCTTGGAGCTACAAGCCCTTACAATGGAACCACTGTTCACGGTATTTTTTAAGGATAAGGTGCTCCTTCATCCTCACCCGGCCTTCCTGTCAAAGGTGGTATCAGCCTTCCACTGCAATCAGGACATTTTCCTGCCAGTCTTCTACCCTAAACCCTGCGCATCAGATAGAGAGCATGCGCTCCACTCGCTAGATGTGAGAAGAGCCTTAGCCTTTTATTTAGAAAGAACAGGCCCATTCAGAAAGTCCACTCGCCTCTTCGTGTCCGTGGCCAACAGGAAGAAAAGGTCTCCTGTTTTGGCTCAGACTATTTCAAAATGGATCACCTCTTGCATCAGGACATGCTATGAGGTGGCTAAGAAGCCAGTGCCTTCATTGACAGCCCACTCAACAAGAGCTTATGCAACATCCACGGCCTTTACGGCACACGTTCCCATATGAGAAATTTGCAGGGCGGCAACGTGGTCTTCCATACATACCTTTGTGGTCCACTATGCCATCACATCACTTGCCAGGCAGGATGTGGCGGTGGGCGAGGCAGTGCTGAGATCCGTGTTTCCGCAAGATGCCCACCCCCCACCACCAATAGTAGCTTGGGAGTCACCCAACTGGAGTGCATGCCAGCAACCACTCGAAGGAGAAAGACAGTTACTAACCGTTCCGTAACTGTCATTCTCTGAGAAGTGTTGCTCTCATCCACTCCAGACCCGCCCGCCTACCCCTCAGTCGGTACGATGGAAAGAAGGAACTGATGGGATAATGGTCAGTGGCCCCCTTATAAAGGAAACTGTAGAGGCAGGACTCCAGGGGGCTCTATTGCCAACCCGGGGGGGGGGGTGGCGAGAGGAGTAGCTAGGGAAAAACCTTCCAGCGGCTGTGCACAAGGTGCACACACACCCAACTGGAGTGGATGTGTGCAACACTTCTCGGAGAACGACTGTTACAGAACGGTTAGTAACTGTCTTTACTCGTTATGCCGACGGTATGCGAACGGAGGTTACCCCCCCCACCCCCCCGACCCAGACTCGAGAAGGCCTACCTGATGGAGGCATCAGGGTCACAGGCGTAGTCCTGTGTCCGAGTGAGCGTCAAGTATGCATGTCTTGGAGCCCCTGCAGCAATGCTGGGGCTACTATGAGACGCTCCTCTCATCCCTGGCAAGAGTGTTGGTGTGAAAGATGCAGGGTTGAAAGGATGCCCGGGGAAGGGGGGGGGCAGGTTCCCTATGAGTGCTCGAAGTACCTGCTGCTGAGGGAGTGTAGGGTTGGACCACGGAACCCGGGTACCATCAGTGCAGGCAGGGGGCATCCTTATGTTAGTGAGGCCATGCCGCCCAAGATCAGAGGGAGGAACACCCAGTCAGGGTTGGATGCCTGCAGCTGCAGTAGCAAATGGGGGGGGGGAGGGTGGTTCCCACCAAACCCCGTTCCCCTTCGAGGGGAGAAGGATGTGTTGACCGTCTACTGCGAAGATGCCCTGAAGTCTTTACTCCCTGAGGTTCAAGAGTGGGGTGGCAGCAAATTGTGTGGGCCCTTCTCTGCGGGAGAGAGAGGAGAAAGAGGTTCCAGCCTTTGCAGTGGATGATGGCGGTGGAAGGAAATTCCCTGTGGTCCCACTATGGGAGAAATGGGTGTGGTGGGGTGTTGCCCCAGAAGACTAAGTGGGAGGGGTGGGTCCGTGGGGGAGCAGGCCAAAGTATCTGGCCTCTCCCCGGGGATCTCGAGCAGTGCCCACCACCGATAGGTCTTCTGGGGGAAACAAAGCGTCCCCTTCAAAGGGCAGGTCAAGGTCTGCCTGCTGTGCATTAGGGGGTGCTCTAGCCTCCCTAAGCCATGCCACCTGGTGGATGGTTACTGCCAAGGCCACAGTGCAAATGGCTGTGTCCACCGCATCGCGTGCCAAAAGGAGGAGATTTTGACAGATTACATTGCCTTCCTCAAGAAAGGCATCATACTCCCCTCTGGCCTCAGGTGGGAGCAAGCGTCCAAATTTTTCAAGTGATTCCCACACATCCAGCAAGTATCTGCTGGTTATGGCTTGGTTGTTTGCCACTCGCAGTTGGAAGGCTGATGAGTAGACCTTACGGCCCAAAAGATCCAGTTTCCCAGCTTCCCTGGAGGATGGAAGGGGCTCACTGGGGGGGGCTCCCCCAGGCCCATTGCCATCTGCACCACTTCCCTTGGGGGGGAAACAGGTGCCCAGTGAGAGAGGGAAAATCCGACTTGGAAAACCCGATATTTAACACCCACCATGTCTGAAACTGGGGTAATAGAACTTGGGCTCTGCCATTGGGAACATGCAAGGTCCCATACACTCGGGTGGGGCGGGACTATTAAGGGTTCTGTTGAGGCAAAGGCTGGCCTGAAGAGAGTATTGGGAGGGACGCTCAAGGGCTGCACTTCCATGCCTAAATGGGCCGTGGCCCGGCGCAACAAATCAAAATGCTCTGACAGGTTTCCTGTATAAGATCCCAGTGCCAGAGAGAGGGCGGTACCAGGAGTTCACCTTGGTGGGGTGGGAGTTTCTCTAGGGGACCATTCCTGCGGCCTGAAGCGGAAGGGTGACAGGCCTGATCAGGGGCTCCAAGTGGCCTCGGCGCCGCACGAAGGTCCTTCCTCCAGACTGGAAGTGGGGAAAGGGGACTGAGACTCCTGGGGCAATACTGGTGATGGCAGGGTGGTGCCAGGCCCCACTGGAGTGGAAGATGAGGGGCTATGTGGTGAGGGCGAACACCCAGGGTGGATCCAGGCCTTCAGTATGAAGGCCGGTTTGCTCCTTCTGGTTGGGATTGGGGCAGGGGGTGTGGGGAGTAACAGGAGGGCTCGTGCAGCCTCCACCGCTTCTGGGGTGGATGGCACGAGGAGCGACTCCATGTGGCTCCATGGCAAGTCCTCACCCGGAGAGGGAGGCCTGCCTGGGTGGGAGGACTCCCTCTCCTGTGGCACTGAGCTATGGCGAGTCTGCAGTGCTGAGGGTGAATATGGCTGGTGCTGGGGTGAGCTCGGCACTGGCAAGGCCAGACTGTACTGAGCCATTGGCACTGGAGATGATGGGGAGTGGTGCCAGGGCAATCTCAGTACCAGCTGTACTGGGCTACCTGAGGGTGACCTTGAGCAGTGCCGAGGTGCTGGGGCACCGCGTTGGTGCCAGAGTCAGCACTGAGGTTGTGCAGCGGTGGTGGCGGCTACCGGTGGTGCGGTGCTGCATAGGCTCTGGTGCTGAGCTAGGTCTCCGTGCCAGGTGGGAACCCAAAGCCTCGGGTGAAGGGTGCCAGGCCTACTCCAAGGCTGGGGTGCAGTGCCACTGTTCCCTCTCCTTGATGGTTCGAGGTTTGAAGGAGAGAAATATGAAAAAGGCCGAGACCATGTGGTCTTTGCCCAGGCACCTAAGGCACTTCCCGTGGGGGTTGCCACGGAGGAAGGCCTTGCTGCACTCGGTGCAGGGTTTGAACCCTGGCATGGTCGCAAGATGTTCGGGCCCGATGGTGGGGAACTCTTGTGGTGGAATTAAATCCATGAAGAGATGCTCCCAGCCAGGCAGCAAGCTTGTAGAAAGGAGGACAGGCTGCTTGCGATTCGCAAGGAGCGGACGTTCCAAATCCGACGCGCAAGGCTGAAGAAATGAAACTGAGGAGGGGGTCGGGAGGCAGCCGTATATATCCGTAAGTGGGTGGATGGACCCGCTCTTGTGCGGAACTTTCCAGACTTTGTATACCACCCTGGTGAAGGTGGGTAGCAAAAGGATCTGAGTCCCTGCTCCCACTTCCTTTACCCCAAGGCCTGCCTGACCTCAAAGGCTCACCTCCCCATCTCCCGTTTGGAGGAGTCTCTGTAACCCCGACAAGGCTGGGCCCCAGGATTTCTGGGGGCTCGACCCCCACTCTTATCGTGGTCTCTCAGGACAGGGCTAGGGTGTCCCCACTCCGGGGTGCTGACCACACTGACCACTCTTCTGGCCCACCAGTTACTATATACACTATATACAATTTATTTAAGCATACAGAAATAAAAAGAATAACCCAATAAGAAAATAGAAAAAAGTGGAAGAAGGTGAACAATAAACCCCCAGTGCCACCACCTGGTGTGGGGGCAGTACAAACAGAGTCTCTGGGGCCTGAGGAACAGTCTCACAGTCTGTTCTCCACGTTGCAAGCCCTCTCCCCAAGCCTGGCTATGACTGGATGATCCAGGGGGTCAGATGCAGGCTCTGGCTGTGGCCACATGTCCCCAAGCTCCAGGGGCAGGGCCCTTCTTCCCAGCATCAGCCCGCCTTCACTGTTCCCCAGCTGCTCACCACACCTGGGTCCAGATGGCTAGTGGTCTGGCTCCCAGCCGCTGCGCGGGTTCTGTGTGGCTCTCTGGGGTGCTCCTCGGGCTCCTCTGGTCCTCCTGCCGTCTGCACAGGTCAGCTCAGCCCCTTGGCTCCTTCCCTGGCCTCCTGAACCCAGCTCCAGACAACTCCAGCTCCAGCTTTTGGCTCTCTGCTGGTCCAGCTGCTGTGGGTCTGCTCTGCACAAATCAGCTCAGCCTGGCCTCCCTTCCTGGGTCCTCTGGCTCCCAGCTGCTGGCTGCTAAGTGCTTCCTCCTTAGCTCGTTCCCCCCCCACCCCACCCCACCCCTGGTCTGCCCAGGCATGTCCAGCCTGCAGTTTCAGCTCAGGGGCAGGGGAGCACTTTCAATCAATCAGGCCATCTTGGGACACTGGCCTCTCCCACTGGCCCTGGGGCTGCCTGTTTCAGAGTCCTGTTTCCAGGTGAGAGTGGCCAATCAAAAGGCCCATTCAGTCTCAGTAAGGGGCTATCAGTCTCCTTACATATAGCCATGGGGTGGCGTCCTGACAGGCTAGGACAAAAGTTTTTCCGACCACTCCGGCGCTCCAGCATGGAGACACCTATTATTGAATGCATCTGAGCAGTGCTCAAAGAAGGAGGACGTTTACTGTTCAGTAACCCACTGTTTGGAAAGCACCGAAATACAAGTAACAAAGGAAAGTTAAGTGAAAACAGTTACTGTTAAGCGAGAACAGTTCTACTGTGATAGCCCTACCAGAAAGCCATTAAGCCTGCTCTGGTGAACAGGTGACATTGGCAAGGTATCAGAGAGGGCAAAAGAGTCTTGAACATTTCACTTTGCAAAAACTGTATTTGGTAGCTAAATAACTCATAAACAACAAACAGGGATGGGCTAATTATATGCTATATATTAAGTATAATCTAATCATGTAACCCTGGCCAGCTCATGGAGCTGTGGCACCCTGAACTGGCTTTTGTTTTGGTGTCCCCCCCACTCTAAGGGCAGAGAACCGAACCTGGTCTCTGCTCTGAGCCAGCTCACCCCACCCCCAGGGTGGGGAACAGCCAGCCCAGGGAAGAAGAGGCCAGCCCAGAGGCCAGGCTCTGCTCTACCACCCCTCCCCTGGGCAGGCTGTTCCTCCCTAAGGGCAGGGAGGGCTGGCCTAGAGGTGGAGTGAGAGAGAGCGGACTCTGCCCCATGGGCTGGCCCGCTCTGCCCCTGGGCTGGCTGTTCCCAACCCTGGAGGCAGGGTGGTTTGTCCAGGGGCTGGACTCTGCTTTCTTACCCTGCCTCTGGGCCAGCCCTCCCTGCCCCTAGGGAGGAACAGCTGGCCCAGAAAAGGGGCAGGAAAGCTGAGCAGAGCCTCTGGACTGGCCTGCTCCACCCCTGGGCCGGCTGTTCTCCATCCTGGGGGCAGGGTGAGGCAGCAGAGAGTAGGCGCGCCTCACACCGAAGTTTAGGGGTGCTGACATGGCACCGGTGCCCCTAGCCAGTCCCTCACTAGCTTATGGGTAGAAAAAACAACAAGGAGTCATGTGGCACTTAAAGACTAACAGATTTATTTTTCACATGACCTTTCGTGGGAGAAAATCCCACTTTGTCAGATGCTTCGAAGATGAGTGAACTTATAGAATGGATCGGCTCTGATGTAACCTGCATATTAAAGATAGTAAAATCATGTAGGGATTTAGGCCTGATGTAACCCAGGGGTCAGCAACCCCAGGCATGCAGAGCTGCAGCTGCTCCCTCCACTTGTTCCACCCCCTTCCCCCCCAGTGGTACCAAATGTGGCGTTTTGGACTACCTAGGGTCATTGGGGTTGCCATAGTGATAAATGGGAGAGTTGTTTAGGTGCTAGGAAAACCTGTCTGTCTCCTCTCTCTCTCTCAGTTCTCTTTCAATAAAGACTTCTTATACAGCTCTGAATATGCTGTCCTCCTTATTGGATTATAATCTCCCTTAAAACTCTACATCTGGCGACAGAGGATGGGATATGTGATGGAGTGGCTATCCTCAACAATCCTGGCAACTCTGGAAAACCAGAATACAATGTAAGAAGCAAAACTTTATTTTACTGCTTGCATGGGGGTTGGGTTGTAGCTGTGAAAGCTGATCTGTTTGCCTAAGGGCTAGCTGGCTATTCTGAAAGCTGATCTGCCTGCTGTTAAGAGAAGAGCTTGCGAACAGGGGGCAAACAGGGGAGTTTGCGAGGGAAGGAGTTGGTGCCAGGTGAGTCCTAGGTAAGTGATTGGATTGTGTCTTTTTCCCTCTAGGTGATTTGCTGACTGTGTGTTTGTGTCTTTTTCCCTCCAGGTGATTTGCTTGTGTCTTTTTCCCTACAGGTGATTGCTGTTAGTTGTGGAACTGTGCTTGTGTGAGGGCTGTTTGCACCATTGTTCCCTGATCCCCTTTAATCACCAGCTTCTAGCAGCTTCTAGCAGCCTTGTGATTGGCCTGCCCCCTGTGTGACTAGCAAGGGGCCAGGGCTGACCTAGGCAGAGAAGGCCTTTAAAAGCCACTGCTAGAGTGACCAGAGGGAGCTTGCGAACAGGGAACAGCAAACAGGGGAGTTTGCGAGGGAGTTTGAGGAGGAGTTTGGTGAGGCCAAGATGGTGAAGAGGAGCCGCACTGCTGGTGCCAGCGCCCCTGCTATTTCCTTTAGCTCTGTTTCTACCCAGACAGAGTGTCTGACGATGGATATCTCCACCCAGATCCTGGTGTGGATTTGCAAGGACTGTGGCCTTCATTTTCCTGCCACTGATGATCAGGCTAGGGAGATGAGCCTATGTGATAGGTGCCTTCTGGTGGCATCTCTCCAGAAACAGGTAGGAGAGCTACAGGAGGAGGTGTCACGCCTCAGGGGTATCTATGCCCTAGAAAAGTTCCTTGACAGTGTCCACGATGAGACCTGCAAGGAGGAGGTCCCTATCCCAGTACCAAGGGCTACTGCCACAGCTCTGGAAATGGATGGGATGCCTATGGCAGAGGGAGGACAGTGGCAGCTGGTCACCTCTGGCAGTAGACGGTGCTCCACGCCTGCTCACATCCCACCATCCCTTGTGGTGAGGAACCGTTATGCGGTGCTGGACACGATGCAGGAGGTAGAGGAGATGCCATCCACCCCAAAGGCTGGGCAGATCACAGCCACCTCACCTAAGAGGAAGCGTAGGGTTGTGGTGATTGGGGACTCCCTCCTGAGAGGAACGGAGGCACCGATTTGTCGTCCTGACAAGGCCTCTAGAGAGGTATGCTGCCTGCCAGGTGCCTGTATCCGTGATGTAACGGAGGGATTGACAAAAATCATCTGCCCCTCAGACTACTACCCCATGCTGCTTATCCATGTGGGTACCAATGATACTGCAAGAGGTGATCCTCAGCAGATCAAAGGTGACTTCAGGGCTCTGGGAGCGAGGGTGAAGGAGTTTGGAGCACAGGTGGTGTTCTCCTCGATCCTTCCAGTCAAGGCTAGAGGCCGGAGGAGAGAGCGATGTATCCTGGAGGTGAATGCCTGGCTGCGAAGATGGTGTCGTCAGGAAGGATTTGGCTTCCTTGACCATGGAGTCCTGTTTCAGGACAGAGGATTGATAGGCAGAGATGGCCTTCACCTGTCCAAGAAGGGGAAGAGCATATTTGGGCAACGACTGGCTGACCTAGTGAGGAGGGCTTTAAACTAGGTTCATTGGGGGAAGGAGACCAAAGCCCACAGGTAAGTGAGAATGTGGGTGATCTGGGGGGAGGGATGGAACTTGGGGGGTGCTGGGACTGTAGCACCAGCAATAAAAGAGAAGGTAGTTGGAACATGGGGGGGGGGGAAATCAAACAAATGTCTTAAGGGCTCTACTGAAGCCCCAGTACGCGAGGAGAGTGGGGAAGGAGAACTCCTAGAAAAAATGCAAGGAGGTTTATGTAATAGAATTGGAAATCAACATGACAAAATAGGGCAATCGGCCGGATATCTTAGGTGCCTATACACTAATGCAAGGAGCCTGGGAAATAAGCAAGAAGAATTGGTAATATTAGCGCAGACAGGGAACTATGATATTATAGGAATAACAGAGACGTGGTGGGATAGTCTGCACGACTGGAGTTCTGCCATGGATGGTTATAAACTGTTCAGGAAGGACAGGCAGGGAAGAAGAGGGGGAGGAGTAGCGTTATATGTAAAAGAGCTCTATGACTGCTCAGAGCTCCATTATGGAAGTGGAAGCGTGCCTGTAGAAAGTCTGTGGGTTACATTGAGAGGGGAAAGCAACAAGGGGGATGTTGTGGTGGGGGTCTGCTATAGACCACCAGACCAGAAGCAGGAGGTGGTTGAGGTGTTCTATGGACAACTAGCGGAAGCTTGTAGCTCACAGGCCCTGGTGCTCATGGGGGACTTCAATTTCCCTGACATCTGCTGGGAGGCCAATACAGCAGTGCATGGGCAATCCAGGAGATTTTTAGAGAGTGTTGGGGACAACTTTCTAGTACAAATGCTAGAGGAACCAACTAGGGGCCTTGCACCTCTCGACCTGCTGCTCACAAACAGGGAAGAATTGATCAGGGACGTAGAGGTAAATGGCAAGCTAGGCAGTAGTGACCATGACATGGTTGAGTTCAGGATGCTGATTAAAGGAAGGAAGGAAAGAAGCAAAACAA